>CM060964.1:86706929-87165910 GCA_030765045.1 Tenodera sinensis
GATGAGAAAGAATTTCTAGAGGTGATTGGACAAGAATGGCTAGAAGAGGTATATAGGAATTGTAGTGTGTATAATGAAGAAGGCACGAGTAAAGAAGATCAAATTATCATAACAAACTTAATGGATAAAAATGATAAAAATCTCGCAAAGGCTCTAACCATGAATCCGTGCCTAAGGAAAATGATGGATGAAGAAATTATAGAACCAGGAAGAATGATATGTAGTATAACAAATAACAGTTATATAAGTGATGACGAGAATTTTGCGAAGGGTAGTATGGAGAGGTACACCTTTTTGATCACAACGGGAAACAATATAGAGCCCCCTGAAGAGAAGATTAAATTAAAAACTAATCTGGCGAAGGCACTGGAAATAGTTAAACAAAGGAAGATAGGAAATCTACTGTGTGAAGTGACAAATACAACAGATGAACCTGGGATTAGGAAGATACTGGAATATGTCTGCAGAAAAAATAAGATAATCATCCCTATAAGATTAAAACAAGTAGGGTGACTCAGCAGGGCAAGAAGACTAGAAGAAGATAAAATGGAGATTGTTAAGAGGGGTAGAAGAAAAAATGAAGATATTATAATTGTAGAACCAGTGGCAGGAGTATCTTATGCGGATGTCATTAAGAATATGAAGAAAGAAGTAAGCACAGAGGGAATAACAATAGAGCGTTTAAATACAACAAAAAATGGGAACATACAGTTAAAGATCAAAGGAAAAGAGGAAAATAACAGACAAGAATTCCGAGAAATGTTAAAAATAAAACTGATTAATAAGGCAAAAGTAAACTTGAAGGCAGAAATACAAACAGTAATGCTTTTGGATATAGATGAAACGGTAGAAGAGGATGAGATTAGAGAAGTACTAAAAAGAGAAACTAATAGAGAGATGGACACCCTGTAAGTAAGAATGGCTAAGAAAGCAAATACAAGAGGATTCAAGTACGCATTTGTAACAGTAGACTTGGAATCTGCAAATATTTTAATGGCAAAAAAGAAAATAAGGAAAGGTTGGGAAAAGTGGAGAGTAAAGGAGGTTATTAATCTATCTAGATGTTATAATTGTCATAAAATAGGGCATATACCCAGGGAGTGTAGTGTAGAGCAAACTACTGGAATTTGTTATAACTGTGGGAAAACGGGTCACCAGAAAAATGAATGTACAAATGCACTGTTCTGTTATATGTGTAAAAGGGAAGGACACAAAGCTGGGTCTATGCGATGTCCCATATATAAGGAGCTAGTCCAAGCAAAAGTGAGCAGGAGGAGGAATAGCAGTTATAATGAAGATGGTTCAAATTAACACTGATAGATGTAAGCGGGCAATGGACCTTCTAAGGCATACATGTGACTCTAAAGCAGTAGATATTGCTTTGGTTGCTGAACCGAATAGAAATATGCTAAAGAATAACACTAGATGGGTAGTTGACAGAAGAGGAGACGCGGCTATCTATGTATCGAACAACAACTTTAAAATTCGGAGAAATGGAGGTGGTGATGGTTTTGTATGGATCGAAGGTGAAAATCTCATAATATATTCATGTTATATATCCCCAGCACGAAATCTAGAAGAGTTTCTGAAATACTTATTCTCAATGCAATATGCCATGCAACAGCATACTGGGAAAAGAATAATGATAGGTGGCGACTTTAATGCCAAAGCGCTCTGTTGGGGGTCACCAAGGGAAGATAAAAAAGGGAGTCTCCTATCTGAATGGGTCAACGAAAATGACTTTATAATATTAAACGATGGGGAAGTGCCTACATTCGAGAGGAATGGTGGAGTATCGTACATAGATTTAACTATGTGTACACAAAGTCTTGGAAAATTAATAAAAAACTGGTATGTTAGTGATGAAGAAAATCTAAGTTACCACAAAAGTATATACATAGAGCTGGAATCAGCCTCAATATATAAACCAAACACAAATCGAAAAGGTGGTGGGATATATTCAGAAGAGATGAAAGAGGAGATAATTAAAAAGGTTGTTGAGTATACAAAAAATAATAATCACCAGAATTGTGAGGTGCAGTGCCTAGACTCAGCTATAAATATGGCATGTAGTACAACACTGAGAAGGAAGAAAAGATATAGGTATCATAGCAGCACTTACTGGTGGAACCATGAGATCGCAAAACTAAGAACAGCTTGTACTAGAGCAAAACGGATAACAACCAGGCTAAATAAAAAGAAAAATGTCACTAACGACCAAAGAGAGGAAGCAAGAAACAACTATAGAAAGTGTCGCTATGAACTGAAAAGGGAAATACAAATAGCTAAAAGCAATAAGTGGAAGCTTCTATGTGCAGAAGTAGAAAATGATATATGGGGTAAAGCCTATAAAATAGTAACTAATAAACTAGGATGGAGGTTACAAATAACTCTTGCTGATAAAGAACAAATACTCATAGCGGCTGAACTGTTCCCTAAACACGAAAGAGTAATATGGGAAAAAAGAATTATCCGGGATATGGAACATATACCAGTATGTACAAGAGATGATATCATAACTGCTGGACGTAGCATAAAAGCTAAAAAAGCAGCAGGACCCGACGGAATACCGCCAGAGGTGATAAAGGCTATAGCCATGCAAAAACCTGAGATACTGGTAGATACAGTAAATAAGCTCCTTCAATCAGGAGAATTCCCGAAAAACTGGAAAATAAGCAAATTGGTTTTGATAGAGAAGCCTAGCAAAAATGAAAGGAAAAAGTCTTATAGACCTATATGTCTATTAAATGTTATTGGAAAACTATTTGAGCGAATAATAAATATAAGATTAATAGAAGAAATTGAGCAAGGAGAAGGACTATCATCTAAACAGTATGGTTTTAGACGGGGAAGGTCTACAATAGACGCAATTCAAGCTGTGCTATGCATAGCAGAAGAGGCAACAACATGAGCAAATAAATACGTGGTTCTAATAACATTAGACGTTAAAAATGCCTTCAATTCTGCACTATGGAAAGGGATTGTTCAAGAATTAGAGAGACGAAAGGTAACACCATATCTGATTAACTTAATCTGTAGTTATCTGGATGACAGAGAAATACAGGTAGGAGAGGAGGGTAAAATAAATATGACATGTGGTGTACCACAAGGATCGGTGTTGGGGCCCACATTGTGGAACATATACTACGATGGAGTGTTAAAAATGGAAATGGGGAACAAGTAACAATAGTGGGCTATGCAGATGACCTTGCCCTAGTAATTTGTGGTGAAAACAGAGACATTCTGGAAGACCAGATAGAATGGGCTATAAAGAGAGTTCAGTCCTGGATGTCAGGGAAAGGGCTTAAACTGGCGCCACAAAAAACCGAGGCCATAATTATAGTAGGCCGAAGAACCATAAGAGAGGTCACAGTTAAAATCGACGATATACGCATAACTTCAAAGAGAAATATAAGATACCTTGGTATACAGATGGGCCATAACCTAAGCATATCAGCGCATATACAAAGTATTGTAGAGAATGCAGAAAAGATCGTGGGAGCTCTAAGCCGATTGATGCCAAATGTGGGAGGGCCTAAGGCTGACAAAAGAAGCATTCTGGGCAGTGTAGCGAATTCCATTATCCTATACGGAGCGGAGATCTGGGGGGATTGGATAGACAAGGTCACATATAGGAAACTTATAGAAAAGCCACATAGGAAGATTTCAATCAGAATAGCCAGTGGATACAGGACTATCTCAACCAAAGCAATACAGGTCATTGCGGGAATGATCCCCATACACTTACTGGTGAAAGAAAGAAGACACATGGATGGAGCACAATGGAACACATATTACAGGACAGTAAAGGAAAATATTTTAAAGAAATGGCAGTCTGAATGGAATGCAGAGGTCAAAACGGGCCAATGGACATACTACTTTTATCTCTCTTTTGTACCATATTAACAGATTTCTTTAGATTACCTAAAAATAATAAAGTATAGCTGCATGGGACACTATTTAAACCTTGCACTTTGACTGCTTAAGTTCAGTGTGCACACAGCTGTGCTAGTAAAAGAATCATAGCATGCTAAAAGTACATAACAAACAATTTGACAGGAATCAATACCATACAGGTGACAGTATTTTTGGCATATTCTGTAAAACACCAAAATTTGTAGAATGATACCGGAATAACAAGAATCCTATAGCTTTCTCATGTCTTATACTTGTATTACCTACTGTGCTACTTATTCAGGTTGTTTCAAAATGATACCAAACGAATATAGCCATTTGGTAGTTAATAACTTAACTAGTCCAAATTTCAGTGTTGCAGCTTTGAAATTCGTTTAGGTATAATTTTATGCAGCATTAAATATTACATTATTTTGTGATTAGGCAGTGCAGGCACCACCGGTGTGTGAACCTCACGGTGTGTCACCTAGCTGCGCTAGGCACACGACCTTGTTCCTGTCATTGCCTAATCCACACTGATTCTGGAGCGTTTTTTTATGCAACTATATTGGCGGTAAAAGCTATCTATATGTGTCATATAGAAGCTGAGCAGCTACTTGTATATATTTGTTCAGTGTCGTTTTGAAACAGCCTGTATATTATTCCTTCCAGCCAGGTTTTGTTGTTGAGTGTTCATCATTCATATTCCATTGATGTTATTTTATTCCTGTCCCTATATTCCATTCTAGTATCCTGGTTATATTACTGTGAATGTTAAGAGTTTCAGCTAAATGCCCTTACCAGTATACAGAAGATTCTTATTCCAAAGATGCAACACATAGGCTTTCAAAAAAATTCTTTCACTCCAAATTACTCCTTACAATGAACATGTTTCAAAAGGTTGGATTTTCTCAAAATAGTTGTTACGATTTTGATTAAAATACCACATAGTTAAGATATTTACTTTCTGAATAAAATGTTTACCAGTTTTCTGGGGTTAACCTGTGAAGTTCTCTTGATTGGGAAAGAATTTTGTATAACCGGTAAATGTTAAGATATAGACAGAAATGTACTTTAAAAGATGTAGGCCTCTTTATTTATTATTTAAATAAAGTACAAAGTTTATTTCAACCATTTTTTGTGGCATCAACCATTTTGAAGATATCCATTATTATTGGTTTGAAACCCTCAGTGTGTTTACAATCTTCTGAATTCTTGTCATCGTTAAGTTACTCTTGCAGTTTCATAGAAAGAGCATGGAATTTCAAGGCCAGTATATGATTCAAATTTTTTCGCCATTTCAAGATTCATCAACAAAACATACTATAAGTATTAGTATAGCATAGCAACATGCTTTTAAACATTTTACTATTGCATTGGTTTCCTGTATTTTCCTTCTCATATAAAAAGCAGGCAAGTTATGTTTTTCTTTGAAATTAGTTTGAGATGTCATTTGATTCTCCATGGAAAGGGCTATCTTTTATGGGTATAAAAAGGAAAAGAAACAGGTTAGACATGAATTTATTTTCCATTAAAATGTTGCTGTACAGGAACAGAAGCAGGTAAGTCAACTGTTCCAACTGTGGTTCCAATGAAAAAACAAGACTCTTTAGATAACAGACCTGACACTGGCATTCGAGTTGTACGAAAATGGCGCCAGTAGTTGGTGGTGTTTTCTGAGGTGTTTCCACTTGCTATCCTTTGTATTGTTTTCTATGCCTTTGAGTATTGTTTGTTATTATAATTCCTATGTAAGTTTGTCTTCATGTTAGTGAAGCGAGTGTTTAAAAACTTTTATTTGGGCAGTATAGAGAACGGAAATAACTCCAATAACGTGTTGACTGTGCCATGTCCTTTCCACGTGTTTATGTTTATTGTATTCCATCTAACACTATGGTTATATTACAGGTATAGCGTGGTTAATTTATGTGTTTGCAAGTACAATTTATGTCACAATTACAGTGGTGAGAGGTTGTTGAAGAAAAATTGTTCCAGTAGTGTATGCTATTGTTGCTATAGTACCTAACCTCAAACATCACAATGTCCCGTAACTGTTGCATTCCTGGATGCAAATCCAACTACAATAAAGATGGACCATTAGTTCCAATATTCATTTTCCAAAAGATGAAAAGCTTTGAGAAAAATGGATAAGATGCATACGCCGTGAACAGTTTACACCTTTAAAGGAGTCAGCTGTATGCATAAAACATTTTGCTGCCGAGTTTATTATAGGAGGATTTATTCTGAACTGCACTCTGTGGACTTTGAGCAAATCTGTCAATGTGGACCACCTCTACAAAAACTTGCAAAGAAGTGTTGCAAAGTGCTAAGCAATATATTTTTGAATGATTATTTTACACTTAAAATGAGAAACTTTCAGTTAAAACAAAAGGTAAATTGCAACGTAAAGCTTGTAAATTCAGTATTTAATTACTATAAATTGCAGCATTATGTGTGTTAGTTGTCGGTGTATATATTTTGCATATGTAAGTATAACATTATGAATAGCGTAAATAGCGAAAGACAATTTCAAGTGAACTCAATTAGTGACAGCTGCAACACCAACAATTTGTTTCATGTAAGTAGTATGCTGCTTGTATTTATACATTATCTATTGTCTTTGTAATTTAAATGTGTAGCTGTAGTTTAGAAGTAATGTGTTATGTTGCTGCATGTAAAACTGTAGACTGTAGCAAAGTTGTTTTACAATGCTGATTTAAGGTTACATATTTCATATATTTCATCTACAGTGCTGTTTTAGGGTTATTATTTTTAGTATTTCATTTGCTTTTGTGAATTCCCCTGTAAAATTAAGTGTCATGAAGTGCTGAGTAATAAGTTGTTGCAAACTGAGTAATCAAAAGTTTTCAGTAAAGGCAAAAGCAAAATTCCACCCTAAAGCTTTTAAATTCAGTAGGTAGCTAATTACTCTAAATGGCAGCATTTGTATATCATCCATCCAGTATATGTCTTGTGTAGGTATAGAACATTATGTACATGGTACAAGTGTGAAAAACAGTGTAAACAATTATTAATAATTCCTAGTCAACTCAATGTCAACAGTTCTGTTTTATTTAAGTAACATGCTGCTTGCAGTTTTGTCCATCTTCTTTGTAATTTGAGTGTGTAATGCAGTTACATAATGACATGTAAAACTGTAGACTGCAGTAATGTTATTTAAGGTTAATTATTTCATTGTCCATGGGTTATCTTTTAATATTAAATTTCATTCTTTTTGTTTACTTGAGTTTATCTTTAGGACAGTGCTTTTGTATTTAACACAGTCCATACTCACAAAATAGGTGTGTTACTACACCACATTTTTATTTTACTGCATTGAAATCTTAGCCTGTAGACAAGCTGCTTATAAGTAGTTCCCACCACATACAGCCGCCATGTTGAATGCCAGTGTCAGGTCCGGTATCTAGAGGGTCCTGGAAAAAACCAGGTAAGTCATCTGCACGTCAACAGACGGCAGTGTGATGACAGAAATATCACGCCATTATTTCTTTGTTACTCTGCAGAGGTGGGTGTGTGTTCACTTCATATTATGTTTTTAGTATAAGTTGTTATTTTCAATATTGTGTAATTAATAATGCTGTGATTTTAAGATGTCCACATTAGCGAATAAGGAGGACAGTACACCACAAAATGTGCCTAAGCAACGGAGACAAAAAACTGAATCAAGTCTCTGCAAAAGCATCACGTGCAGTCACTGTGATGAATTCTCAGCCAAACTAAAAACACTGTTCCCAGAAAAGGATGAAGAAGAAATAAAAAAGCTGACAACCTTGAATGTTCTTAAAAAAAAAAGACTCAAAGCTATGAAAACCAAGAAGATGAACGCAATTTGATGGATTTTGCTAAAAATGTCCCAATACCAAATATGAGTACCAATGGCATGTACTATAAGCGTCAGCTATCAATGTATTCATTGAACATCCATGTTCTCTCTACAGGGCAGTCTATTTTCTATGTGTACCATGAGGGTATTGGCAAGAAAGGTCCCAACAAGGTAGCCTTGTCTCTCTTTTATTTCATTATGAACTACCTTGATGACGAGGTTGAAGAACTTCAAGTTTTTTGTGACTCTGCTGGAGGGCAAAACAAGAATTACACTACTTTTCGCTTCATGCACTATGTGGTTAATAATGTCATCCATGGATTGACAAACATTAAGAGCACATTTCCAAAACAAGGTCATTCATACATGGAATGTGATAATGTTGGTCTGTGGAGATTGAAACAAAGGATGGAAACCCCAGAAGAGTTCATAAGCATGATTGAAAATTCAAGAATCAAGCCATCACCTTTCACTGTTGTGAGACTCTGTCAGGAAATGGTGTATGATTGCAAAGACTTTTTGGATCATAAATATGTAATGAAATCTACACTCAAGACCCAACCTGTGAAGGAAATTGAGGCCTCATCCATCCACCCTCGTCTATTGAACTGGAGACCTACATATAATGGAGACATGCTATCCAGTATCATCAGAAAACCTGAGAAAGGTGTTCCAACACAGATGACAGGAGAATTTGAGCTACCTTCTTTGTCCTATTTAGGTATTTATTGGGAACAATATTAATGATATCCTTAAATTTTCTGTTACATACAAAAATGCAATATCTCTCTGTTATCCTCATTACCTTTGGAAATATTTTTTTTTTTTATAAAAAAATAATATTTCCAAAGGTAAGTATGAGGATATGAGTCTCATGAAGTTCTGTGGTCAGCAAGCAGTGAAATTTTTCCAGGCATTGGCACATGACTGATAGCATGTGAGGTAATTGTGAGTTTCCATGGTTGTAATAATATATTTATAGTAATGATAATAAGTAATATGAAAAATGTTAGTAAAATATAATACCAAGGAAATCTTGGGTAGCTGACTTACCTGGTTCTCTTTCGTTCCAGTTTATATCTGGCTATTGCCATGAACCTTTTTTTCTTTTAAGGGCGCTGATGACCATGAAGTTGAGCACCCTTAAACCCACAAACCCCCACTCTTTTGTTTCAGGTGACTTACCTGTTTCTTTCCCTGAACAAAATGGAGTTAGAATGAAAAGTTTGGTTTCTTTTGATATCATTGAAATTACAGACATTAAGCATTATCTTATTTGATTCACTATACCTGAGTCTTCAATGTTTCACTTTTTTGGAGTAATTACTTTGTATCAGGACTTATTGAGTTTTATAATTAAAAATTCATTTTCTGCGTTTCATGAAAAAAATGAGTTGCCTGGATTTTTCCCTGGACCCTTCAGATATAAACAAAATTTGTAATGAAACTTATTTCTATAAGTGTTTATCTTGATTAATATGAAGAGATAAAAAAATTAATTTTCACAAAAATAGTTAGTAGAAGCTATATGAAATCAAACGATATTGAGTAGAGAAAGTTATGTGAATATTGTCACCGCGCCCGCCACATCTAATTGCCGACAACAGCAGTGTCACCCATCACATTATTGTCGGAACTACCGCAAAGGAGCCGAAGGAAAGAGACAGAGAATGGCCGCATTGTTGGGGCGCTTGCCGAAAGAGAGAAAAGGATAGAGGCTTCTGGAATCTTCTACTTTGTATCTCACCGCAATAACTGAACGTTCCTGAAGCTTCCAGAATAGTGCCTGGGAGATATAAATAGCGGTAAAGTGCGACAGAAGAGGCAGTCAGACGTATGTGAAGCGTTGCGTAGTCGTGCCGAGGACAGGAGTCGTGCCGACAGAGAAGAGTTAGTTCTTTGTGTTACAAGTTCGGAGCCGTACTGTTGGAGAATCGAAAAAAGACTTTCTTGCTGTTGCAATGAGTGTACAAGTTACTGTTTACGGAAATAAAAGTGTTTCTTTATCTAGACCAAAGCTGTCTCCTTTACTTTACACCCAACCAAAGTCACAATATATTATGCAAGGAACATTTTTTTTTTCATAGCTAGTCTTTATTTATCTGTACCCTTCCGCAGCTACAGAAGTGTCACCCTGAAGGTTTCTAGCAGCAGTTAAACCATAGAGAAATTATAGTAAGGTTACGATTGCTATGATTCCACTATGACTTAAACTATTTAAGTGACAGTGAAATAGCTGATTTCATTTGCAAGAAGGATATTTTAAAGTTACAATCACATTTTTCTGCACAATAAGGCAGGCACTTTCGCAAGAATGCAGTCAGAAAACATACTCATTGTTGCACAGACAGGCAAATGCAATGGAGCTGTCATACCAAGCACATATTCAGAAATAATTTTCTGGGAGTCCAACTCATTAGATGGATCAATGAAAATAATAAAAAATTAAAATTGGTTTTTATGAAATGTTATTTTCAATAATGCATTTATTTGAAATTCAATGCCCCTTTTAAAAACAAGTCATAATTAAAGCAAAAACATTATATGTGTATATTAAATTTTAATGTTTAATCTTGTTCTGATTTTCAACATTTTTTATACTTTAAACAAGGTTATAGCTTCATTTGGAACTTGAGTTGCACTAAACTCCACACAGAAGTTCATAAATGTGTAATAATTCACCAAATATCTATTTTGTAGAGTGTTCATTGATAACAACCAATAATATAATCATAACCACCACTTCTAAATCTTTTAAAACATTTAATTTTAAGAATAAGAGCAAATAGCATCCCAATTCACTGCCTTTACATGGCTCTAGTCTACTGTTAATGCATTGTTTAGTAATGGTTAGAAAAGAAAACATGGCTGCTTCACATTATTATTAGATTTATCTAAAACTTATTTAACATATTTCCATAGACTAATGTAAGAGTGTTTCACAACATAATACTGTAATTTACTTTCCTTACAGAAAGTGGAAGAGTATTTTGGGGAGGGGGTCCATATCCCCAGGATTCCAATTAAGTAAGTCCTTGATCATGACATGATTTTTCATACCATGACTTATTATAACCTCAAAAAGGGAATAATGGAGGAGCAGTGCCACCAAACTTTGGTGGACACCTTTCAGATCTCTGCACCATTCAGAACCACCACTGGAAATTGATTTCAGGGGTTCCAAAGAGGAAGGGAATTCTCAGAAGATGAGCTTCACACTGATTATCCTCACACAGTGGTAGCACCAGAAACAATGCTGACTGTGTGGAAGTTGTTAACAGAAGATACCATGAGTGTCGACAGACTTTTCTCCAGGGTGGGGGGGGGGGGGCCACATGTTGGAAATTTGCAATCATATAATATTAAATCATTATTTTACTGTCAAAATTTATAATATTTGTTGCAGATAACCGTATTAATTTGTGCTAAATAAAAATTGTTCTTTACATCAAAATTAAAATAATAGTTCAATAGTCAGTAACTGGCTGCACATTAAGTTCACCAGCTTCCAAGGGGGGGCCGCGGCCCCCCCTTGCCCTCGTTTGGCGACGCCCATGGAAGATACCCACAACACTCACGTTGGTATTCAAAGTATGCTTAACATTGGATCAATGGCAGTAAATGCCATCTTACATGAACATGTTGAAGTCACCAAGCATTGTTCATTATTAACAGCAACTCGCATGGAATGGTACCATTTGAGGTTGTGGGTTTGATTCCCCTGACTCGGTCTTTCTAACCCATGGTTTTATTAGGGGTTTCCCCAAGTCACTAGGCAAATGCTGAAAAGAATAATTGCATCCCCCAAAGTTCCTACTCTCCATTTCACCTTGCCTCTTATTTCACTTCACCTTTCATCTGCTTGGTTGTTTCAGGGTTCTGTTGGCAACAGTTTTGGCATTCATGGCAAGTGCTTGCTCTATGTAAATCCTCATCCTCCGGATCAAGGGAGGCCTATATATTCCATGCCCTTAGGAGGCAAGCCAGTGTATGACCACATATCTGTGGTCATTAGGAACCTTACCTTCTGCTGTCATCTTTCGTATCCTCCACTACATCCCTTCCTCCCAGAGGGCATAGGCACAAAAGATTTCATTGGTTGAGGTGCTAAGTCCCTCCCCTCCGAACCTTGTTTATCGTATCTACTCTGTGCTACCGTTTCATGCTGGAAAAATTCAACAATGATAGAAGCAAGGACGCCTACAACATTGCCACAGGAGATGAATCGTAGATATATCAATAGATCCCATGGATATACAGCAAACTGGCGACCAGCAGTATGGTGCTTTCCAGATGACCTACCAACAAAAGTGTGAAGGTACAAAAGTGCAGCAAGGAAAATGGTGGTTTCCTTCTCAAAAACTGGTAATTTATCATTGATCATCCTAGATTTAAAAAAAAGAAGTTATTGCAGAGTGATAAGTATGTCAGTCTAGCATCAGAAATTTCGGAATGGAAGAACATCCAAGATCAAAGTTCACTTACCTGCTGTTTTACCATAGCAATATCAAGATGGCGTCACAGGTATGCATAACAAATGCAGCCCGTAAGGAAGCTTTATATATTTTTTATGGAAACAGGTCGGATTTTGAAAGTGAAACTGAGACACAAGTGCAGCATAAAACTACTTCTGATGCTAAAAGTGAAGGTAGGGTGAAACAGAGAGAGAGAAATAAATAAGGAAAGTAACCCCGAAATCATTTGTGCAATGGACTGGCGATACACAATATATAAGGTACAGTCGTATCTCAATGCATGTTAACTTGTTAAATAAGGACCTTCAAGATGCAAACAGTCAAATAGCTGAATTAAAGAAAGAAATTGCTTTCCTATGTGTAAGTTTAAGAGGGAGTAGTGCGGACACAAATGAAAATCATTGTGTTGCCAATGCAAGTGCTGCTGAATTGCATAGGACAAACTCTCGTGTAGGAGCAAATAAATCAATAAGGATAATGAATGGAAAAAAGTGCAAGATTGACACCATAAATATGTATTAGCAAAAGACAACTTGGATATCAGTCCCAGTCAAATACCTACCAGTAGTGATAAATTGCTTTGCCACGCTATAAACCTAGAAAACCAACAGAAAGTAGAGATCGGCAATAACCAAGGAGAAGCATCAGCAAGGCTGAAAAACTGTCAGTAATCAACAAAAAGTAATACTAGTAGAAAAATTATGATTATAGGTGATAGCCATGCAAGAAATTGTGCAGTAAATCTAAGGTGTGTGCTGGACAAAAAAGAATATTCTGTTTGTGGTTTTGAGAAACCTAGTGCATGAGTGTCAACAGACTTTTTTCCAGGGGGGCCACATGTTGGAAATTTGCAATTATATAATATGAAATCATTACTTTATTGTCAAAATTTATAATATTTGTTGCAGATAACCATATTAATTTGTGCTAAATAAACATTGTTTTTTACATTAAAATTAAAATAATAGTTTAATTTTAATTTTAATGTAAAAAACAATCATTATTTTATTGTCAAAATTTATAATATTTGTTGCAGATAACCATATTAATTTGTGCTAAATAAACATTGTTTTTTACATTAAAATTAAAATAATAGTTTAATTTTAATTTTAATGTAAAAAACAATGTTTATTTAGCACAAATTAATATGGTTATCTGCAACAAATATTATAAATTTTGACAATAAAATAATGATTTCATATTATAAATTAAAATTAAACTATTATTGTTGTTATTGTTGTTATTGTTGTCAATGTTGTTATTGTTGTTGTTATTGTTATTATTGTTGTTATTGTCGTTGTTATTGTTGTTGTTATTGTTATTATTGTTATAGTTATTATTGTTGTTATTATTATTTATTATTATTATTATTATTATTATTATTATTATTATTATTATTATTATTATTATTATTATTATTATTATTATTATTATTATTATTATTATTATTGTTATTGTTATTGTTATTGTTATTGTTATTGTTATTGTTATTGTTATTGTTATTGTTATTGTTATTGTTATTGTTATTGTTATTGTTATTACTATTATTATTGTTATTATTATTATTATTATTATTATTATTATTATTATTATTATTAGTATTACTATTACTATTACTATTACTATTATTATTATTATTATTATTATTATTATTATTATTATTATTATTATTATTATTATTGTTGTTATTATTATTATTGTTATTATTGTTATTATTATTATCATCATCATCATCATCATTATTATTATATCCTGGTGGTTGAGGGGTGCGTATCTGAGCTCGGTCCAGTTTCTTTCTGAATTCGGGGAGGGTGCGCATTTCCAACACACTGCTTTGATTTCTGCTTCACCTAAACGGGAGGCTAGGGACTAACACACCCCTAGTCAATCGACCAGGACTAGGCAATGCACCGAACTCCAGGTTGAGTGGGACGGCGCGCCCGCTATATCCCCTGTGTAGCCCTGTCATCCCAGTGGGTTGACCCGTTTTTGGGCACCGTGGTGGGTGGGGAGCACTAGGGGATGAAATTTATCGCCTTCTTTTATGGCTACAAATACTCCTAAACGCAGAAAACAAGTCCAGGAAGAAAAAAAGGTACACGTGTTGTCTTCAGCTCGTTACCTAGTTATTCATCGTACGGAAGAGGGTCAGTCTTTCTTAAAGGTCAACCCTTTTATTATTCAATCGGGTCTTGATAAAATCGTCGGTTCTGTAGTCCTGTACACGCTTGCGATCCGGTTCCCTCTTGGTTGAGAGCTACACTACCACACAGTTTGACAGATTGTTGAAGGCGAAACTGCTGCACGGATATCCTATCCATGGGGAGAAGCACCGAAGCCTGAACTCCTCCAAGGGTGTCATTACCAGTCCTCTGCTAGATGATATGCCGGAGGAGGAGATCCTAGGATATCTGTTGGACCAGGGTGTCACGGAAGTTCACCGTGTAGGAGTCAAGCGCGATGGCGTGACGCTGTTCGTTACTTTTGATCGGCTTGACCTGCCTCAGAAGATCAAAGCAGGCAATGAAGTTATGCCGGTTCGACCCTATATTCCGCGGCCTATGCGTTGTTATGAATGTCAGCGCTACGGTCATACTAAGACCTCTTGCAAGGCTTCCGTCGCTATTTGTTTCAACTGCGGTAAGGAAGGTCATGACGGTGCCTATTCATCTGCACCAAGCTGCGTGAACTGTCGAGGTGCACACCCAGCGACTTCCCGTGACTGCCCGCGATACCAGGATGAGAAGGCCATTCAAGAGCTGCGGGTGAAAGAGCGTCTATCGTTCTCTGAAGCCCGCAAACGTCATCTTGCTCGACAGCCTTCTCTTCTGAAGTTTGGTAGTTTTAGTTCTGTTCTTTCTACACCAGTACCAAAACGGGACATGGGCACTCAAACTTGCTCTGTAACTTCCATTGTAGTTACTCCTCGTGTCGCAGTGTCAACGTCCGATTCCGCCAGCTCTAAGACCGTTTCTGTAAGTAGCGAAACCCGGAAATTCAAAGTAACCCCGAAGCGAACGGACTTTCTTAAAGATCCTACGGCCTCTGGCCGTGGAAAGTGTGCCTCCATGGCCAATTCACCTTCACCTCCTCGCCAATCATGCTCACAAGATGATAGAGGGCGTAGTCGCGTGAAGCGGGTTTCCCCTCCACCCCTTAGTATCGGAAACCGTTTTATAACTCTGTCTTCGGTAGCCAGTGACCCTGACCCTCTTCCCTCTGAGGAGCCCATGGAGCATGAACCAGCTGTTCCACAAAGCCCGAGTCCCACGTGGAACCACAAGGGCAAGTTGAAGCGACAGCCGCCGGTTAAATGAACCTAGTAACTAGCTTTTCCCATTTACCCCAGGATGTCCATCCTACAGTGGAACACACGTGGCGTGCGCAGGCATAAAGCTGAATTGCAGCTGCTCGCAAACTCGCTTTCCCCAACTATTTTCTGCCTGCAGGAGACCAAACTTCGTCAGAAGGATACTTTCCTCTTTCCTGGATTCACTCCGGTGCGTTTTGATCTGCCATCGGAGCCTGGTACTCCTGCACATGGGGGTGTCATGTTGCTGCTTCGCGACGACGTTTTTTACCAACCACTCACACTCACTACTACCATGCAAGCTGTAGCCGTTACTCTTCGGCTACTAGGTTTTCCTTTCACCCTCTGCTCCGTTTATCTCTCGCCTACTTCCTCCTTTGCCATTGCGGACCTGTCTGCTCTTGTGTCCCAGCTCCCAGCTCCCTACCTGTTGCTGGGAGGCTTTAATGCCCACCATCCCCTTTGGGGATCGCCTCGGGCTTGCGCGAGGGGGAGGCACCTAGCCGAGTTTTTCCATCAGAATCAGCTCTCTCTCCTTAACACTGGTGAACCTACTTTTATATCTGATTCTACAGGCACTCTTTCTCACCTGGACTTATCTGTTTGCTCAACACAGCTTGCACATCGTTTTCAGTGGAACGTCGTCTCGGACACCTTCTCCAGCGGTCACCTCCCATGCCTGATCAGCCTGCTCTCCAACTACATACCTTCATCACGTGTTTCCACCTGGCAGATACGCAGAGCGAACTGGCCTTTGTTCTGCAACCTAACTGTTTTCGATGAGCGTGTGTTTGAAGACGTTGACCAGATAGTGGACCGCTTTACTTCCACGATCATATGCGCAGCCGAGAGAGCTATACCTCGGTCGCCGGTCCACCTTCGGCGTTTGCCTGTTCTTTGGTGGACCGACACATGCCGGGCGGCGGTTCTCCACGGCGAGCTGCTCTGCGAGAGTTTCAGCGCCACCCTACTCTGGATAATCTGGTCGCCTTCAAGCCTTGCGCGCTAAGGCCCGTCGTACCATACAGGAGAGGAAGAGGACATTCTGGCACCGCTTTTGTGGAGTCCTTCAATCACTTCACACCATCATCTGTGGTTTGGGACAAGCTGCGTCGCGTGGTCGGCAAAGTCTCCAGTGTTACAGTCCCTGGCCTTCGGACTACGACTGGCACCATTGTTTTCCCTAGAGCTGTCGCTGATGCCTTTGGAGGAGCTTTTGCTGATGTTTCGGGCTCCTCACATTACCACCCGGACTTTTTACCCACCAAGAACCGGGCTGAAGCGCATGAAATTTCTTTTCATTCTTTGAACAGCCAGTCTTATAACGCCTTTTTTACCATGACAGAACTGGAACGGGCCCTGGACACTTCGAGACCCAGCCCCTGGACCGGATAGTATTCACCTGTCCATGCTGCAGCACCTGCCTCTGACTGGCAAACATTTTCTGTTGCAGATGAATAACCATATCTGGCGCACCTCTAATTTTCCACCCGCTTGGCGCGAAGCCACGATAGTCCCAATTTTAAAACCTGGTAAAGATCGCCATCTACCTTCCAGTTATCATCCGATCTCCCTCACCAGTGTACTCTGTAAGGTGATGGAACGCATGATCAGCAGACAATTGACGTGGTGGCTTGAATCTCAACACCTGCTGTCCAACGTCCAGTGTGGCTTCCGGCGCTTTCGTTCAACGGTCGATCATTCAGTTTCTTTATCCACGCACATCATGGATGGTTCCCTGAGGAGGACCAAAAGGTTGCTGTGTTTTTTGACCTTGAGAAGGCGTATGACACTTGCTGGAGGTATGGTATTCTCCGAAACCTCCATGGCTGGGGCATTCGTGGACGCCTGCCTCTTTTTATTCGCGAGTTTATGAGGGATAGGGTTTTTAGAGTTCGCGTTGGTTCTGTTTTATCTCGTGTTTTTACCCAAGAGAACGGAGTACCGCAGGGCTCGGTACTCAGCACCACCTTGTTTGCTATCGCCATCAACCCCATTGTGGAGTGTGTTCCTGCCGGAGTTTCTGCTTCATTGTTCGTCGATGATTTCGCTATTTATTCTAGTTCTCGGCGGACTTGTCTCTCAGAGCGCCGTCTCCAACTTTGACTTGACCGCCTCTACACCTGGGCTTTAGAAAATGGCTTTAAGTTCTCCACCGAGAAAACCGTCTGCGTCAATTTCTGGCGCCAGAAGGCGTTTCTCCCGCCATCTCTCCATCTCTGTGCCGATTTTCTTCCTTTCGCAGACGAGGTGAAATTTTTGGGGTTGATCTTTGACAGGAAACTAAGCTGGTCACCTCATATTTCGTATTTAAAGGCAAGGTGCGAGCGTTCTCTTAATGTTTTACGCGTTTTAAGTGGCACATCCTGGAGAGCCGATCGGACAGTTCTCTTACGGCTATATCGTGTCCGATCGAAACTTGATTACGGTTCTATTGTTTATTTTTCGGCTCGGCCGTCTATTTTAAAGCGTCTGGATCCGATTCATCACCGTGGTATAAGGTTGAGTATTGGCGCCTTCCCGACGAGCCCAGTTATAAGCCTGTGTGCGGAAGCTGCTGAACCTCCGCTTTCTTATCGGCGGGATGTTCTTCTGTGCAGCTACGCTTGTAGACTCTCTATTCTGCCAGAACACCCTCTTTTACCTTGTTTTTAACGATACTTTGGACCGCCAATGCTCATCAAGCTCTCTGCCATTACTCCCCGCTGGCGTTCGGTTTCGCTCACTGCTTCGGCGGTTGGACATCGTTTTACCAGCGATACTCCCCAGAAGACCAACACAATTTCCCCCGTGGTTCCGTTCCCAGACCCACGTCAATCTGGGTTTGCTGTCTCTGCCGAAGTCGTCGACGCCAGATTCAGTCCTTCGATCGGCCTTTTTAGACGTTCAGGCACAGTTATGTCCTGGTAGTTTTATCTACACTGATGGCTCGAAGGACGATAGGGGAGTAGGGTGTGCTTTTATTCGTGGTCGCAAGAGTTTTAGTTTCTGTCTTTTACCGCAGTGTTCGATTTTTACAGCAGAGCTTTTTGGTATTTACCAAGCGCTTTTATACATTCGTCGGCAAGCCATACAAAACTGTTTTATTTGCTCAGATTCTTTAAGTGCCCTTCAGAGCCTACGGACGCTGTAGAATTACCACCGACTGGTATAGCCTATCCAGGATTGCCTACACACCCTCGCCAGTGCTGGCACTTGCGTCGCCTTTGTGTGGCTACCTGGACACGTAGGTCTGCCAGGCAATGAGGCTGCCGACAGTGCTGCTAATGCAGCAGTTTTAGCACCGAGGCATTTTAGCTCTTGTATTCCCTCTCTTGATTTTAGCGCAGTCTTACGTGGTCTTCTAATTTCTCGGTGGAATGAAGAATGGGAAGGCCTTGAGGGAAACAAACTTCGGGAGGTCAAGTCCCTCCCTGTCGCCGCGAGGAAGTGATTTTAGCCAGAATGCGCATCGGGCACTGCCGTTTTAGCCATGGTCACATTTTATCTTCTGATGCTGCACCGCTCTGTACTCATTGTAATATTCCTTTGACGGTGCAGCATGTTTTAGTTCAGTGCCAGTTTTTAACCCATCTCCGTATTTCTAAAGGTCTGCCAGCCACCCTGTCAGAGGTGCTGGTAGATACTCCATGTGCAGTAGAGTGTGTTTTACGTTTTATTCGTTCAAGCGGACTGAGCGCTCGATTTTGATTCACCTATAGACCCCTTTATTCAGCTTTTTACGATTGAGCGCTAATGCGAGTTTTTATCAATTCATATGCTTCTGCACTTCCGTACTTTGCTCTACCTTGCAGTTGCTGGCACTGACTTAGTGACCTTTTAGGTTTTATTGACTTAGTTTTAGACTTGTTTTAGGCTTTACATCTTTAAGCTTTTAGTTTTTACTTGGGCGCTAATGACCATAGTAGTTGAGCGCCCTAAAACACCACCACTACTACTACTATCATCATCGTCGTCGTCGTTATTGTTGTTGTTACTATTGTTGTTGTTATTATTGTTATTATTATTATTACTAGTAGTAGTAGTAGTAGTAGTAGTAGCAGTAGCAGCAGCAGCGGCAGCAGCGGCAGCAGCGGCAGCAGCGGCAGCAGCGGCAGCAGCGGCAGCAGCGGCAGGAGCGGCAGGAGCGGCAGGAGCGGCGGCGGCGGCGGCGGTGGCGGTGGCGGTGGCGGTGGCGGTGGCGGTGGCGGTGGCGGTGGTGGTAGTGGTAGTGGTAGTAGTAGTAGTACTGATCATCATTATTAATGTTGTTGTTATGACTAGTATTTAGTACTGTTTAGTATTATCACAACTATATAACATCTAAATATACATCCAAAAGAAAATCCTTATGGCTTTCGTGTAATAGAACAATGTTGCACTTATATGTCGAATTATTTATATTTAAACGAATAAATATATACCTCTAAATGGCAGGAAGGTACATTACTGCTTGGAAGTCAAAAGAAAAGGGAAAGAGACAAACTTCATCCCCAGATTTGAACGCTGAACCTCTTCAATAGCAATCCTTAACGTTCGTTTTTTTTTTTTTTTTTTTTTTTTTTTTAAACCCCTTAAGGTGGGGCTAAAGGCACTTACGCCTTTACCGCAGGCAAGCCTCAGCAGTACTCACTAAAAAAAAACCCCACCGGAAGGAAGTCTTGAGGTCCAAACCTCACTGTTGCAGTACCGCATTAAGCACCTGTGCATTCAGAGTGGAAGAAGAAAGCTGCCTGCCAGTGGCAGTAACAGCGATAATAACATCGTTATAGCACAGCAAACTGTAGAAGTAGTTGTACTTTTGTATATTTGGTCACTCTGGCACCCCCTCTTGCCTCTCCCACACTTCCGTCGAAAGGGTGAACGAAGTTCACTGAACAGCTGTGCGTGTTGCGGGCCCTAGATACTTTTGAGAGACAGTGTACCATCTCATGGTGGGCCCGGTGGCTCGCCTTCCAACCCGGGGGACGAGATTTCTAGAGCTTCCGTCCTAACGGGATGAAGGGTGAAATGAAGTGGTTAATGTAACGAAATGGAGGGACAGGAAAGTCGGAGAATATGGAAATCCTTCCCAGTATTCGCCTGGTTACTCGGGGAAACCTCCAGAAAGAAACCATGGGTCACGGGGATCGAACTCGCGACCCCCGGAGTGTGGAGCACAGACGTTACCACCTGAACCACCCCACTGGCTGTGAACTAATAGATTAAATAAGGTGGGCCCGCTATTTTTTTTTCTCACACCTTTGGCAGTGTATGCGCGTAAGCGGGCAAGTACAAAGAGATTTAAAAGTTCATTAGGCGTGCGTCACGTTGAAATTTTTACAGTAATAACTAGGGCTCGGACCGTTAGGTGCTAAAAACTTGGAAAATATTTATTTGTATGCACTAAAAATGTCGAAAATATGTGCTAAAACAAATAAAATATTTTAAAGATCTGAATTGCTCAACTTATATAAATATAATAATAATTTCTTCATTTTGCTCATCCAATACAATTGAAATTTTATAGACTGTTAAATCCACTATTATTTTCGATCAGTTCCTTGCATTTTCTTTCTAGGTTTTGTGCTGCAGGATCAGAAAGAACCTTAACCTTTCTTTCCGCATCCTGAATGACTTGAAATACTTCTCCCAAAGACATTCTTACTGATTCCAGTTTATTTATGGAATCGCAGAGGAAACAAAGATTTTCGGAAAAGTATGTGAAGTGTCTTTTAATTTTTGCAGCATTTTGTGGCACTTGCACTACTTTTCACTCCAGACTCCTTTAATCCATTGTTAAATCAAAACTATCGATATGTAATTTCTCAACACAACCCAACTAGAACCTCGTATAATCTCTGTTGCTTCACAAATTACTAATTTACTATACAGTTTCAGTGCATATACTAGCCGGATTGTGAAGCGATAACAGGTGCAGTGGAGGAATTCCCCGTTCTTATCTTGCAGGCTGATGTACTGTATGCCCACGACAAGAAGGCTAGAGGGGAATGAAGAGCAGAGGGGGCTTCAATTGTTTATCTGCTCCGGTAGCGTATCTGTTAAATAGGAAATCAGTGCATGATAATACATATGAGTCACCCGCGTTGGCAGATCTCATGCGCTTTGCAGTATTACAGGTGCAGAGATTTTTTAGTATTAGGTATTATTTGGCTCTCGCTGCTAACACGCGCTACGGCACTACAGTTATATACTTGTATTTTGTTAGCTTTATTCTTGGCTTAATATTTACATATGGCTGCAGTTCGAAAGAAGGGACGAAGTATTCACAGTGAAGCAAGGGAGGTAATTAGAAAAGTGATAGAAGCATGAGACGAAGAAGCGAAATCAGGACAATTCAAATGTTTATTATCACAAAGAAATTTACGTGTGGCAAATTATTGTGGGATATCGGAACAAAGTGTAACAAGAATAAGAAGAGAAGGTGTTAAAGCTGGCGAAAAATCACTTCATACTCCGGGGGAAAAGAGACCAAAGCCCGAGGAATGCAAATTTCATTGTGATGACTAATAAAACAGTAATTAAAAACGTAATTCGAGACTTTTATTTGGTTAAAAAACAAGTGCCCACTGTACCGAAGCTACTTGCAGCAATTAGGGAAAAAATAAATTTTCCTTGGGGAAGAGAAACTCTGCGGAAGCTATTGCACGATATGGGTTTCAAATGGAAGCGATGTGGAAGTAAGAGAAAATTACTTATCTGGAGAGCTAAATACCTAAGAGCTGTAAATGGATACAGAAATGCTGGGAGAAATATCATTTACATTGATTTGTCCTGGGTGGACAATAATTTGACATTTGGGAAGTGCTGGCAGAGTGATGATATCTACGGGATTACGACAAACACTAGCTCTTCAAACCGCCTAATTCTTGTAAATGTAGGCAGCAACGAAGGTTTCATACCCGGAGCATCTTTGATATTCAAAGCTGGACTTGCTAGCGGCGATTATCATGGCCAAATGAATGGGGAAAATTTCCAGAAATGGTTGGAGGAGAAACTGTTACCTAATATACCCTGCAATAGTGCCATCGTGCTTGATAATGCTCCATACCACAGTGTACAAGAAAATAAGCCTCCGTCGAAATATGCTGTAAAGCAAGAAATGGTACAATGGTTGGAGAACAACACTATTTCATATTCTGCTGCAATGCGAAAGACCGACTTGTTTGATTTAATTCAAATACATAAACCAAAGGAAAAAATATACCATATCGACAGAATAATAGAAATGTATGAGCATACGGTTCTTAGATATCCTCCTTATATGTGCGAGTTGAACGCTATAGAATTGGCATGGGCAGCAATAAAACGACGTGTAAGAGAGCATAATGTAACCGGCGATCTACATTTAAGAAATCTACAGCAAGTGTGTGAAAGTGCAATGAACTCTGTTACAACAGCTGATTGGGAGGGCTATGTTAGGCACGTTAAGAAACTTGAAGATAAGTTCAGGCAAAAGGATGGGCTAGTGGAAGATGCAATAGACAATTTTATTATATCACTAGGAGGTCTGGAGTCTAGTGACGAAGATGCAGAAAGCGGTAGTGACAGCAGCGAAGGTGGCGACTTCTCCGACTCGGATCTTGCACAACTGGACTTCTAGGTGAGTTATGTGACAACACTGTGTATTTTAAACGAAACTAGCATCCTTATCATACTCGGAAACCTTCCACCCTTAAAAGACAGTACACGTTAAATGGAGCGCAGTGTTGCAACATGTACTAGTTGCGAATCTTTCTCCGCGAGCGACTCGAGGTGGCCGGAGTCCTGTACTTAGTCCTTCAATTGCTGCTTGACGAGACGGGCACTTTTAACTTTGGTATCCCTCCACGCCTTTGTTACTGTATGGCCTAAATTTACAAATGACTCGTCTGTATAAACAATTGATTTCCCCTGGTCCCTAAACCTTTTACGTCTTTTAGATATTTATGTCGCCATCTGATGATATCGATATCGTCTCTTTCTATTAATATGCACTTGTTACCCTTTCTTTCATATTCGAACTCCAAATCAGAGTGGCCCTTGAGAAATTTGGTAGGGTCTCATCACTGTTGAACTGTGACAAAATTATATTCAGCGTGGGTTGAATATTTGCAAACAGTAAAGAATGAACAATTCGCCGCACTCCACCTTGCACTATTCAATTATATTGCGTTAACCTAGCGTTTTGTGTAGTCCCGCCCTTTTTGCTTTCTTTTTCGATGGCGTTCTTAGAGACCTTTCATTACTTCCTTTTTAATCCTATACACTACTGCTTCTGAACACTCAATAGCCTTAGCTGTTTCTTTTACTGCCTTACACGCATTTTACTTCAAAAATAATCTAACACATTCATAATTATTTGGCGTTCCTTACTTCTTAATTTACCAACATATCGTCCCTTCCTAGCTTCCCCCTCCACAACTACAAATATTTACAAAAATATTAAACAAATAACGCAATAACAGCTCACAGTTACACACACGGCTTCTTTCGAACTAATGTTAGTGCTGCTCCTTATATTATCTTCTGTGTCAGGCCTGGCGCTGAATAGATGAATACCTTTTGTTTGCCTTCCTGGATAAAAGAAAGAGGTTACTGCCTTTTGGTTTATTTTAAAAACTTTTTCCAACCTTCCTCAACATTTGTTCTCGCTGGTTCCCTGATGTAAACTCAATAACAAAAAAGTTTCACACTGCGTAACTTTTGCAGTGCACATATATATAAAATTTTCCGAAAACATTTAATTTAAAAAATTATAACACTTAACTGGGTAAACATAGAGAATTCAAAGTAGGCAGGTAGTAGCACTATAGTTTACTCTACCTAAGAAAAAAATATAGATGCATTCTAGCAGTTAGTTTGTTAGTTAGTACGTGATGAGTGTAGAAACAGCAAATTTCGGACTTCTATTGAAAAAAAACGTTTTCTGAAGAAATTTGGACCTATAGAAATGTATAAGGACTCTGTAAAGGATATAACCTGATAGAGAAAAAAATTCTGCATAGGATAATGTGTTGAAACCTGAAATGTATAACAAATGAATATTTATACCATGCTATTAGTAATCTGGCAACAGCGCGAGGGTAGAAAAGGACGCGGCTAATGGCAACTTGTATGCGCTAGATAGAGACAGAGATGTCCCACTTAACTCCATACTGTCTTCTAAGAGTGGAACGCTATATAGACATAAATACCGTGCGGGAAGCAAAACATGATTACGTTACACATTCCTAAGCCTTTCCTTCTTGTGCTGGGCATACAGTACTATACATATAGCTAAGAGCAAGGCCATCTTTATCTAAGCAGGCCTGAAGACGGAAAGAGATTACGTTATTGACGTCATCACGGGGGGCTCATATTTATCACCTGCTTGTGTAATACGGGAGTGTGTCTTACAACGTGTCAGTAAACAATTAAGTGAACGAAAAATCGAATTACAAAGTGGTGTAATTTTTAATACAAAATGCCTAGGAAGTGTCTTATGCCGGGTTATACCTCAAACTATAAAACAAATGTAGAAAAGTATGTTACAGTGTTTTCGTTTCCACAGGAGAGAGCAGTGGGTACGTGCTATTCACAGGGATAATTATGAACCAGGTGTGGTATGTATTAAACATGTTTCTGAACAGCACATAGTGAAGGAATTTACTGCTACGCGAAATGATGGAAGCGTTCTTGTAGTACCCAGCACAACTCCTAAACTTACTGAAGATCCATGCCCCTCCGCTGTTTCCAAATTTACCATCCTACCTGACATCCGAACCAGCACTCAAACGTAGGGATTCAGAAGAAAGAAGAGGGGAAATGTTGGAAAGGGATGCAGCAGCATTTCGTAAATGACTCGAAGATGACGAAATTGTTGATTTTCAGAGCTTTAAAAATAGAATTAGTGACATGAAATTAGAAGGATTCACCGCCATCATAAAAGAAAACGATGTAATTTTTATGAAAATTGATACTGAAGAAATTCCTAAAATTGTAGCAGCATTAAAAATTAATTCCAATTTTATTATTTAGATTCTATAGGGTAAAATTGTAATACGCAATAGTAAGTTTAAATGGATTCTCGGTAAACAAATGATATTGGATAAATGGTCTAAATTTGATGCTCTTTTGGTTCACAATAGCAAGTGAACAAACAGACCATAAACTACTTCAGGCCGCTAACATTTTAAAGGAATGTTGGGAGGACATGAATGAAGATTCCACAGAACATCTAAAAACTAAATTCCTAGAAGAGCAGGTAAAATTGGCCAGTCAAAAGTCAATTGAATATACGCCAGATTCCCTGTTATGGGCTTGCTCAATTTAATTTTCTCAGCCAGCAGCTTAAGACTGACATGATTCTAATGCTCTTTCTTTACCCCATCCTGATTACCTCAGACAACTTTCTCAACCCCTCAGTCCTGATAGAAACTCTTACTTTTAAAATATTTATCAGAGAAGGTGAAAATGCTTGGTGTTCACGAAAAAGTAGTAAATTTGTTGAGACACATTAACAAGAATTTCTTAAAGTAGAAAACCAGAGAAACTTAATTCTACATTTAGGTGCTGAGACATGTGACATTAATAGTATCGGTGCTGACTGTAATGCTGGTGATTGCGAGTTAATGGGTGCTATTTTGACGAGGAAAATAATAAATGGATTAACAAACATTCTCTTGAAAAACTACTGCATTATTAAACAAGACAGTTTGGTATTATCTACAGGCAATAAAATTATTTTAAAAAAAAACTGGAGATATATTCGCATTGAGAAGGTAAGAAGCATGCTCTGCCATTAACAACTATGCAAAGCATGTTTTCTACTAACATACTAACACACATTAACTTTTAATACGAAATGTGAAAATATAAATGAATGCACGCTTCTTCCAGCGCAGAAATGCTGTAAAACACATGTTTATTCCGTATGAATTACTTGGAACGTCGGCCTCGCGTTGCGACGTCACGAATCGCATATCCAGGCGTTATTTAGAGATGGCCTTGCTAAGAGTAATCAGGATGTTTATATTTTCTCCCAACTGAAGGGATGTAATAGCTGACATATCAGCTCTTCCGATAATGAATAACTAATTGTGACATCCAGCCTGCGTAACAGAGCATTAAAGAAGTGAATGGTGACTTGTTAGAAATAATTTATTGCTGCTTTTATATGATTTAGGTGAAAATTATTTTAAAAATGTTTCCTTGAAGCGATTTTTGTGCTATTTATGTAAATATCCGAAAATATTTATTTGCATAAAAATATTTTAAAAATTCATTTTTATGTGCAATAAAACTTGAAATATTTGCTCCGGTGTAAATAATCAGAACATTAAACTTGGTTAGAAGTTCATGCTAGGACACAAACGAAATGTGTATTTACCTAAAAATCCGAGCCCTAGCAATAACATTGCATGCTATTCACATTAAACTTAACAAGAGGAAAGTGTCCATGGCTGCAAATTAGCACAATATAAGTAGAAAGAGAATTTACCGAAAATTGCCTTGAGGTTACGTTTCCTATAGCTTGTTTTGAATCCCCAAGTATAAGATTCTCTTATTAAGTTTAAACAGCCGGCGTTATATTGCAAATGCTAGTGCTTTAACTTGTTCAGGAATTTCAATACTTTCGTCTTGTCTGGCGTTTATTTTCGGGTACTTTCGTAAGGAGCGTCGGGAATGCTCGTGAGAACATCGCCACTTCGTGGTTTGATCGGGACGAGACGCGATTTTTGTCTAGCAGTAACAGAATTTATTGGAAATATAAGTGAGTGTTATACGGGGAAGCAGAATGGTGTACAATGTTTACTAAAAGCCAGTTGATTTATTCGGACTTACTGGTAGGATAAGTGAAAATTATGCGTAGTAGTACTGTCAGAAATGGAAGATAAACAAGTGTCCAAAAAATGTCCATGAATATTGAGCAAAATCAGTATCGTATGCGGCTTGGAGAACAGTTTACGTATAATCCGAGCCATAAATCGGTAGAGACTTTCTGAGACTTATGCATCTCAGTTAACAGGTAAAATAATTTAAGTCCCTAACCGCATTCATACAACAAATGTACATCTGATACGCTTGTCATTAAAGAATCTGAATAATATTTATCTTGAAGTCATTGTGTAGCTTGGATCCTGGTAGACTGATGTAGACATGTTTTGAATAAATGCGTTGGTCGTGCGTTTCAAAACAAAAGGCGAACATCATAACACTGCATGAAAGCCTGCTACCTGTCCCATTAAGGCGTACGCAGGGTGTTTGTCACAGCTAATTCAGTTAACAAAGTTTGTTGTTGGATCAACTCCTCCATGTACCTTTGTCATATAAATTTTACTATGCCCTTCACTGTTGGAAATACCTGTAGAGTTTGCGATACATCACCATTTCGATGTGCAATGTTGTTTGTTTACCACTTTAATCTCTGTTTTGTACTCGATCTTGTCCACGCTTTAAATATGTTACCACAGCCTGTACCAAACAGTGTGGTGCTATGGAATCATGTAAGGGTAAGGAAAACATTTACCATGTGCAAGTTGGTGTGTTACCCATGTAAACTTTTGAGGTACTAAGGTAAATGCTTTTTGTTTTCATTATGAATCACGATAATGAAAACAGTTTTGTCAACACAACTAATCAAATTATATGACATTAGAATGGAAATACCAAAGAGGTGCCTCTCAAATAGTTTCAGTTCAGAAAATTTTATTCAGTACAAGAGTGCAAGCATTCTTGTTTCATAAAACTTAAATATGTGGGTATGGTTATAATGGAAATCCACATATACAACATAATCATGGTTTCACTCCCATTTTTTGAAAATAATGTTACACATAAAAAATACGGTAGAATCAGGGTAGCTCTATAATAAGCTGGAGTAATTCAGGAGCAGTTTAAGGCAAGGCTACACTGAACATTTGGTAACAATTTGAAAATCTTGAAATTTTCTTTTTTGGTGTTCTTTGGTAGACTAGGGTATGTAGTAATAGAAGACATGCTGTTTTCATAATTTGTAGCATTTTAGGCTGTAACATGACCATTTAAAGAGACACGTGCAGGTATCAATTTTATCTGATGGAGATGCAAAATCTTACACGAACTTGCAGGGGCTGAATATTTATGGACCATATGTACAAATTTTGAAACAACAATGCATTATTCATGTAGCAAAGCAACTCAGAACTGGATTAAAAAATATAGTTCAGAAATGGAACATGAAAGGTGTCACAGTGGGTGATAAAAAACCTGTCAGCTTGGAGATACGTTTACAAAGCTGGCCCATTATTATTGTAGCGCAATGAAGAGTAATATTCCAGATGCTCAGAAAATTATATGTACAATATATGCTATACTGTGCTACTGCAGTAGCAGTTATGAGTCTGTGCATCTCAAGTGTCTTCTTAAGAGATAAATACCAGCGATCAAAGAGATAGTCATCGACTTCAAGGGAATGCCATTTCCTGTCAGTTAATAAAATGTCGGGATGCATGAAGTTGAAATATGGTAAACTTATTGCAGAACAGAAGAAACAGCTGAAGGAGGGTCCCATGTATGCAGCAGGAAAATGTTAGAATCTTGCAAAGGTTAGAAATATAAGATTTGAACAACTACTACTTTAAAACTCATTTTCTGAAAGTCTGTTTTTTTCTAACATTCTTCAGTATACAAAATGTCCCATGTGTCAAAGTGTATTTAGCTTTGTGAAACTTGCAGCTAGGTCCATAATATGCTAATAAGGAACTTCACATTCCCCTTTTCGTATAAATGCTCACATTTTGAAAATTATATAATGCTAAAATATGAAAAAGTTACTATTTTCGAAACATTTTCAGGCAACAAAACAAAATCAGCAACAAATGTTAAAAGAATATTTCAAAAAATAATAAACTGGGTCTTTTTATAACATTTTGCGCTAGTCGAAAGCAGTAATTCAGTTTTAAAAACTTACATCCTTTGTCACGTAGAACATTTTATATAACAAGTCATTTTTACAATATTTTCACACAAAATAATTAATAATTAATATAGTATTTGGTTATAAGCATGAAAATTTGCATGGAAGTTTAGTACAATGTTCTTACTATGTGGTTAAATTTTCATAGCGATAGGTTCCTTATTAAAGAAGTTGGAATTTTCAGTGCAGTCTTGCCTTAAGCACAAAATATTGTCTCATCGAAGTCATAGGTCTCACCCATCCTCATTTTTAAGCAAGCTTACTTATAGTGTTGCCAACTCTTGGTGATAAAGAGTGGCTAAAATGGATTGTTAAAAAGCCCAGAAATGACTAAGTATGCAGCAGCTTATAAATAGTCATTGATATACAAATCAGATTTCACATTGAGTGAGATGGCAAGGATTCTTCATCCTTGTAAAATACTATTGATGGTTGTCATAGGAATTTCTTTCTTCAAAAATAATTTTCTGCCCATTCGTACAAAATGCTCATGAGTAGAAGGATTAATGTAGAAAATGTTAAATAGAAAAGAAACATGGAATAAAGCACTCACTGGCCGTACAAATGTCGTATGACAAGGCACATATAGTCATTCATACACACAAATTCTAACTTTTAGAAGCATCTGTAGGCTGCAACTTAATCAAAATTCTTTACTTCAAAATCTTCCTGTCCACACTCCCTTGTGCAGACATCAAAGTGTGCAACTTTGGAAGTCAAAATCGCTGATGACCTAGAAGTTGAGCGCCCTTAAACCAAATTGGAAGTCAAAGATTGTGATTTGTATTTTTTTCTTTTACCTGATTAATAAATTTTTTATCAAAGTATATAACATAGTCAACCTCTAATAGTTTAATGATTTTAATTTTGAAATTATACAGTGGAAACTAAAAATAGCTACAAATAGTTGAGTATTTTGAAAATTACTAAAATTTACATTATCCAAGTGTAAAATGGCTGAAAATGGCTTTTTGTGCAAATTAGTGCCTAACAGGCTCTTCAAAAAGGCTAGACAAAGCCATAGAAGGACCAAATTGGTGTCTCTACTTTGGTCTGGTATACATTGTTTATTGTTGTTATCAGCTGTAGAAATTACAATGTAATTCATATCGTCAGAATACATATGGTTATACATAATTACATATAAAGAACTTTTACAAAGATATTTATATACATCTACCAACTAACATGTATTTATAATCTTACAGCTATGGCTTATACCCTGTTTAGAAATTCTTCTATTGAGTAAAAATTCCCATCTATGCAATACTTTTTCAATTCTACTTTAGATTTACATATACGTTTTATTTCTTTTATATTTTGTGGTGGTTTGTTATATAGCAAACTTGCAGCTACTGATGGTTTGGTTTGCAACCATTGAGTTAGTGCAACACAGTTCGGTTCTTAGTTACATGTGGAACAACCCTGATGAATAACCATTGGTCAGCAAGTTCATGTTGAGATGCTATATTATCTAGATGCTAATATATTTTATCTCATGATTAAGTGCATATTTTGATAACATGCCATGACAGCCAGCTGTGATTCACTCTAAAGCATTTATTTCTTTTGGATAGCAAAATTGCAAGTAAAAATGTGCTATTTTGACTGGAATTTGGCCAGGGGTTTTGAAATAGGCTAGATTTCAGGTTGTAAGCATTTAACGACTATATAGGCAAGTGCTGCTGTGAAAATGCTAGATTTAGCTATAAAATGGCCAAATTGGCAACACTGTTTATATAACAGAAACTAGCATCATTTTGAGAGGGGAAGGAAGAGAGGTTGCCTGTGCAATAGCAAAAGAATGTTAAATGAGGGATCTATTAGTTTGGCATTAATTGGGTTTTAGCTACATTTAGCTATTTCGGTTATGCTCTGTTGTCACTTTGCAGTTGGAACCAAAGGACACAACTACTTTACTCTAATGAAAAATATCCCTCAGCTATGCTTTGCAGCTTACGGCCCTCATGTTAGCAACAAATGGCCAGCTGTGAAGATGCTTCCATGGTGCATCGGGTGCAATGTGTGTGATGCCTGCACATTGCTAGTTATAACTGCATATAATTGTGCCTAAGTGTGTTTTATGATATTAAGTGTGTAAAGTGGAATGTTAATTAGTATTCAGTTTATGTATTCCTTACAGTTGGTGAATAAGAGCTTCAGAATTGCATTTGCGAGTCCTTTCACAATACAGAGTTTAGGCATAATCAATGGACATATGTATGATTTTCTAAACTGTAGGATTGAAAATTAGTGGTGACAGAAATCTATGGTGTCAGTTTGGGTAACTGCAGATTGTATAAGTTTTAGCACCACTTCGAAAGGTAAAAATAGGATATGTGAACCTATTAACAAGATGAAATTGCTGCATAATAATTTATAAATAAATCAGGAATGTGCTATAATGACAATGGATGATGGTATGCTGAAGAACAAAGAGCAGATAACAGAAATTGACTATAATGAAAATGACTTAACATGTTTTACTTTTTGGGTTTAAGCAAGCTAGTGTTTTTAAAATCAATTGAGGGTAGAATACAATACTTCAGTTGTAGGAAGCAGTGAAGAAAGTTATATCCTGGAATTGAATTTCATAATTTCTCTTTAGAAGAAGCTAATTACCTTTTCAGAGGTGTGAAAGTCAATCATACACATATCTCAGCTTACATGCAGTAAAAGAGCCCTAGTCTTACACACATTTTGCAAAGCAAAAGCCATGCCTAAAGCGACCAGAAGCTATGTTCTTGATACTGCAGCCATACATGGCAGTTGCAGTCAATGGGTTTAAATATGAAGGATACAGCAAATCCCAACGCATGTTGAAAGTTGTAATAATAAAAGTAGTACATTTGCTATGTATAATTCATTAGTCACAAAAAAGCTTATGACGAGTATTACTGAAATATTATTTAACAGCTTCAGTGCAAAATGGTACATGGTGAGGTGAAATAAGCACACATGACTTATGTCAGCTTTTCTTCTCTCATGCATCAGCAGCTGCTTGTTTTGCATGAAAATTTTCTCCCACATTCTTAAATCTATTGTGCTTCATTAATATAGCATTTCCAGTTATTTCATGATGAGTTCCCATAAATGTGCAGCTCTTGCTGATTTCTCTCCTTGCTTATATTTAATGCTTCGAAAGCATTCTTTTGGTGTACCTTGTTCTGTTTTGACATAGCTGGTTACAGCTTTTACATTCTGTTTTGTATATGCAGGGTTTTTTTTTTTTTTTTTTTTTTTTTTTTTTTTTTTTTTTTTTTTTTTGAGCGGGTTCTTTTTCCTTATACTCTGCTGTGATAAGACTTCTCAAGTTATATTTGTTTGATAGTGCTAATGTAATATTGAAAACTTTGAATAGTTTTTGAAACTTGAAGTATGCCTGGGGATTGAATGTAAATTTTTGTGGCTTACTTTTCATCTTTTTGTTATTTCCTTGATTTTCTCTCTCTTGAATTTCTTCATTTTCTTGTTGATTAATTCTTTTTTGAACCCACTATTGATACCTATGTCTGTAATGTGTTTGTAAAGGGAAAAAAGAAATATTGTTATTATGGTGGGATTTGAACTTTCTCTTTAAACCATTTCACAGACATGCACACTATCTATGCTATTTCTGTTTTTTGTATTGACCTGCCCATATGTGTAGCCATCGTGTTTGTGTTTGCTTGCCAGACATTACATCAATGAATTTCTTATTCCAACTCTTGGGGGCCTTAATTGTCGTTGGAAACGACCTTACATATATTAGTAGATCACATTTTAAAATCTAAACAAATGTGTGAAGTATCTAAAGTCTAGCCCCATTACTATATATATGTATATTGTGTCTTCCATATAATCCAAAACCATATGCACAGTATTTGTGCTCTATGCTGTGGTAGTTGCCTCAACTGAACATATGTTGCACGTGGCTGCTGCTCTAAGGGTGTATGAACTCTTACCTTATAATAATGATGGAAGTGTCTTCCTTCCTGGGTTGTACAGGCACTGTTTCTGGCAACCACATTCTGGCTGACGTGAGTAGGTTCTGCCACTGTAATGTTTGTGATGTCATTCATATTATTTTCTTTCAGTTCCTCCAGGGTACGCAGATTTGTTCGATATACTTTTTCTTTCAGTGTACGCCACAATAAAAATCACACACTGTTAGTTCTGGAGAACGAAGGGAAAATACACCAGTACTGATCACTCTGTCGGCAAACACTTACAGGACTGTAAGAAGGGAATCTTCTACTGTATGAGCAGGGGCTGAATCCTGTTGAAACCATCCACACAATTTTTCTTCTTCCGTTAACTCGTGGAAGAATGGCGTCAAAATGTTATCTTGGTATCTCTCTGCATTTACGGCCATCTTGAAAAACAAAAAAGATAGGTCCAATTAATGTCTTGCACTAACAGCACACCAAGTACCTAACTTTCTAGCATAATGAGAGACTTCATAAACACCATTAGGATTTTCTGCACACCAATAGGGAAAGTTATGACTATTCACACAACCATTAAGCTGAAGCCAGGCAACATCTAAAAAGAACATAAGCTGTGGGTTGGATCAATGATCATTCAGTGATGCAAAATACCACCCACAATATCTCATTCTTGTGGCTGGATCAGCAGATTTTAAACAATAGGTCTTTGTAAACCTCAATGGTTTGAGGTGTAACAGCTTTGTAGCTCTGTGTGCAGAAGAAAGCGAAACCCCTATTTATGCTAATTTTGTAAGTGATTTATTTGGTGACAGTTTTAAGATTCATACCAATATCATCCAGCTTTTCCTCTGTTAAAACTGTTTGTGTGCGCATATGTTTTAATTGAGCATTGAGTCAGTAATTTCAAATTTGTTTACAATTACGTGAATCTGTGCTAGTGAAGGTGGCACTTCACCAGGAAATTGCTAAACAGATGCATCACATACCTGTCAAGCTGAATCTACTTAAAATAACTTTTACACATGACAATATGGTGTTGCAATAACTGCCTCACCATATTAACAGCTTATATGTAGTAGAGGTCTGCACGGGCTCGGGCCGGGCCCGGGCTTGAAAATTAAGGGGATAAACAACTGAAAATGGATTTTTAAAATTTTTCAGCTAAGTTAGCCGAACATTTATTTTCAATGCTATCTTATACCAGCATTAGAGAGTTTTGAATTTTAGTGTGATATATCCTTCAGTTTCCGAGTTACGAAATGTTGAATCCGGATTTTATTATGTTATGCCAAATGCTCTACATGACGAAATTAAAAAAATGCCTATGTTTAAGGTTCTATTATATTTATATGATTATAATGTGCAAATCTGCCATACAAATTTGTTTTATTAGCCTCAGCTCAAAAGACAATAGTTTTTAAATTTTGTCGCTTGAAATTTCTAGTATAAAGTTTTATAAGCTGCAAGTTTCTTTAGTAACTCAAAAGCGTTCAAAAGAAAAAAAAAAGTATATGGCAGATTGAGTTGTTTGTGTTTTGGGAATGATACGAAGAATTGCATGAAAACTGCATCATGTGACATTTTCGAAAAGCGAATATGCTGAAAACAATTTTCAAAAACCTTAAATTTTAAAATGAAAAACATTGTTATTCTGCATTTTTAGGGTACATTGTGCAACTACAAGTATTTGTAATATAAAAACTCAGCGCACATTTAGTATTTTTAAAGCCATGGAATACAAAGGTAATGTTTTGCGAGATTTGTACTAAATTTCAGTGGTACATTCACTTAGGAGGCAAAAAATAATGTATCATATTTCTTGGTCACCTATGTTGAAATGCCGAGAATAGCACAATTACCGCAGCATTTCTTTACTAGGAATTCTAAATGATTATTCTGCTGACACGTTTCAAATGCTGCTACTGATGCTAGTCAAAGCACAGAATGAGAGGGTTTGCAACAATATTATTTCTCACTACTCGGCTGCAATTCAATCCATTCCACGTATAAAATCTTACACTCTTATCTCGAACCCAAGGCGTATTTGATTCTTTTATACTGCTATTAACGCATATTTCTTCCTGCTTTGTAAAGTGTAAACACAGCATCAATGTTTATACTGATACAATTGCAGTTTGTTTTGGCTGACGCTGTAGTTACGTTACTGCATCATTATTGTTCAGCATTTCTTCAAATTGAAACATTTATTTTATTATTATCATGACATGAATCTATATATATAAAATACATCAGACATCAGGGCCATTGCCCATTAGTCAGCATCACCAAGTTGCAACATACAAGTTGTGACACTTATTTTTCATAGCCCTTCTGTCTATTACAACCAAGTTATATGTAGAAAAAATATCTCGTCAGCATTTGATACTGGTAACCAAAGACATTGAAGGGACTTCTCGCATCAAGTGCGAGTACTGAAAGAAATGTTAGTGCAGCAGGATTAGTTATTCAAGAACGTCGAACCAACCTGAGCAGCCAGAGTTTGGATTCCATTCTCTTTCTGCACGAAAATTTGGGTCATTAAACATGGTGATTCCTTAGTCCAATAACTTATAATTAATGTTTACTTTGATTTAAAACATACACAGGCATGCACATATCCATCGTAGAAATAATAATTATAACCAGAGACCGGAATTTAGGGGGAATGCCTTTTTAATGTGTCAAATTTATCTTCAATTTGAAAGTGAATCTGTACGAATTATACCTTTGTGATTGAAATGCCACAGTTTTATATTGCCTTTTTCTGCCTTTTTAATATGTCTATTTTACAAAATATATGCTTCTTGTTGCCTTTATTTAATTATTTATGTATTATTTATTAATTATTAAACATTTTCTTAAGGCACATTTTATTTCAACAACCGTTAGACCGTGGCAATGAAAGTTACTTCGCCGAATGTATACTATTGTCTTTAAGTTGCAGACGACATAGGCGTCCCTAATTCAATTCATTATTTTCTTTGCAACAATGAGTGCTGCCGCGAAAATAAATGTATAGATAAAGAAAGCATTTGAATTATCACGTGTGTTTATTTTAAAATGCAATAATGAGGAGGTACGGGTCTAACTTTGATTTTCTTTCAGTTTTCATTGCGACGTTGTAGCTAGCAGCAAAGTGCCGAAATTCAATGTTCCTTTACGCACTAAATTACACAGTTATGTTAATACTTTTGGATCCGGCATATTTTGTACCGACGGTAAAGTACTCACATGCAAAATATACGAGCAGTCAGTGAACTACGAAAAGAAGTATTTTATATCACAACATATCGGCACAATCAAACCGGCTACAGGCAGAAGATTCCTTTGCTTCAACAGTAATTGTAAAATCGAGTCAAAAATCCCAGTTTGCATTCGACTTATGTAGCTTTCTTCAGCGCCAGAAACCCTTTATGGAAATTACAGAATCCGACATTATCACAGTTTTTGGAGAAGTATACTAACCAATCTGTACCTAGAGAGTCAAGTTTGCGAAAATGTTACTTTACCGAATGTTTTGATGACACAATGAAAATAACTAAAGATAAAATGACAAATAAGATGATCTGGGATATCGGCGAATATCGACGAGTTAACTGATACCATAGGTCGTTCCATTCCCAATTTGTTAATGGACGATTAGATCCTTTAGAAGATGAATCAATGAAATCATTCCTGCTTACAGTGTCTTGAGAAAGTTAACAATCGAACTATCGCGCAGTTATTTACCAGTTCATTAAATTTGCTGCGGCCTGAAGAGGTTCAATGCGACGCCTTACTTTTCATCAGTGACGCTGCATCATATATGAAAAAGGATAAATAATAAGCATAAATAATAATAATAATAATAATAATAATAATAATAATAATAATAATAATAATAATAATAATAATAATAATAATAATAATAATAATAATAATGTCAATAACTGCAGGATAATTTTATTTAAAAGAAAATTGCACAATCGGGCTCGGGTCGGGCCCGGGCCATGGCCTATAGACTATTCTCGGGCTCGGGCCGGGCCCGGGCCATGGCCTATAGACTTTTCTCGGGCTCGGGCCGGACCCGGGCTTGGTTGATGCCGGGCCGGGCCGGGCCGGACCGGGCTTAAGAAAGTCGGCCCGTGCAGACCTCTAATATGCAGACTGGTGACTGATGTTTGCAAGGTCAATAACTATGCACGCTCCTCCGCTACTGCAGCTTACATATCAGAGAGTAACCATGTCGTTTGGATGGTCTTGATTTATATGGGAGATTCTGTATATACTTTGAGGCTTCCCCATTAGAATAGCCAGTGCCTCACAGGATTGGACAACGTGCGTGAGTGCAGTTAGGCTTGAATCATCAACAGTGTCTCTGCTAATTAATGGGTTATCTGATTGATGCTTAAGTGATCCACATAAAAAGCATAATTGTCTAACCTGGTATAAGAAATTAATACATAAAGTTCAGAGATATTTAGTGAAGATAATTAGGCAAACTTTCCGTCATTGCAACAAGAATCAACGAGGAATAATTTATACTCCAGCAGTGATCTATGACTAGGTTTGGAAGCAGGTTTCGCTTTTGCACCTCAGCTTAAAAAGACTTTTTGTATGCTTCCTATTTTGTAATCTAGGAATCTGCATCTACGTACATAGTTGTAGCATTTGTCTCACTAGATTAGAACCTTTCTCTAATTTTGCAGTAGCTCTGAGAATCTGGTATCTTCTCCGTTCTGTAGCTTTGCATTTTAATAAGAGGTGTTTCGCTGTTGCATTGGCTTTTAAACACAAGCGACAAATGGGTTCCATTTGATATAGTTCCATTGTCCTTAGATGTTTTCTGAATGTTCCATGTCCAGTTATATAACTTATAACTTCTAAGTTGCAGCTTGTTTAATGAGTGAGTTACTTAGTTTATCAGGCTTATTAATTATCTGCCTGTAAAGTTTTTTTATGGGTATTATTTTCCATTTGTTTTGGGTTTCATTATGAACCCAATTTTATACTGTGCTTTTGGCCTCCAAGATGCTCATTCCACAGAAAAGATTCTGGTCGTGTGAAGAAAAGAGTTGCTCCTTTCTTTGCTAGGACATCAGCCTTTTCATTTCCTGCAATACCTGTATGACTGGGTAGCCACTGTAACTCTACATTGTTATGCGAGGAAAGATTTAATATGTTGTGGTAGCATTCCCACACTAGTTTAGACTTAAAGTGATGGGAACTGAGCGCTTTAAGTGCAGCCAGGCTGTTGAATTTATAAAGATATTTTTCCCTACAAGTGCATTTTTCCAGCAATGGTGTGCACTTCGGAGTATAGCAAGTACCTCTGCCTGAAAGACAGTAGTATATCTACCTAGGCTTATGCTTTTGCATTTGCCCATAGACTCCTAGTAGATACCTGCTCCAGTATTTCTGTTTATGCATGAGCTAACAATATAAATTACTAGATGGTTCTTATGCACTGAATGGAGTCCTTTTTCAAAGTTGCTTGCTTTGAAGGGTTGAAAATATGAAGAATGGAGGGATGGCCTATTCTAAAACGGCTCTCTCTCTCTCTCCACATTTTTGTTTGGATGATTCTTTAGGCCAGGGGAAGGCAACTTCGGGCCGTGTGACGTATTTAAACGAAGAGCCGGCTTGTACATTCGTGTGATGTCAGGCGAGAGTGGTGTGTTGCTATGCTGCCTAGATCAGCGGTGCTACTTGCAGGAAACTGAATGAATATGAAAAATTTTATTTGGGCATGTTTAGGGAGAACCCTCTTCAGCCTAGTCTGAGGGTGCTTATTTGTTGTTTGAGGGATCTTAACGACGTTAGTGCAAATTTTGTTTTTATTTTGTGTTTTTGTTGACGTTGTGTAGTGTGGTGTGTAGTAGTTTTGTGTTCAGTTCCCCGTGTTTCACACTAGTTTGAGACCAGGCTTCAAGATGTAGAAACATTGTCAACTACGTTTCAGGTCTTTGCGACCCCATATTCATTGGATGTTAACAATGTTTCTTGCAGGTAGCAAATTGAATTGATAAATTTACAGTGCGACGATTTGCTGAAGGACAAATATAAACACAAGGAAGACTTGGCTGATTGTTATAAGAATGTTCCTCAAACCAGATTTCTGAGGTTGTATGCCCTTGTTGCACAAATATTATGTGTGATTGGTTCTACGTATGTGTGCGAACAATTCTTTTCTGTTATGAACCTTTGTAAGTCAAAATCCCGAAGCATATTGTCAGATCACAATCTAACATGCAGCTTTCGGTTACAAATGTGCCGTACATTACGCCCTAACGTTGACAAACTAGTTAAAGAAAAGCGAAATGGCAAATGTTGGGAAATGTCCACCTTATTGTTCTGTATAGCTCTCCTCTAGCTCAGGCAAAATAGTTATAATTTCTGTTCTATTGGCGTTATAACATGACTTCATATAAACTAGAATTTATATATATGGCATAAAGCTGAAATGTAATTATTTATAACCTGTGACTATTCCGTAATTGAAACAGTCAGCATTAAAATTACAATGTCCTGTATGCCATTTCCTCTTGCCTGCTGTGACGTCACACATTCAGCTGGCTTTCGGTGGGAGCGTGTGAGCTGAGTGAGCTGACGTCACAGCAGCGTTACCTGTCTTTCCCTGCTTTAGGCCGAGTCTAGACTCGGCTATGATACATAGATCCAGCAATGGAAGACCTAGCAAGGTTTCCATAACAAAAGGTGTGCTTCTAAAAGCTCTGGATATGCGTGAGCATGCCAACCTCTGGAGACTATTTAGGTTTCCTTTTATTACACGCTTTATATTAACTTCACCTGTATGTTTGTATGTAATGGAATCTTTTAACGTAATTTTCACCCACTTAGAGACGTCTGATTGACTTGAAAATTTGCACACATGTTGAGGACCGATGACAATACAATAATATCATAACTTTATCCTTGGACCCTGACTAGGATCATCAGGATAAAAAAGTTAAATTTATCAATGTAATAGAATCCAATGTAATTTTCACCAACTTACAGTCTGATTGACATGAAAATTTGCATACATGTCAAGGACCAAAGACAATACAATAATATCATAACTTTTTCCTAAGACCCTGACCAGAATCATCAGGATAAAAAGGGACTTAGCTAAATTTATCAATGTAACGTAATTTTCACCTTCTTGAGTCATCTGAATGACCTGAAAATTTGCACGCATGACAAGGACTAATGACAGTACAATGACACCTTGATTTTGTCCTAATGACCTCACCAGCATTAGCAGGATAAAAATGTGACTTGGCTAAATTTAACAATGTAGCCTAATTTTCAGCAACTTGTGTCATCTTATTGACCTGAAAATTTGCACGCATGTCAAGCACCGATGGCAATACAATAATATCACAACTTTGTTCAAATGTCCTGACAAGGTTCATCAGGATAAAAAAGTGACTTGGCTAAATTTAACAATGTAACGTAACTTTAACCAACTTGAGACGTCTGATTGACTTGAAAATTTGCACACATGTCAAGGATTGATGACAATACCATAATATCTAGAGTTTGTCCTAATGTGCTGACTAGGATCTTCAGGATAAAAATGACTAAGCTAAATTTATCAATGCAAAGGAATCTTCTGATGTAATTTTCACCAACTTGTGTCATCTGATTGACCTGAAAATTTGCACCTATGTCAAGGACCGATGACAATACGATAATATCACGAGTTTGTTTTAATGTCCTGACAAGGCTCATCAGGATAAAAAAGTGACTTGGCTAAATTTAACAATGTAACATAACTTTAACCAACTTGAGACGCCAGATTGACTTGAAAATTTGCACATGTATCAAGGACCAATGGCAGTACAATAATACCATGACTTTGTCCTAATGTCCTGAGCAGGATCATTGGGATAAAAGAAATTCCTTAGATACATTTGTCAATGTAACAGAATCTATCAACGTAATTTTCACCAACTTAGAGTTGTCTGATTGACTTGAAGATTTGCACATGTGTTAAGGACCGATGACAATATATCATAACTTTGTCCCAATGTCCTACCAGAATTGTCATGATAAAGAATGACTAAGCTAAATTCATAGAAAATGGCACACTTATTACGTCTTAGATGTCGCTAAGGCACATTTCTACATGCACCATGAAAATTGCTTCAGTTAAGTAAATACATATTTATATATTGGATGATGTAGATGTCCAGAGAGAGGGCCTGAAAGGAGCATGAGACCCAGGGGAAATATCCCGGACCGGAGTTCATATAGGACCAAGATTCCCACAACAGCTGGTAGTTTAGAAATCGACACATGTTACACTGGACAAAGGAATTAAAACCACTTGAAAATATTGAAAGACGGCGATACCCAGAGAGAGGAACCGAGAAGGACACAATATTTCGGGGGAAGGATTGCGGATCAAAGTTTACCCAGGGCCAGGAAGTCTACAACAGCTGATAGTGTAGTTAAAACAATAATTGTAATTAAATACTGTTCCAAAAAAAAGTTATTTGAAAATTTTCAAAGAAATATTTCAAAGAAATTTCGAACTCAGAAATTTTTAAAAGATTTCAAATTAAAATTTTTGAAAATGATTGAATAGGAATTTGAGCATAAAAAGTTAAAAATAAGTGATAGTTTTAAAAACTAACAAAAACACGCTTTTATAACAGCCGAACTAAAAAGTAGAAAATAATTTTGAAGTATGTACAATTTATTCTATAAAATCAAGCAGTTCATTATATTTCAAAATTTTGTAATAAGTTTAAAATAAAAACTAATTTATATTAACAAAATAAATATTATTGTAAAAAAGCATGGGGTGTCGGATATCCAATGTTATAAATAGTTACATTGCTAGCTATTTATAAAAGTAAAGTAATGATAAAAGTAATGTGAAAAGCACCCTACACATTTTTTACAATAAAATTTATTACTTTGTTAATATAAATTAGTTTTTATCTTAAACTTATTACAAAATTTTGTAATATAGTGAAGTACTTGACTTTATAGAACAAATTCTACATACTTAAAATTTATTTTCTACTTACTAGTTTAGTTTGTTATAAAAGCGTGTTTTTGTTAGTTTTTTAAAACTATAATTTATTTTTATTTGTAAGGACTTAGGACACCATACCAAGGTTCCATAGGTAATTTACGGTTTTACCACAGCATGAGCATCATGAAGGGGTTGGGAAGGGGGGGGGGCTGCACCCCTCCCCCTGAAATTAATGAATTTAATGTGCAATCAATTGCTGAATATTAGCCTATTGCTTCAATTTTTATTAAAGAACAATTTTTATTTAGCACAAATTAATACGTTTATCCACAACAAATACTATACATTTAGACAACAGAATATTGAATTAATATTGTTTGATAGCAAACTTCTAACATGCGACCCTCCCCTGAAGAAAAGTCTGCCGACGCCCATGTACCACAGTATCATAGTCATGTGGTTTTAGACCCCAATTCTTACCTACTAAGTATTTGATGCACATGAGTGTCCATCTTGCTTTATTGGTAATGTTATCAAGGTGTAAATTCCAGGTGAGTTTGTCATCAAGGATAAGCCCTAGATACTTCACCCATTTTGAAGTCCCTATCTTGACTTGATTCATTTTCAAGTTAATACCTGTTAACTTTCTTTTCCTGGTGAAGGAAATTACAATGCTCTTCTTGTGGTTTAAACCAAGGCCTTCCTCCCTACACCATTCATGAATAATGCTCAGAGCTTCATTTGTGACCTCTTGAGGAAGTATTTGTAAATTTTCCTATGACCAGTATGGCTATGTCATGAGCATAGCCTTGGGTAAATATTCCCCTAGTATTGAATTTAGCCATTAGGGTGCCTAATACTAACGGGCGATCTAAGAGACTCCAAACCGGCTGCACTGTGTTCTATCTGTACGTGTCCTTGGCACTCATCGCCGACTGCAGCTGTTGTAGAACATCATGGATGAAACCATACAACATTTTTAAAACTACTTTTAAAGGCTTTACTTACCAATGTTATTAACGGAAATGCTGAAACTGGCCACCGTCATCGTCCATACATTTTTGGCACCTCTTTAGGAAATTATTCATCACTTTCCATAGCTCACGTTGAGAAATGCTGGCAATTTTCTGGTGTATATTTTGTTTTAATTCTTCCAGGGTGTGTGGGTATGTCTTGTACACTTCATGCTTCCTCAGAGATAGAAATCGCAGATCATCTGGAAATCTGGAAATCTCTCTGCAAATTGCACTTTCACTTGGCGAGTTGACTGAGTTAGCACATATGAACCATAAATAATACACTTTGTGACTAAGTACAGGACAAAATAAAGCACACTGTAATACTTCACTGTCACCTCTATACTGCACTTCCAGAGCAGAGAAAAACAAGTCAGCCACGTGGTCTTGTGTACATCAGCTGCTGTGATCGTGTTTCCATTTGCACAGTGGAAAAACACTGCATAGCAGTTCTCATGTTTTTGGGTCTCTGTATATTCCATAGAGTGGGTGAGAGGATAACTACTTGTAGGGTTCCTCTCATTGCTGAAACTTCTATTCTTTCTCCAAACTGATCCATTTGGAATAGTCCATTATGGAGTGATGATTTTAATAATTTTTATGTGGTTTCATCTAAACCCCATTGTTTAATTTTCCTTATGATTGGATCATAGGTTGTGCTTTCAAAAGCACCCTGGATGTCCAAAAATACTCCCAGTGCTAGTTCTTTGAGCTCTATTGACTCTTCGATCCCGCTAACCAGCTGTGTCTCATGGTTAAACTGTGTACTTTTAGGTCCTAAAAACTTAAGTTTTAGGCACCTAAATGAGGCACTTACAACACCTTATTTAGGCTTTATAGGTTATAAAATAGGCTTTAAACATATTTTGAAAATGAATGTCAAATAAGTTCATTTTATTAATAGCTTATGAAAATTATATGAGTCATACATTGCATGCTTACAAAGTCAATAAAATTACACCATGATTTCCTTTGTTTGAAGCTGCATTGAGTAAACATTTAAAGCACCTATTAAATAGAATTTAAAGAGCCAAGAAGCAGCTAACCATGACAGCTGGACACAGTTTTATTTATTTAAATTCACCATTCCACTGATTTGAATGAAAATTAATGTTACTCTTATTTCACCAAGTTCAACAAATTAATAATGATGATAATAATACATATATACCTCTTTATTACAAGATTGGTAGAATACAATTTTCCCAGCTGAAGTAAAACATGGGAACTTGTTCAACCACTGTCAAACTAGAGATGGTTTTGACATAGCAATTTTAATCATCTTCTGGTCCTGTTATACTCACAACATAAAAACTTCTACTGAGCTAACAAAGTGGTATCTTGGTTAATGGAAAATGTTCCTTGAAGCTGATAGTCACAGAGCACCATTAGGGTCAGCAACCCTTAAACAAAAAAACGTGTCCTTCACAGTTGCAAAAAGGAGAGAGGGTGAACATTGTTTGGACAAAATTGTCTGCTGTTAAGTGCACAAACATATTTTTATCTTGCTTTGAACATCCATGATCTTTCTAGATCATTTTCAGCCCAACAATGCTATTACCTTTTGGTTTAAAATAAATTAAAATTAAGATTTAATCAATTTACTGTAAAATAGGCCAAAACAATCTCCAATGCCTAATTAGGGACTTTTAGGTGCTATTAAGCTGGTGTTAATAGTCATGGGTAAGGATAAAACATACTTTTATGTAGATACCAGTGAAGAAGAAAATAGGCTTTAACCTAAAGATTGGCAGTCTACTCATGGTCTGTCAGAATTCCTTTGTTGTTATATCTTTGAACCAGTCTTTCCAATGCTTACAAAATGAAGGAGGAAAGACAGATTGGCCAAAATACTCTAGGATCTGTGTAGTCCTTTTTGCCTGGTTTTGGAATAAATATTACTCTGCTAGCTTTCCAGATCATTGGAACATAGCCAAAGGTTAAGTTCTTAAAGATTTGACAGAGTAAGTGAAACAGTGGTTCTGGGGCTTTCTGTAATAAGACAGGATAGATACCATCATCACCAGGGGATTTAAATGGCTTAAATTTGTTTATAGACCATTTAATATCTGTTACATTGACAATGGATTGAGCCACTTTCCAGTCCTCCTTGGATGTCTTAAATAGTGGCTATTCCAAAGGTATCTTGGTGGTGCTGGCCTCTCCTTGTCAATAAATTGACAATTTGGAAAATGAGTTGTTGCTGATAGTTCCAGTATGCTTGTACTTATAGATGTATTATGTTCACCATGAGGCTTTTTTAAGGTCCTAATGGGTGATATTGGATCTTGAGTTAACATTTTTTTAACTCGAGAAGGTGATTTTATAGTTAATGAAAACAGATTTGACTATGATAGGAAAGTGATCGGTCTTTGGAGACATGCCACTCACCATTCAAAGTTCCAAGAAATTCTGTAATATTAATGTCCAAAACTTCCGCTCTCAATCTGTTCCTGAAGGTGGGTTCATTTCCTACATTATTGATTACCAGGGTCCAGAAGTTCATGCCCTAAAAAGCTAAGAGATATGCATGTAGATATGCTCCAAAAAGCTTGAAAATATGTCAATAAATATGCACTTGGAATACACTTTATGCAAATATGTTCTGAAAAGGCTTGAAAATATGCCAATAAATATACACTTAAAATAGTTATGCATTATGTCTGTAATATTCTTCACTATAAAGAAAGGCAGATAAAATTGAACTTAAATTTATTGTTGAGAAGTAGAAGATTCTGATTCACTGCCCTTAAGAAGCAATGAATTGCAGTTCACAACAGCCATGTTATGGAGGTTTTCAAACTTGAAAGAACGCCTGTTATTTCTGAAGATGAGTTTATATCTTGAGAAACTCCTCTCTGCATCCTGGAAGTAGTGCATACTTAAGCAATGCTAACTGGATCGCAGGAAATGGCAATCTATGTGAATTAATTGTAATGCTTCCATTTACAGTGTCTCTAATTTTCCATATCTGTTCTTATCTGGGATATTTTAATATTACACTCGTCACTTCAATACCTTCCTACATTACTGAAAACAATTGAGGAGTGTTTTTTCAAAACTCGATAGAAGACAAAAAGATGTTTTTACAGAAATTACATTTTTTTATTCTAGTATATAACCTTTCATCACATAAACTTTATTTTTGGTAATACTAAACATTATAATGGGACAATTTCAGATAACAGTGAAACTCCTAGAGGATAACCATATTTTTCATAGTATTGACCAGTTAAAAAATGCTTGTTTTTTCAAAACTGGATAGAGGACATGGTCTATGAAACAAGCGAATTTGACTGAACCTTAATTTGCTACTGATCAAACTAGTAAGTAAGAATATGTATGCTTATTTTGATATCTTAACAGCCACTGAAAACATCTGCACAAAATCATTTTGCTTCTTCTGGAATTTCAAAAAATTGCAGGAGTTCTTTTATGTCTTCTCACTGGACACCATGTTCAACTTCTGTAGACATGAGGATCTCAGCATTTCTTTGTGGCATGTTTTAATTCCAGATTTGAAAATAAAAACCTCCACAGTCAGACTTTTAATGACAAGTAGATCGTAGCAGCAAACAGTCGATATTGAAATCTCGCCTATTTATTATTCACTACATACAATAATGTTACCTGCTCGACTGATTTAATTTCTTGCGTTGCATATAGGCTACTTAGACTTGAAAGCAGTGGCGGCTGGCAATGGAGGACTCTAGGACTGCGCCCTCCCAATGATACTGCCAGGGGTGCGAGGAGATATGGGGATGGCTTGACTATGGGCGGAGGGGTATGGAGAGGAACGACAATCCGGGTGGAGGGGGAAAGCGCTTGCGATAATTTTTCTCGGAACTTTGTGACTGCTAACAGTGCTCCCATTCGTATATATACAAACTCCTTCCTCTGAAATTGAATTTTGTAATTTAAATTGACTGTGAAGGAAATTTAGATGAATTAGCTCTATCTGTACCATTTAAGGCACAGTGCTGCACATTTGCGATAAAACGTTACCAAGAAAGTATATTAATACTACATTCATGTTGGTAATTTTGCTAGCATGACACATTGAATACGTATTACGTCATAATATAATTCGCTCTGAAAGCAATGGTGCCAACCTCTGAACCCAAAAGTGCCAAACGAGTACTCGGATCGCTCCTTTTCTGTATAAAGTGTCCCACGTTAAGCAAAATATGTGATTGCTAGCTTAAAAAAAAAAAAAAAAAAAAAAAAAAAAAAAAAAAAAAAGAAAGAAAGAAAAACGCCCCACATGCAGAGCGATAAATTAGTATGGAGTTTAGGGTGTACAACTACAATATTTACTACCGCCCTTGCAATACTAGACTAGCTACAAATAATGTAAAATCAGGACTTATCAAAGTATTTGCTCCTCCAGCTTTCCTTTTATGGGAGCATTACTCCCCAAGCACATACTCGAACCTCACCTATAAGTAATAGTGCATGGCTATTAGTGTTGTGTAAGCAAATCTACTGTGCCCTTAGAGTGGTGATTGCACAAATGACATTTTGCGTGTGTGGTGTATTTAACTTCCGTGAAATGTTTATCTTTGCTGTTGAGTGTACCATAACCATTACTACACTATCTTCTAGGCAGCAATTATGTCCCATATTCATCTGTATTTTTTTTCCCCCAGAAAAGTCCCTTCCTGAAAAATATTTGTCAAAATGTCCCACAATATGGGACAAATCCCACGGGATGGCAACACTGTCTGAAACTAGCTGTAACGGTTAAACCACGGTTAAGCAAACCCAGTTTTAGCAGCGCTTTCGAGTGGTGTGATGTGAATCTTCGCGGGGACAGTGAAATAAATTAATGAACCATCAACATTGTAACTAGTTTACTTAGTGCGGGTGTAACGAGTTTTGCGTCTTGATTGGAACTTCAGAAGCTCGGACCGCCAAGATCAATGCTGAATAATTGAACAAATTCGAAATCTGATTGATGACCAGATGGGAGGTCATGCATAGCAATTTTTCGATTTATATGATTCATCTTCTTTATACATATCTTCGAGTGAATTTCAGAATTAACTGTCACGTCCATGTGCTAATTTTGAAAAAATCATATTATGCCGCCCTCCCAAATTTACGAGCCACGAGCTGCCATTGCTTGAAAGAAAACAAGTCCAGTACGAGAATTCCCCTAAACTTTCTTTTAGAAAAAGAGCACTGAAAAAGTAAATTCTGCACAATGTGCGCCGTGTATAGATGTGTGAAGGATATCATCGCGGACGGCAGTATACAGTGGAAGCCGTGTTGGGTACAATTAATAGAGGACACGAGTGCAGCCATGGCATTGGTCCGATCTGATGTGGTGGAGGACATGCCAACGAGGAAACTAGATCGACCCTACGAGATAGTGGTGGCATCGAGTGATACCTTGCCTGTGGGGGAGGCGGCCTGGCTGGAGTTGGCCCTGCACAGAGCGTTTAAGTCTGTGGGTGTTTGTCGCGAGAGTGACTGACGAGGTGATTCTGGAACTGGGTGCTCTCAGGGGTTACGAGGCGACGGTAGACGTCGGCTGGAGGTTCTTGCGAGTTGGACAAGACGAGATAACGCTCCTGAGCCCCAGCGAACATCTTGGAGTCAGCAGGGTAATCCTGGCACAGGTTGCTGTTTGACCCAACAGGAGCAAGGTGGCTGTGGTTTCGAAGGTGCACCAGGAGGGCCGGCGGTCATGGAAGGATGGCATACATCACCTACCCGGACCAGGGGTGCTACCCAACCACCTTGCCAAAGATCGTGCCACGTGGAGAAGAGTTTCGATGGTGTAGTCTACCGCATCCAGAGGCTGCCCCGAGGAAATATGCTGGTGGAACATCCGGGACATCTGGCCAATTACGACGGTGCTGGTCGCGAAGACCAGCTTTAAGGAGGGAGCAGTGTGACACCGGCAGCACGTCAAAGACGCTCAAGGTCAAGCTGTCTCACACCACTGCGCGACGTGGCAGAAGACAATGAGTGCTGTGCAACAAAGAGTGTCCAGAACATTCGCGAAGCTTCGACTGCCGTCTTGTTTGTGATAGGTTCGAGAAAAGGTGAATTTCGAGAAAAAATCGTGCTACATTCTCGTCTATATAAACGGGTGCGGCGGCGAGAGTGGAATTGTTTTTATGATTGAGTCGCGAGTGTTAACGAGACAGCTGTTAGCTCTCTGTGTGTGTGCCCGTTGTTGAGAGATGAGAGTGTGGGCTTTTTTTTTTTTTTGCAGTGTTTAACGCTCGCTTTTAGTACATACGGCACCGCAGGCGGTGACACTGATGATGCATGGAATGAAGATGGAGTACTGGTGGAATGGGATGGCGGGGGAAACCGGAGAATCTGGAGGAAACCCACCCCAGTGCCGCTTCGTTCACGACAAGCCTCACATGCGATTGCCTGGTGTGGGTCATTAGAGGTAGTTTTGGAGTCAAGAGTTGTACATTGTGTGAAGCAGTTTTAGTGAGTGTTTTCGTCAAAGTCAACAGTTTGTTAGAGAAAACTGAAAGTCAGAAAAGTGCATGTCAAGGTTATGAGAGGACAGAACAGCTGTTTTTTTTTTTCTTGTTTTGTTTTGTTTGTTTTTTTTCTTCTGTTATTAACGTCTTCCATCATAATGTCTTATCGGATGGTGAATAAATAAAATGGGTGAAATGATGCTCAAATCAGACCAAGGTCCATAAAGCTTTAATTACCCAATATTCATCTTCTCAGGATAAGGGAAAACCTCAGAAAAAACGGATATATGCGGATAACTCACCCTAAGTGGAGAACAGCTGTGAATTATAGGGTAATGAATAGTAGATTGTGTTAACGACAACAAAAGAGAACTGTTGTGTGCTTCAGTTTTAGGAGGACAATAAAGTAACTGAAATTGTTCTTTGTCACACAGGTGTCAGGAGTGAGCTTTGTCAAATTGTCATTAGTCACACAATATTCACATTTGAGTTTTAATTCCATCAATTTAATTGAAAATAAACAAATTAACTGCCATGGAAACTGAATACCCCTGGCAATGTTCAGCATAATTCCTGTAACACCACAATACATTTGACTGTATTTGGTAATTCAGCGTGCATTCAACTGTGAGGCAGCTGTCTTACTTGTTTGCAGGTGAAAGTACATAGTTGTCCAGCATTTATATTTTTCAAGGTACTCTACAAATGTATGAAAGATAGAACAGTCGTCAAACCTTTCATTGCACTTGCTGAGATCTCCCCGTTTATGTGTATCCTTTTCGGTTCTATATGATTTTTCATAGTCAACAACAATATTGTGATCTGCTCTCTCATAATTGAAATGTCATCCCATGGGGCTGCTTACACAAACTTTTTGGAGTATAGTCCTTAGCACCACAAATATTGCAGCATTAACTGGAGCATTACAGTCACTGTCGATCTCTAAGGGACGATCTTTAATATATAATTTTTATATTTATTTTTTACTTTATGCTACATTCTGCTTATTTTTCAACTTAAAATATTGTTATGGTGCTCTGCTCTGTAGTGCACGTTTTGTGTAGACTATATTTCAAATGTGTTGCATTATACACGTACTGATTAAAGGAATCTTGTTTCTTTTTCCTATTTGACATGCTTTATGGTCTTGTTAAGAAATTGACACTTATGAATTTGTGTAAGTGAAGCATATTGATAGCAGTTCATGTTCCCCACATTTTATTTTGACCCCTTTTTATTTTCGTAGGACATGAAACAAGACTGGGTCTCTCAGCGCTAGGTACAATTGTCATCAACAAGCAATGGGTTAGTACCGAACATGTAATTATGCTTCTATCACAGGTGGTTGGAGAAATTTATTAACTGGATGAATTAACTGTGCACGCAATTGACATCCACATTTTATATTTCTGACCATTACTACACTTATTACTTTTAGATGCTTTAAATCAAAGAATACTTTATAGGATTTTTACCTGCTCCTTTACAAATGCAACATTTTTAACTTTTCTCTCCATTTTTCTAAATCTATACCATGCCGTTTAGTGCTTGAGAGTTGCTTTGAAGTGAAATACCAGCGTGAAATCTCTTGGTGACATGGGACATACAGTGGTGAAGGGAAAATATATAACAAAATTTATAAAGAATACATTGTCTTTTTATGTTATTTTAATTATTACATTTTGAATACTTATATTTAACTGTTTGGGATGAAGGAGAAAATGTAATGTTTTGTCAGTAATTGCTGCAGGAAGAAATACTTGAGGATGTGTAGTGGCATGCATATCAGAAATGTATATAAGGAATAGTGTAATTTTTAACATCTTGATTTGTATACCACTGAAAATAATTGCAGAATTTTAATGTTGTGTAGAAGAATCACCATGGAAACTGATGTATCATATAATGTATAATTAGTTTCCAGAGGATTTTTATGTCACTACTTATAATGGTTTTGGTCAAAATGGTCCATAAATATTCAGAGTACTAGTTCAGTATAGTAGCTTTTCACTAGCTTTTTCCTGAACATTGAGCACTCACCTCAAAACCGTGCTAAAGTTTTAATCTTTTGATTTATTGAATGAGGCATAATTATTCAATGGAAGATTGCATGTGTAGATTTCAAGAAAAAACAATATAGTATTAGCTTAAGTGTGTAATAAGCAGGTGCCACAGAAAGGAAATTATTGCAAAATGGGAAACACAATTTTGATAGTTCATAAGAAGTAGCATAGGCTTTTATAGCCAGAGTCAGAATTATATCCAGAAGCTTTTTCCAGGCTTAGGAGTTATGGTTTACCACAAGTTTACCGTCTAGAAGATTTGTCTACAGCTGCAGTTGTCATCCTAATAATTTCAACAGGAAAGAAAAAAGAAGCTCTGAAACTAAATAGAACTAAACACTCAGTAATTGCATGTATTTAACAAGCACAAACAGGGAAGACACATATGAACCAAGCTTGCCAGGGATAAGCAGTAACAGTGGAGCAGTTACGTAAGTCCCTCCCATTGGTCTTGAGTCAATCTCAGAAGAGCAGCTATAGTGTAAATACCACAGCTCTTCCAGCTAATGAATAATTCACAGCTGAATCTTCATTGAGGAGAACTTGACTTTATTACTGAAGATATCTACCACAGTTGTGGATGAAACACTTGGACAAAAAACTTCCAATAAACCACAGATCTTGGCGTGAAAATTGCTTCTACTTATAATAGCTTATTGTGCAATAGCTTTAGTAAAAATGCAAGCAGTTAAATAAGGAAAAATTGAAGCTATTAACAGTGAAGCAACAAGATTCTAAAGTAAGAACAAATTAGAAACTAACTTAATAATAATTAATAAACTAACTTAATAATTAGCATAATTAGTCCACTTTCGTCCATTCTTGCTAATCTCTCATGAGTTTTTTTGAAACTCAAATTACAAAATCATTCCCTCTAATTTTTAAAATATGGTATAGATATGTGGATGACATTTTTGCTGTTGTCCCTAAAAAACAGATAAATGATGCTTTAAAACTTTTAAATTTACAAGTTAAAGCTATACAATTCACTTTTGAAACTGAGAATAATGGATTCCTTTCATTTCTGGACTTAAAAATTAAAAGACATAACAATAAATTGAAATTTGGTATTTACAGAAAATATACTCACACTGATAATTACATAAAATATAAAAGTTTTAATCCTTTTGCACATAAATTTGCTGTTTTTAATAGTTTAATTTATAGGTTAATAAATATACCCCTTAATAAAGATGAATTTGACATAGAATATTAACACATTAACACTGCAGTAATTAATGGTTTTAATACAGATTTTATACATAAAAGGATAGAGGAATTTAAGTATCAAAAAGCTGTCAAAGATGTTTCAACCCTTAAAAAAAAATAAAAGATAATTGTATTTTTAAAAAGTTTACTTACCATCCATGGGCTCATAAAAAATTTACAAGGATTTTTAAAGAATATGGAATAAATTTGGTCCCTCAAAATAAATTTAATATACAAAATTTACTTAATTTTTCAAAAAAAGATAAAATACCAAATTATAAAAAATCTGGCATTTATCAATTTAGCTGTTTAGATTGTGATAAAGTTTATATTGGTAAAACTAAACGTCATCTAGAAACCAGAATAAAAGAACATTTTAGAAATATTAAATATAAACAAACTGATAAATCAGCTGTGGCAGATCATTTTTGGTCATTTAATCATGAAATTAATCCAGAAGTTAAATTATTAAAACAACTCGCTCTCAGCCATTACATTTATCTACTCTGGTGACCAAAATCTGTGAATCCAACTGAAACAAAGCAGGACATAAGATGTGAGATAACACAGTGAATGTAAATATTTGTACTTTCCTTCCTTTTGTTAGTTTTTTTTTTTTTTTTATTAAAGTTCTCCAACAGTGTCATATTGTACAGTGAATGAATGAAATGGATGAAATGATGCTCAAATGAGCCTGAAGTAGTAGTAATTATAACAGAGCAGTGCATAAAATAATGTGCAGAAAAAGATTTTTACGTGGTGTTAAGCCACAGAATACAACACATTTAAAGAAGCATGTTACATTTCTACACTGAATGGAATTTAACAAAGCTCTATTGAAAAAGCAATGTACAAGTTTCCTGCCGCTGCCAAAACATGATATTGCAACATCTGAAAATGAAGAGCAAAAATAAAATCGGTTACATGCATTTATACACAGAATACTAATAAGAACATAATTCCGTGAAGAAGCTATTGCCTTTATAGCTTTTTATAAAGTGAGTATTAAGTATTGGTGTCAAGTATCAAGAAATAGTGGTATCATCCCATCACTAGTATTCATCTATAGACAAACTGTTGCTACTCTATGATTTTCAGATCTATTTACTGTGTTTGAGATGTAACGACACAGTCATTACATGTTATGCAGTAATTAGCAAAATGGATTTAAAAGATTAGCCAGAACTTTTAAAACTCAGTATCTGTGTTGTTTAAAGCCTAATTTCAGGCATTTCAAATGCTGATTTTCCAAAAGTGCAAAACTAAACAGCTGTGGGATGCCAAGACCAATCATGCACTAAAAATGAAGTGTTGTTTATGTTAAATAAATGCAAATAATGTAGTTTTAACTTTCAGTTCTTGTGTTTGAAACGTAATATCTCAAATTGTTTGGCAAAACATATATGGATCTTTGGTATTCTTGATGACTGTGTACTAGTATGATCTTGCTCTTACTTTATTTGTATCATTATGAAGTCTTATATTTCCTCATAGGCAATGGCAACTCGTGAACAATTTTGGGTATAGGATATAATTGTAAATTTGCTGATTGATGGACATAGACTGAAAAGAAAATTATAATTTTAAATTTGCTGATTGCTGGATATAGATGAAAAACAATTCTATTGACTTCCAAAAGTGGTGTTAATGGAAATGAGAATATGATTGTGTGTTGAAAAGAAAATTGGTAATATTCTTCCTTTAGTGTCCTGCACCCATTCAATACGTTTTGGTCATTTACTTTCCAAAGACAAGATTCACAGTTTAATTACATAGGCTTCCTCCTTTTTTCCCCTAAAGCAAGGTGGAAGTATAGTAGGAATTTGGGATCATGCCAATGTCACAGTTATAATATTTGCACACATACAGGGTGGAAAGGGGTATACCTATCATTGAAAGAAACAGAAAATTCTTCATAATTATTGGACCATCTAAATCATTTTGCCAAAAAGCAGTATCTGGGAATTTAGCACCACTGAAGCATGTACCAAATGCCTGCAAACGAAAGGCCAGCTGTCATATGAAGTAAACAACACTACTTTCAGTGTTTGATGTCTTAGTTTAGTGCAGAATGTATACCTACTGTTCATCGATTACTTTCACATAAAGCAGCAGCTCTGCCATATTTCTCCAATAAGCTACTCATCTCTCTTCACAGATTGTCTGCATTCCTTTATCTTGCATCACAGACCCTGCTTTAGAATGTTAAGGGCCACATCTCTGTTATACCCTTAAACTTTATTCAAAGAGACATATTAAATTCTAGGGTATTAAAATCGCATGTGGATTCCAACTTCTTGCTGAAATCAGGCTTTTAAAAACATATGCTTCCTGCCTTTTTACACGCTTTATATTAGCTTCACCTGTAAGTATCTAAGGGAATCTTTCGACGTAATTTTCGCCCACTTAGAATCGTCTGATTGACTTGAAATTTTGCACATGTGTCAAGGACCGATGTTCATACAATAATATCATAACCTTATCCTAAGAACCTCACCAGGATAAACAAAATTAATTAGCTAAATTTATCAATGTAATAGAATCTTTTGACGTAAGTTTCACTAACTTACAGTCGTCTGATTGACTTGAAAATTTGCACACGTGTCAAGGACCAATGACAATACAATAGTATCATAACTTTACCCTAAGGTCCGTACTAGGGTCATCAGGAAAAACAAAATTAGCTAAATTTATCAATGTAATGTAATCTTTCGGCGTAATTTTCACTAACTTACATTTGTCTGATTGACATGAAAATGTGCATACATGTCAAGGAGCAATGACAATGCAATAATATTATAACCTTGTCCTAAGATCCTGAGCAAGATCAAGATAAAAGGGGACTTACTTATCAAAGTAAGGTAACTTTCAGCTACTGGAGTCTTCTGATTAACTTAACCAGGGTCATCAGGATGAAAAAGTGACTTGGCTAAATTGAACAATTTTACTTGAGCTGTCTGATTAACTTGGAAATTTGCACACATGTCATGGATCGATGACTATGTAACAGTATTATGACTTTGTCCTAATGTCCTGACCAGGATCATGAGGATAAAGAATGACTAAGCTAAATTAATAAATGCAAAGGAATCTTTCGACATAATTTTCACCATCTTACAATCGCCTGATTGACTTGAAAATTTGCACATGTGTCAAGGACCAATGGCAATACAATAATAATAGCATGACTTTGTCCTAACTTCCTGGCCACGATCATCAGAATAAAAAAATTACTTAGATACATTTATCAATGCAACAATCTTTCAGTGTAATTTTCACCAACTTGGGGTACCTGACATCAAATGTTATAAATAGTTCAATGATAGCTATTTATAAAAGTAAAGATATGATAAAAATATCTAAAAAGCACCCCATGCTTTTTTACAATAAAATGTATTATTTTGTTAATATAAATTAGTTTTTATTTTAAACTTACTACAATATTTTGAAATATAATGAACTACTTGATTTTATAGAACAAATTCTTCATACTTAAAAATTATTTTCTACCTTTTAGTTCGGTTTATTATAAAAGCGTGTTTTTGTTAGTGTTACAATATGCGTTACACCGCTTGAACTAGATATACCAACAATATGATTTGATTTTTGTTAATGACCTTTTGGGGAAAACAACTACAAGGTCAAAAATAATTTAAGAATATAAACCATTAGAACAAGTAAGAGTTTAACTATTTAGAATGTAATCTAATTATATGATGAGAACTGAAAGAGATGAGCAAAAAGCTTGCAAAATTCCAAATGATGTGGAACAGTGCATAGAACTTTGAGAAATAATAGAAGAAGAGAGACAGGGTTAAAGTTCTATAAAACAATGGTGATCCTTACACTACTCTATGGAAGTTAGACATGTAAAAAATAAGAAACCAAATACAAAGTGCAGAGATAAACTTTCTAAGGTAAACAAAGGGGTGCACTAGTTAGATAAAATAAAAAATGAAGATAAAAGGAAAGAAGTAGATTCAATAAATAGCAAAATTTAAAAATATCAAAAGGAATGAATGCAATATATACAAAAAATGTCCTACACAAGACTACCTAAGATTACGTTCCATTATCAACCAAAAGGAAAGCAAGATGTTAGTAGATCGAAAAAGAGGTAGAAAGAGTAATTATTGTGAGATAAAATGGCCATTCCGCCCATGCTGTGACGTGAAAAAGTAGAAGACTTCCTACACGAATGTTGTTGTTTTCTAGTGCCTTGCATCTGGCAATGAAGCCATTAGCATTCGTGCTTTCCAATACTTTTGAACTGTAGTTTCTTCTGATCTTAATGCTTCACAGGTCTTCAAGTGGTCTTCGTTCATTTCTGCTGGATCGTTACACAGGACACATATTGGTGAGGTTGAGATACCTATTCTGTAGAGATGACTTGCTAAGCAATCGTGATTTGTCAATAGTCGGAAGCCTGCAACCGCTGTTTTCCTTGGTCTCTGGGGGATTATATCTGGGTTGGAAAGTAGTGTAATCCATTTTTTATCTTTGGCATTTGTTTCTATTTCTTGTAGGTATGAATGAGAAAATTTTTTAATGATCAAGCGTTTTATTGAGGAATGTGAGAAATTGAATTTAGACTTTTGTTTTATTGTTGTGCCTTTCTTTGCAAGTGAGTCTGCAGCTTCGTTCCCCATGACTCCACAGTGTGCTGGAATCCATTGGAGATGAACAGTCTTATTAACTTTTTGGAGTTGTGTTAACATTTTGTAGCATTCTCTAATTTTTGTTGGCTTCTTTGTAGTATTTGAACATATTCCCTGAAATGCAGCTTTAGAATCTGAAAGAATTACTGCCTTGTTAAATTTGTTTAAGGGAAGATTTAATAATTGTCGGAGAGCAATGTGTATAGCCTCTATTTCTCCATCATAATTTGTTGTGCCTCTGCCAACAGAATGATAAAAGGAAAAATGTGAACACGTAACTCCAGCTCCAGTAAGGTTTTCCTTGGAGGATCCATCAGTATATATGTGCAGCCATTCTTCTGTGGGATACCTAGTATTGATTGTTTCCAGAGATATAAGTTTTTGTATTTCTTTTGGTGTGTCTGATTTGCTTATTTCCTCTATTAATTCCAAACTGAAGGTAGGTTGCAATAATTCCAATGGATTTTCTCTTATAAGTAGATTTTCTCTGGCGTTAGGAATGTTCAATTTGGATTTAATCTGTGTTACCTTTTCTAGGAAACTACTATGAGTTTTAAGGATTGAAGGGGGGAGGTTCTCTTCTGTCCATTTAGACTTTTTTTTTTTTTTTTTTTTTAAATTAACGTCCTCCAACATAATGTCATATCGGACGGTCTGTCCATTTAGAGTTTGGCAGTCGTAACATTTTCTCGTGTTGGAGCAATGCTTGTTCTTCTATTTTTGTTGTTATTGATGGGGTCAGTGTTAAGGCAAGCATGGCATCAATAGGTGTGGATTGAACTGCTCCAGTGATTAGGCGAAGAGCCTGATTTTGTATTTGTTCAAGTTTATTGATGTTAGCATTTGCTGCTGTTCTTAAAGCTTCAGAACCGTACAAGAGGTTTGGTTTAACATACATTTTGTATGTTGTGTTAAGGACTCTCCCTGAGCAGCCCCATTTAGCACCAGCTAACCTTTTCAGGATTTGCAGTTTCTTTTCAACCTTTTCTGAGATGTTTGCTATATGTTTTTTCCAACTTAGCTTTCTGTCGAAAGTGATGCCTAAGTATTTGGCATCATCAACTGCTTTGAGTGGTTTACCATTATAATTTATGTTAATATTAACTGGTTTGTATTTTAGTGTAAATAATTCATAATTTGTTTTTTCCACATTTATAGTCATGAGGTTTTTGGAGCTCCATTCATGTACTTTGTTTAGGGCTGTTTCTATTCTGTCTTTAATTAATTCAGGTTTTTTTGGAGAGCCTGAAGTCCAAATGACTACATCGTCAGCAAATAAAGCAATTTTGGTTTCTAAAGTTTTTATTATTGATGGAAGGTCATTTATATATATGTTAATGAGTGTTGTGCTCAGAACAACACCTTGTGGAAGTCCTCGGTGTGTTTGTTTATATTTGGAAATGTATGTATCATATTTTGTGGCACAAAATCTTTGTGAAATAAACTGAGTTATCCATTTAAGCATGTTACTTTTCACACCTATTAATTGCAACTTCTCAATTAATTTGTTTCTCCAAACTGAGTCATATGCTGATTTAAAATCAATGAATACTGCTAAGGTATCCTTGGCTTAGTAGGAGTACATTTTCACTTGTACTATGATTCTGTCTGAAGCCGGTCTGTGAACAATTAATTAAGTTGTAATATTCTAGGAACCAATTAAGTCTAGATGCCACCATTCTTTCCATCACTTTTGCAATAACACTGGTCAAAGATATTGGTCTGAAACTATTAATATTGTTTGAAGGTTTGTTTTTCTTTAAAATCGGGATGATAATGGCTTTTTTCCAGTCGGAAGGTACAGTCATTCTCCAACACGTGTTATACAGTTTAAGTAGGATTTCTTTTCCTTTCCTGCCAAGGTGTTTAATAAACTCTGGGTGGATCTTGTCAGGTGCTGGAGATTTTTTGTTCTGTAATTGTTCTATTGCTAAATCCAGTTCTGTTTCATTAAAATCCTGAATAAAAATATCATTTCGTATACCTTTTGGCTTATTAGTTTCTCTGATAGTTTTTTGGATAGCCTTATCTTGTTTTTTATACGCTTGGGGTATTCTTTGTGACTGAGCATAAAACTTTTTAAGGGATTCTGCTATTTCCCTATCTGTAGTTAAGCTTTTGTTATTATGTTTTAATGGTTCAGTTGTATTTTTTGATAATTTTGTTTTATTAAGGAATTTGTATATTTTATTTCCATCTTTCCTATAGTCCATATGTTCCAAAAAATTTGTGAAACTGGCCCTCTTTGCTGTAATTAATTCTTTCTTAAAAATGGCTGCTTTTCTTCTCCAGTTTTGTACATCTTCTGGACACTTGGTTCTTTCGGCTTTGACTCTTGCTATATTTCTTTCGTGTTTTAACTTAGATAAAGATGGAGACCAAAAGTAGCTATATTTCTTTAACTTTCCTTTGGGGATATGTGTTTTGGCTGCTGTCAATAATATTTCACAATTTTTTTTATTCATTTCATCTGTTGACTTGAACTCTGATTCTAACAGTATATTACACTTCCCTTCTATCTCATTTTGGAAACTGGACCAATCTGCTTTTTTAAAATTCCAAGAATTTTTAATTTTTGGTTTGTTACTTTTATTTATTAGACCTCTTATGGAGTTAATGGTGATTCTGAGGCCTGAATCTGGGTCTTCTATTATTTCTCTTTTTGTATTGTCAATTATGTCAGATGACACCATCAGAAGATCAGGATTTGTACCTGAACCATTATAATGAAGGTAAGTGGGTGGATCATTTGGATTAAATATTAGTTACATTGTTGATGAGTTTAATAGATCTTCTATGACTCTTCCTGCTGAATTTATATCTCTGTAGCCCCACCTAGGGGAGTGTGCATTAAAATCACCTATTAAAATACTTTTGGGTTCTATGGGAATAGAATTTAGATCTAGTGTATTGTCTGGAGGATTGTAGATACTGTAAATTCTATAGTGGTAGTTACTTTTCCATACTTCAATTTTAACTATTTCTGATTTATCTTGTTCTTCCATTGTTTTTTGGATTTGGATAGTAGCTTTCATATTTCTTTTAATTCCTGTAAGAATACCACTTGCTATTTGACGAGCCTTTGGAAGTATATGTGTAGTGTACTGATCCATTTCAAAGTATATTTCCTGTTCTTCTGATATATTGGCTTCTTGTACTGTGAAAACATCTATATCTTGGCCTTTTAATATTTTCATTAGCTCTTGTTTTTTAGGCTGGGACATGCCTCCTGCATTCCATTGTAGAATTCTTAAAGTATCGGAATTGTGATGAAATTTGCCTAAAGATGTCCCCACCCGGAGATCCGATTGGGGGACAGTTTTAACTCCGGAATGTTTATCTTTAGGACTCGTATTCATGTATGTGGCTTTCATGTAACTGTTTTCTTAACGGGCACCAGTTTTACAATGTGGCAGTTACATCACTCAACTTAAACCCCCATTTTGCAAGGGGGACCACACCTATCGTTAGTCAACGGGTCCATCGGACCTAGCCGGGAGGACTAAATAGGTGGTATTGAGAGCCACCGACCTTCCCCTCATGTGCCTCTGAGGGACGCTGTTGTGCTGTGATAGGCCAGCACATATGTAAATGACATTTCCTCCATTTTAGATGAAACAGTTATACTGCTGTGATTCGGTCCCCAGAGCCTCATCTGTTAAAAGCAGGGTGCACCACGGGCAGGATGAGGATGGGAATTGGGTAGGAGAGGCTATAGGAGGCGCATCACTATGCCTTACTACCCCCGAATGTAATAGAATGTATTACATGAATGTAATAGTCATAATTTGATTTCCTATAAAACTGTAATTGTACATGAATAAGTGGAATAGATTATTATGACAATTTCATTTTAAGTCAGGAATGGACAGCAGTATTATAATACTTAATAATTATAATACTAAATACACTCTAGCAAATGTGATAAATTTAATGGTGTTTGAACTCCGACTATGATTTAAAAGCAGTTGCTTGCCAGTTGTCATATAGTTTGGAAAATCAGAAAAACAATGAAACCTTTTATAGATGCGGAATTTATAAAATCCTCTGCCATATAACCAATATAATATGTCGCCAACATCAGATTCAAGTTCTTAAAATATTTGTTTGTCTCCTAAAATCATCAAGACTAGAATGTTAAAAATTTCAGAAGTAATTTAAAACAATATTCAAAATGAAGTTAACGAGTTTGTAAATTACTCTCTAGACTGGATGGAACAACAGACATAAACATAAGGCTTAGTTAGTAGTCTTCATTTGTGGTGTACATGAGGATCTTCCTGTATACAAATTGCTTTTGCATCTTATAATCCTTAAGAAGCAAAGAACAGGAGAACTGTTGGAAGTATTGAAAGGTACAGTAGAAAAAGGTCGAGACTTGAAAAGGCTGGCAGCAGCGATAGATGGTGCTCCAGCTGTGATTGGGGAAAAGGAGGGTCTCATAAGGAGATCAAAGCAATTATTTAAAATGTTATAAATGCCAAAAAAAACTACAGCTTTTTCATTGTATTATCCATCATGAGCTCCTGTGTGGAAAGACTAAATGGAAAACAGGTAGTAATGTGAGTGTGTTTAATACAAAAATGATAAAGATCAACATCAAGATACGGCAATATCAACAGCAGTAACACCATCAGCTGTTTGTCATGTCAAAACCCCTTATATGACAAAAGTTACATGCATGTTTGAACACTTTCTTTTAATTACAAGTTGAACATTGAGAAGAAAAACATGCTTAACTGATATCTGATTTCACACACAATTAACACTACCATTACTAATGCGGCAATCCCAAATTTAGAGTGTAGTCACTATGGCACAGTGAAAAAAATGAAATAAAAAAAAAAACAGATAAAATGTATTTGTGATATCCTAAAAAGGTTTAAATCTTCATTCTCTTATTTATTTGCTATGGATACTATTAAACAGTATGCACTATAGTACTGCCAATCACAAGCCACCTGTGCCCTCTCTCAGACAGCGCCCACCTCCGTCTTCACTTTGTGCCTCTATTCTAGTTGCCTTGACTTTGTACGTATCTGTATTGTGACGTTTTGTGACTGCTGCATCAGAGGTAACAAACCACCCTTACAAGTACAGTCTGTTGGTAGACGGTACTTAGTAGACTGTACTGGATATTCTTTAGAAAGAGTCCCGTGAGAGTTTTGTGAGAATTTCGTCGTAAGTCCCACTCGGCAGTGTGAGCTAATTCTTACGAAAGCTATCGGCGCATGCGCAGTAAGTAGCTTCGGACTTAGACTTTGGCCGGCAAGTGCTACGGGACTCTTTCTAAAGAAGAGCCAAGTTAACAATTCCTCGAGTTTTTTAAGAACAGTTACCAATTCCTCAAGCTTTCAAGAAAAAGTATTAGAGTCCCCTTTGGTGATCTATATAATACCGTCATTATTAATGTACTTTCTTGAACAATTATGCCTATTGCTTTGAATTGTAATTCCTTAAAAAAAGGTTCAAGCTCAAGTGTACTACAGTAAAATCTTTAAATTACACTTGCATATACAGGATGGAAGGTACCACTTTGGCCATACATTAACCAGGGATTTTACATGATGAGAGTAATATGTCCAATACAATTATTGTGAACAAAGAACGTTATGCAAATCTGGCTTCTTGACGATATAGGTAAATGGTTTATTATTTTACTGTCACGCAAACGTTGACAAAGTCACAATCTAGACTTCAAACTTTAGACTTTAGACACTTAAAGTTACTTACCTTCTTTATATTTCGGTTCATCCTTAGTGCCTCCACCACATCGTCTTCGTTGAGTAGGTTATGTCTTCTGCTTGTATCCATTAAAAATTGAAGAAAAAGTTAAATAAGTGTATTTTAGGCGTGGCGAACTGTCACATGCAGTTTATAATACAAACACTAAACCAGTTTTATACGTATGTGACTAAATATTTATTTTACATTTAATAAGAACATTTAAATACTAATAAGTAATAAGAGTTTTATAAGCAAAGTATAAAATTATACATACTAACCACATTAGTCGCGGTGATCTGTGAGAACAGAACCGCTGCTGCAACAAACGACCTTAACAATGGCAGCATGCCGCTCACATTAGTGAGAGCTAGGAGAATAGCGGGAAGGCGGATGCAGTCCTGCCAATGCCGACGGAGAGAGAATTTAAAATGTCCCTTTGCGATTTATCAGATCAGTCGCGACTATTGCCGTATTAAAGGAAAGGAAGTGAAATTTTACGCTGGAAGTAAAATACGACTTCTTTATTCCGTAGTTCTTGTCTTGCATAATATCGAATGGGCAATTTCACATCAAGTTCACTTCTGTACTGGCCCTTCGGTCGGCAGTTTGTGGTTGGTTAGCGGTGCTAGGTTATTATGCCCTTGTGCCCTGTACTTGGTGCCACATAGTTTATTCACGTCCTCCAGCCTAATGTCATATCAGACGGTGAATGAATGAAACGGGTGAAATGATGCTCAAATGAACCTGAGGACCGCTTTAAGTTACCCGACATTAGTCTTCTCAGGATAAGGGAAAACCTCGGAAAAAAACCTTACCCGGATAACTTACCCTAAGCGAGATTCGAATTCGCGACCTCTTGAACCTGATGCAGACACGCTAACCATCACGCTACCGAGGCGGGCACCGGTTGTATCTGCAGTGCATTTGACTGTCGATGGCTACGGTTTCGGATGATGCCGTGGTCTTTGCGGATGCTCCGGTTTGTCGGATTCGAATGCTAGAGGAAACCCCATTCCTTCTGTGAAACACAAACTTCTATTTTGTATCCATGATTTGGTGCCGTAATGAGTGGTCATTACCAGCAGCCAAGTGGGACATGACATCACTAAATCTGAAACTCGGAAAAGTTCTTTTTGAGAAATATTCTGAGAGTCGAGTTACTCAATTACAGAAAGCTGGCAAGAGAAGTTTGAAGTATACTTTGACATTTATACAGATGCAAACACATTTTTTCTATCCACTTTTGACGCTGAAATTAATGCACTCCTTTATACGCTTAGCTCATATCAAGTCCAACATAATGTGGATACATCACCGAACAAGAAATCATGGACTTTGGAACTACCGAGTACACTGTCTCAATTCAACAAGTGAATTGTTTCAAATGCAGAGAGGGGACCCCGAAGGCGAAATTGTGTATAATCTTACGCTGACTTCCGTTGTCACTTTTCGTTCTATGAAGGGAGATTAATGCAGTGTTTCAAATGTGCGAAGTACGGACATAGTGTTAAAGTTCGCTGTGGCAGAGAAATCTGCTATAAGTGTGCAGAACCTCACGCTACGTCATCATGCCAATCGAACATCGTACGATGTGTGCTTGTAACCTTTGCAATCCCAAGGGAAGGGGGTACTTTATGCCCAAATTCTGTAGTTTTTAAATTCTGCCTTTTAATTTTTTGATTAAAGGCATGCACCTAATAGTACTGTCAGTCACTGTTTCTATTCCAAACTTGCGTAATTGCTTCAAATATTTCGTCGTTGGTCTTTTTGAGAAACAATGAAATGTTAAGGTGGTCATAAAGTATCTGCGGTACAATGTGATTCATGTAAAAAAGAAATATTTAAAACAATGTTAAATATTATCTTTATAAACATTACAAGAAATAATACCCGATTTTGAAATACATTTGTTTTAAAAATTGCTCAGACAGTTTGTTACCAGTAGTGGTCATGAAGTACCATCCCTATTCAAGGTGTTCTCGGGCTTCGAGCCATCGCCGTTTCGGGAGTGTGCATCTCTCCCATCATCAGGATAATGAATGACTAATAAGAGCGATTTTTTTTTTAATTGTGGCGGGGAAAAAGGCAACTTACGCCCTTACCGCATGCGAGTGTAAGACTCCTATCCGGAATTGAACCAGGGCAGCACTGCTCACAAAAAAAAACCTACCGGAAGCCCTGAGGTTCAACCTCACTGCTGCAGTACCGCATTAAGCACCTGCGCATTCAGTGGTGAATGATGGAAGCTGCCTGCCAGTGGCAGTAACAGCGCGTACATTACTGATGTGCCGGAGGACAAACATGACATAAGTCCTGAGTGCCCCCTGGTAGCAATTAATGGTGACGTGTTTGAAAGTTATTGGTGAACTTTGTAATGAGTCAGCCATATGGCGTCGCTAATTGGTTAATGGTGTAGATGGACGTGAGGGGTGACTGAAATGAGCCTGTTTGAGTTTAGTGCTCCACCCGAAAGTTTCGTTTGTTTGTCCTTAGCGTATACGATATTTTATTTATTTATTTTTTGTAATATAAATATATTACGTATGATCTATACTAGATGTATTATGAATAGCCTTATGTATCTAGGCTTAGTGTATGGTGACATTTGCTTATGATCTATTTTAAGTCTATATGTAATATACTAACGCAATCTAATCCATTATGTTTACTTACCTAAGTGGATACTAAGCCGGAGGCTTCGACATCAATCGTTTACCTGTTCATGCCTGGTCGTATATAGTGCACACATATCGGGCTGTCTGCCTGAGTTGCAGGAACGAGCCTGTGCCACTGACGGGGAGGCCCTCGTCTCCCGGGATCCACCGTGGATATGTAGCGCAAGGACTTATGAGGTCTAGAGAATGTGGATGTGTATTGTGTGCTTCCTTTCATCCTCTGGCCAGTAATATCGTGTACTAAATTAGTGAGGTATTCTTGGATATTTAGTTCAGGTTCGCCTATGTTTATAGTGCGATCAAACAGTGGCAGAGGGCGGAGGTGTTTGTCGTGTGCCATATCATACTCCCCGGGCATTCTTATTTGCTCATTATGGTTCTTGTTCTTTTTAGCGTAAAGGTTGCATGCCAGGTGTTTGAGAAACTGCTCGATTGTGAGCGTTTTTAGCTCTTCATGTGGCTGGTACGAAGCAGCCCCTGGCGGTAATTTCGCGATAGCTCTCAGTACACGCGCGCGCGCGCCCACACACACACACACACACACACACACACACACACACACACACACACACACACACACACACACACACCATATATATAATAACGTAGGCCCGAGTGAACTTCCTTGGGGGACTCCCACGTTTAGTGGGTGCAATGTGGACTCCGTATTCTCAATTGAGATTCTGAAGCTCCTTCCGCTGAAGTAGTCTTTTATTAAGGCTATCCGCCAGCACTATTAGGGCTTTAGGCGGAAGATGTTTGAGGACTATATTGGGAATATTGTCTGGTCCCGGAGCCTTACGTGTAGGCAAGTGCGCAATTAGCCACTTGATTTCGCCTGCACTGGTCTTTCGGAGTTTATTGTGTGTTGGGACATTCCCTATTTCGGTGATTTGGTCTTCCGTTGCTGCTGCGAAATGTCTACCGCAGGCAAGCTTGCGAATGTAAGACTCCTACCCTGGCTTCGAACCAGGGCAGCCTACTCGCTAAAAACCCCACCGGATTTTTTTTTTTTTTTTTTTTTTTTGTGCAGAGCCGTATTAAGGCACCTGCGCGTTCAATGGTGATAGATGAGATCTGCCTGCCAGTGGCAGTAACAACTGGTAATTACAGAAGTAATACACTGTCGTGCAAGGGAGAATTTGATGAATGTTTGTGCATGTGATAGTCGAGTCCCGCATTTGCACCCCGGTCAATATCGTACTGTTTCATGCGAGCGCGTCTACGATGAAGTCCCAGGCTACAGTCATGATCAAGTCCTGGCTAAGCGTGGGGAGCTGAAGGTGATAGTGATAGTAGTATTGGTAGAGATGTTTTACTTATTCTTTGCTTGGCGTCCTTAGCGGGAGCCGTGACGTTGCTTGGCGTCAGTGGGAGTCGTGTCTGTACTTTAGCGTGGTTCTTCCCAGGTCCGGGTGTCGCCAGGTGGTCGGTGTCGCCAGGTGGTCATGGTGTCCATATTCATGCGCACGCCGTGTGACACTCCGGGGGGCCCTCTCCCCTGGGTCCGCCTTGGCTAGCTAGCTCAAGGTCTTGGAGGACGCTGTAGGAGATGGACCTCACATGGGATGTCTGGAACTTAGAAACAAGTCAGTGGATTAAGTTACTGTAGGAGATTGTCAAGGAATTCGTTTATGGCATCCAAATAGGGATAGTGGTCTCTTGTTTTTATCAATAGTCGTTTCGTATTGTCCAAGTGAAGTGATGAGTGTATTGGGGTGTGACGGGATTTTGTTGTATAAATCGAAAGCTAGCTTCTTAATGAACTGTTCTATCGTGTGCATGTGTAAATCTTCATGTAGTTCTTTGGATGGTGCTTTGTATGGGACTTTGGCTACTATACGTAGTATCTTATTTTGTAATTGTTTTATTCTTTTAATATGGTATTTCGCCGCGTAGCCCCAGACCGGCGCGGCGTACGTCAGTATGCGCCGTATAAGAGTTTTATAAAGTGTTAGGCCCATGTCGAGCTGTAGAGCGTACTGTAGTTAATTAATGGATATAGCCTGCTCAATTGAGCATAGGCTTTTCTGCGCACTTGCTCTATGTGAGGGCGCCAGGTGAGACCAGGATCCATCACTAGGCCTAAATATGTTACTTTATTGGTCCAGGTTATGTCGTTGTTAAAAAAGCTTTAGTGGTTGCAGTTCATGCCTCGGGTGGTAGTGCTTTTTACGTTTTGTAAAGATTATAGCTTTACTTTTAGGGGCGTTAACTTTGATTCGCCATTGGGCGAGCCAGGGTTCCAGTTGGTCCAGTGATGTGTGGAGGTTTCTGCGTATAAATGCAGGTTTACCGGATTGAGACAATCGTATCGTCGGCATACAGGAGATACGTTGAGTTTGCTCTTTTTGGTATGTCATTTACATAGATGTTAAATAAAAGCGGCCCAGGTATATATATTACCCTGAGGGACACCCGCCAGTGTCGGTGGAGGTGTGGACTTTGCATCGTTTGCTAACGAGAAGGAACGCTCGTGCAAATAATTCGCTGTTAGCTTAATCATTGTGTTCGGGAATTTATTGTTTATCATTTTTCTTAACAATCCTGCATGCCACACGCGGTGGAAAACACGTTCTATGTCCAGTAGAACGGCTCCCGTTGACTTACGGAAATTAAAGCCTTTCGTAATGTACTCGGTGGCGCGCAGGAGTTGCAGCGTGGTTGAATGGTTGGCCCGGAAGCCAAACTGTTCGGGAATTAAAATGCCATGTTTTATGATAAATTCATCAATGCGCTTAAGTATTTTTTCAAGAAGTTTGCTCATCGTATTGAGCAGGCTGATAGGCCGGTAATATTGTAAGTCCGCGTTATTTTTGCCTTTCTTCGGGAAGCGTAGCACATTTGCTGTTTTCCACCTATTAGGGAAGCAACCGTGCAAAAGGCAGAAATTGAACAGCTTCGTTAGAATTTGTAGTGCTCTAGCGGGTAAGTGTTGCAGCGCAATGTTCGGGATTTGGTCTGGCCCTGGTGTTTTTCTGTTTGGCGGATGTCTAATTATCCACTTAATTTCGCAGGCATGTGTTTTTCTGATTCGGTCGTGTGTTTGCCTTTCGTTTATGTTTTGAACTATAGTCTCGGTTGTTTGGTGAGACGTTGTATGTCTACAGGCAGGCGCGTGTTTGTTTTCTTTTGCCGCTGTAGTGGAACTGCCACCATTGTGGCATATTGGATTGCCTTTTCCACTTTTTCGGTAGCAGTATCTATATCCTCAATTGAGTCAACCTTGATGTCCAACATTTCGGCATCTACGGTTTCTGCAAAGGTGTCCCAGTTGACTTTGTTATAATTTCGCCTCGGTCTGAGTGGCACACTCCGAAGAGTCTTCAAGGTTTATTAGGACCGGTAGGTGGTCTGACGATAGCTCTTTATATACTTTGAGCGAGACGCGGGTGCCGGCTTGCTTTCTAGCACTATGCCTAGGACATCAGTTGTTTGTTTTGCTTGAAACGGGACGTACGTCAGTTCTGTGGGAGCGTGTATCATATAGTCGGATCTGTTTTCGTGGCGTAATGGGGTTTGACCTGCCGCATTCATGTTGGATGAATTCCAGAGTGGGTGTTTGGCATTGAAGTCGCCTGCTATTATAACACTTTGGTTTAACTGCATGAGCGAGTCATTGTCTGCTGTGACTATATCGCCTGGTGGATTGTAAGCTGAGACGATGATTAGGTGGTTATTGTTAATTGTAGTAGCTATCGCTGTTGCCTCGAGTCTATGGAGGGGTGGAACTGGTACTTGGTAATGGGCGGTGTCTCTGCGGATAACTATGACTGTGCTGCCGCCACGCCTATCTCTGTCATTTGTATATAGGTAATAACGGGCTAAGTTCAGTCTGTCGCGTGGGTTCAGGTGAGTTTCGGTGAGAAGGCCTGTTGGTATGTCATGTTTGTCTAGAAAGTCGAGCAGTTCATGTTTTCGTTGTCTCAGACCATGTGTGTTCCAGGTCATTAAACTTCTTGTGGGGTTAACGCCCATTGTGCGTCATGTCAAGTAGTCGTTGAAAGAAACTGTAGTAGAGTGTGTCTAGCATCTCGTCGTCTATCCAGGGAGATGTAGCACATCTCTATATTGTGAAACCACTCAGGGCTATTAATATAGAGACGCGTGGGGTAGTAGTTGTCGCTGGAGTGGACCTGGGCCTGTCTTTTTGGTTTTGGGGCTTGCCTGACGTCTTCACGGTTCGAACTGCTGGGAGCTCTTACCGTCGCCTTGGGTGGAAGCACACTGGTTCCTGTGCTGGTGCCAGGGTTAACAGTGGGAGTGCCCCGGTTGACGGGTGGTCCCGGCTTCCTCCCATTGGTTTGGGCCTGTGTCTGTGCCAGCACTCCTTGGTTTGACGTCCATAGAGCGGCCAAGTGTCGCAGGTACACCTGGCAGCCACGAAATCGGAAGAGGGAATTTTTTTTTTTACCGTGGAGGGGAAAACCCCGTTACAGGCGGAGGCCGACATGCTGAGGCCAAAAGTGTGAGGGTCCCTGCGCCCTGAAGGGGGAGGTTTACTGACTAAAAAACCCCTCCACGTGTTAGTTCGTACAATGCTAATGTTTTCGTGCATCATCGTGCGTTAGTCGGGTCCCGCATAGCACCCCGGTTAGTAATTGAAAGCTTTAAGCTGGCATGAAGTACATGCGAGCGAGTCAGGTGTTGCTTTTTGGTAATGCCCATGAAACCTGGACAGGACCAAGAGGGAAGAGGGAATTTTTTTTTTGTGGTGGGGAAAAAGGCTACTTACGCCCTAACTGCATGCATGCATGCATGCATGCGAGTGTAAGACTCCTACCCTGGCTTCGAACCCGGGCAGCCTACTCACTAAAAAACCCCACCGGAAGTCTTGAGGTCAAGGCCTCTATGCTGCAGTACCGCATAAAGCATCTGCGCATTCTGTGGTGAGAGATGGAAGCTACCTGCCAGTGGCAGTAACAGCGAGTATTACTGATGTGCCGGAGGGCAAACATGACATAAGCCCTGAGTGCCCCCTGGTAGTAATTAGTGGTGATGTGTTTGATAGTTGATGGTGTTCTTTTTGTGTTTCAGCCATTTGGCATTGTTAGGTGTAGATGGATGTGAGGGATGAGTGAAATGAGCATGTTTAGTTTTTAAAATTCCACCCGAAGGTTTCGTTTCTTATCCTTAGCGTATTTTTTTTTTTTTTTTTTTTTTTCTTAAGAGGGAAAGGACCCGTATATGTACGGTCCGCTAGTACGTACCGAGTAGAAAACACCCAGTCTAATCTGGAGGTGGTTCAACCCTCCGTTGGAATCTGTGTTTTCTGAGCCGGTCGATCTCCAACTGTAAGGCTGATTTCCAGGAGGGACTAAACTGCAATCCGGCGTCCCGGTTCAGTGTGCTCTTCTCGGAGGGGATGGACAGAGCCTCCTTAACCATCAGTTCCCAGAAACCGCTACATTTTGCCACAATGGTCGTTTCTTTGAAGTTAGCTCTGTGGTCTTTTTCGAAGCAGTGTTCCGCCAGCCCTGAATTGTCAGGCTGCATTAAGTGTATGGACCGTTTGTGCTCCTTGACTCTGGTGGAAATGGTCCAGTTTGTCCTTTACCAATCTCACTAGGTGTTTGATCTTCAAAGGCGGTTTTGGACGGTTCTGATGTGTTTGGCGAGAATTCTACTGATTCTGCCGGATAGATTGCCAGTATATGGGGTGCAGGCATACTTTAAGTACCCTCCCGTTGGTAGTGAACGTTCTGTAATAAGGGCTGGCATTGCTGGGGGTAAGCTATCACATCAGGCGAACGCGAAAGGTGAGGAGACGGTACTTAAAAGAACAGCCGAGCTACAAATCATGCGATACGAAGCCTTGGCAATGTTTAAGCGTACTTCATATGTTTATAAAGTCAGCGGAACGGCGACTTATAATGTTCGACCCGGTGGGTCGCAGCTGGTGTCTCGGGTGAGATGTCCTCTAACCATAATCGATAAGCTGGGGGGTGGAACACCTCCAGTAACTCGAATCCAGTTCTGCAGACCATACCTCTCCATATTTTACGAGTACCAAAGGGTTTGACTTACTCTAGGAGTGCCCAGCAGCATCAACCTATTTCCCTGAACTTCGTTATGGTCGTATCTTTTGACAGGCGCATTCAAACCTGTTTGTCAATCACAACCTCCCTGTACTGGATATTGTACTTCCATGGCGGGATTTCCCTGGCCGGAATACAGTTGTACAAGTAACTCAAGTGGTGGACAGCTTTGCTTTTCATCGACAAATTGATTATCTTAAGAAATTGGGGCAAAGTAATTATAGTCTCTGGACACAATCGGGTGCCAGGAGGATTTCACCTTCTGCTTCATCCTTCGCTTAAGTGCTATCCATTTCGAAGATTCTAGTTTTGACGAACATTTTTAGATGGCGCTTTTACTTATCATCTGCAGGTCTTGACTGTCCAATCTTCAGCACACTATATCTCGCATAGCTTTTGGGTTTCTTACGTGATGCCCATCCCCCATCAGTCGACCATTACCTGTGAGGACTTTAACCTTGGGATTACGCCGCAGCAAATGCGAGCTTGATATGCATACCTATCGAGTGGGCCCACTCTTTGGACTCCAACTTCTCTTCTTAAACATTGATGGACCCACGAGCTTCTTAAACCACTTTACCATTCTCCACTATTCTTTATAAGTTATAAATGGGGAGGGACAATCCAATATGACCTCCTTTGGTAAAAGAGAATTACATCTCCTTAATAGATTTACAATCTACTACCGTAACAGAATCTGCAAAATGGCAATTGTTCACTATCTACTCAATCATTGCTGTTGTAATCTCCAAGGCATCCTCTTCTTTCTCCGGAATGGGTTGTTGTGCATTTATCTCCTCCCATTATTATTATTATTATTATTATTATTATTATTATTATTATTATTATTATTATTATTATTATTATTATTATTATTATTATTATTATTATTATTATTATTATTATTATTGTTATTGTTGTTGTTGTTGTTATTACTATTATTATTATTGCTGTTCTTTATCAGACACTAGTTACTTCACACTTTCTCCACATTACACAAATAAAATGAGATTTTTCATTCCAACAGCATCGCAGGTGTCTCAGTGGTCAAGCTACTAAAGGGCGTACAGAATAAGAAAGCATATGAGATGAAGCTAGGCGAAAGTGGGCGAGAGCAAGTAACCTATCTTAGAGAGGCGACGTTGCCCAGTTCGGTAACGTGCTGTCTAGCACAATATTTGCTTTTCACTTTTCTCTTTGCGCTCAGCAAATCCAGCAACGGCTTGTAATTCTAAAATATTCCATTAAAAAGAGCTGGAAATGTTGAAGCTGAATGTCCAAGAAACAATACTTTGCGAGGGGGTGCCAAAAAATAACCGGAATTGTTTTTTTACTGGAAAATGCTGCTCACCGTTATTCAAATTCTGTTACACACCTTCAAAGTATTCTCCCTCGGACACAATACAATGATTCCAGCATTTGGTCCAATGTTCAAAACACTCCCTGAAGCCCCTTTTTGATTGTCTGTTGAGTACACCCAAAATTTTATTGTTTAGCTCTCTGTCACTCTGAAAATGATGACCCCAAAGCTCTTTTTTTGACTGCAGGAAATAGGTGGAAGTCATATGGAACTCGGTCCGGTGAATAAGGTCGATGTGGCATCACCTCAATGCCTAATTCAGTGATTGTTTCCTGAGTCTTGGTGGTGGGATGAGTGGGGGCATTATCCTGATAAAGGATCCATCCCGTTTGAGCAAGATTTGGTCATTTTGTTGCAATTTTCCTCCTTAATGGCCCCTTCAGTATCTCACAATAGTTATTCGCAGTAACAGTACGTTGCTTATCCACCACATGATCGTAAACAATGCCTTGCTTACCGAAAAAGACAAGAAGCATCACTTTTCCTGCACTTGGTTGAACTTTTGCCTTTTTGGTCTTCTTGAAGAATGTGTCCATTCGGCACTTTTCTGATTTGTCTCTGGGTCAAATGATGAAACCAGGATTTGTCGCATGTGATGACTTTGTCTAAAAAATTTGGTTCTCGCTGAACCCTTCCCTTCCATTGTTGACACGCCATCACACGGTGAGCCTTCTGTTCATCATTGATCACACGAGGCACCCACTTTGCTGCAACTTTTCTATACCCCAGAACATTTTGTCCAATGTCTTCATCTGATCCGTAGGATATATTCATAATCTCAACAATCTTTGTCAACGATGAACGACAGTCTTCCCATGACATCAATTGTGTTGACGATGTGTGTTTTCGAAGTTGACAGTCTTCCAGGACGTGGAGCATCTTCAAGGTCATTTTTACCCTCCCAAAATCGAACACTTGAGTTTTCCCCATTGCTTGCTCTTTGTAGGCTTTCTGCAACATTTCCAATGTTTGTGATGCAGTTTTGTCAAGAAGAACACAAAATCTAATTGATGCGTGCTGCTGCAACTTGAGAGCCAAGTTGGGTACAGTAAATACGGCCTCACGCTTCTCCTGCTACCCTCCAACTGAGCATCTCCAGACCAATGATATGTATGCCATTTCGTCAGTCAAGGTCAGACCTCTCTGGTACTACCAACACCCATCTCATGCGCAGGTACTTTAAAATGCAAAAAAATAATTCCAATTATTTTTTGACACCCCCTTGTAGATGGCCTATAGTCCAAGATATCAGTAATTAAATACTACTATCAGCGATAGCAAACGCCACATCCCTTGCATCAAGGTTGTTTATTCAGTCATCTCAAATCATTTTCTTCTCAAGGGGGAGATGCCTGCAGAAAGAGTTTAGTTTATTGTTATGAGTCTTCCGAGTCATATTCATGATGTATATGTACAGTGATGTGTGTCTTACAGTTACTGTAACTCAATTTGCTGTTAAGAAACATAGCATTATCGAAACCTAGTGGCTTACAGACGAGTAGATCGAAAGGGAAAGTGTTGGATTCAGATGTGCGGGCAATAATTTTCAGTGTTTACACTTTTCTAAATGAGTTAGCCTCAGAAGAAATGTGTGCGAACACTGCATTTAAGAAGAGTTTGGGCACTAACAGCTAAGGCATGCAGTATAAGTGAACATTCAGCAAACTTTGTGATTTCAAATACCTATATGTTCTTTAAAGTATATAGTTTTAGGTATTGTATTTTAAGGGGAATGCTTGGTGAATTTTCGAAAATCCCAAGTGTTTTCCTGGGTGTTCTAAAATTATAATGCGTGTTGTATCTGTTATAAAGAAGCATGGCTTCAAAGTTTCATGCATGTATGTTAAGCCTGGATTACGTATTTTAAATCACAAATGTAAGTTATTTTATAAACAATTCTTCTCACAATGTAACGTTCACATTTTTTAAACAATACTGCATGTTTATGTTTCTTATTGAGCTGTAAGATAAGTTTGGTAAGAAATAGTTTTAATACAATTGGATTTTAAAAAAATTAATTTGTTCAATTATGGGTTTCGCTATGAAGAAAATGTATATATACACACCACACTTTGATGAGCATGCTGTCCTAACACCCTTTCCTTACATTAATAACTGAATAGCAACTTTTAGTTAGCACATATTGGGGAAACCATTTCCGTAGTTTCACTCTGATAACTTACAAGTTGCATCGCAAGGAACATTTTAAATGCTGAAAAATGTCTAAAATACACAACCGAGAAAGCCACAGTTGAAAAATAATCGTAAAAACTGCCCTGAAATTGTGCTTAGGAATTGCTAATAAATAATGTACATTTTTACTTAGAATAAATGATTTAGAAACTGATTAACATATGTGCAGAAATGTTGCATATCTCTTTTAGAAAAATATGAGAAATATCAGAAAATGGCTCAAATGCACAACCATGCCTTCCACTTAAATTTATTTAAATTGCCGCATAACTTTTTCATTTTCACTCCGACAACAAAATATTTACATAAAAACGTTCCTAGAAAATCAGATATAATAAAAAATTAAAAAGCCACAATTTTAAGTTTTAATCACGACTTTCATCATGAAGGATGTAAACTCCCTTGAAACAATAAATTGCAAATGAAAATTGCCTGCTTAGATGAGGAATTTATATTTGAAGCAAATTTTAGGATTACAGAGCTATCATGTCGTTTTAAAGGGAGAGATTGTTATGAGTGGTTTTAAGTCGGCTTCTTGCAATGCTTCACTGTCTTCGCTGCTGTCTCACGTGCATATCTTCGCTCTCTTTCGCACAGCAATATGCTCTGGCAACATTGCACATTGCTGATTAGGGATTGGAGATACTCATGTGCCTTCTTATTTCGTGCTCCCTATACAGGATGGAGTATGAACAAACATAGGTCACTGCAGAAAGAGATAGGGACATCCTCCGCTCCAGTTTGCCAACCTGCTGTTTCCACACATATCACAAGCTATATGACACATGAACTACTATTTAGCGATACTGGCAAGACTGGAGCGTATTGGTTGAACCAGTCATGTGCTTTTCTGTTGCCACTGCACAAGCAGTACTCACCTGCCTACATACATACTCCATACTCTAGACATCGTAATGTTGTGAGTACAAGTAAACCAGTCCTGTTATAGTCTACCGTCTAGCTGCTGTGTACTCTACTCATCCCACTATCATGAAATCTCGTCTATGTCATACACAGTGCTGCCATATACTTTTTTTCACAAATGTCTTCAGGAGATGAAGTTGTCTTCCACTGTTCTAAAACAATGTTCCAAAGCAAGGCACAGCACATAAACACAGGAGTTTTGCAGTTTTATTAACTGGTATAATTGATTGCAATTGAGTGCTTTTAGTTCTGTGTTCATTGGTTTAAATATAAAAGAATTATTTGCAAAGCACCAGTACACTCAGACAAACCTAAGCAACCTTTGCCATATGTTCTTTATACTGTGGACTAGGGATGGGCAGAAAACAACATTGGTTACTTTAAAGTAACTTTTATGAAAGTATTGGAGATAGAGAGAAACTAGTTACCCATTAACAGTTAGAAAAATAATGAATACAAAGTACTAAACTTTAGCTACCCCATTAAGGGTTACTAAAGTAATGGGTGTGTATGATATAATTTGCTGCATATGCATTGGTATACCTTATCAGGACTAGTTGCTTCAACTCTTTACACAATATCTTTCTTCTCTGCAAAGGATCATGTCTTGCATTGTCAATCTAAGATATATCTTCTGGCAGGATAAATGCCCACTGGTTATCTACTTTGCTACATATGTGTAACCAACTGAGACTATCAGTTTCTTTTGTGTTAGACAATAATGTTGTTCTGAGCATTAATGCTTCTCTTATCTAGCAACATCACCTTTCAGTGTTTTATTGAACATTAATTACATTTATTAATGTTATATAACAGCATGTTTGTGACCTCAATTTGCATGAACATAATGATTTTTTCATTCACCTGGAGCTGGAATGACTTAGTCAATACGTAGAAAGGAACACAGAGGAATGCAATGTGTGTTTGTGGGTGGGGGTGGGCACAGACATGTGCGCGTGCATTAGCAGGGCTGTAGAAGCAACTATGAGTTCATTTTGCAATTATAAATCACTGTACTAATCAAAATGTTGGCACCACTAGAGAAACTTCTTTTAGATTGTATCTAATAACAAAGTAAGTATATATCAACATTGTATATATTGACTTAGTTACTGTCAATCATTACTGTTACATGTAACTGTTAATGCTCTGTAACTGGCAACACTTATAATTAGACATCAGATTTATATGGAAATGTATGTTTCTTTGCCAATAGACAGAGTAACATGCTGCAGTTCTGCATGTTGTAATGCTGAAATTCAATAAACATACTAAAAGTGAGCTTTTAAAATACAGGTTTCAGGATTGTGGACCGTTGGATTGTATTAACTTCTGCAGTAAATCAGCCCTTTCTGGTCCAAGGCCTACCTACCAGCCACTGCATCCCCCACCTCTACCTACCACAGGCATCATGAGTGGGGTGCAGTACTGGAGGGTGGGAAATGGTCAGTGCCCCAGTCCCTCCCGGCTGGTTATGTGATTCTCACAATCAGGAGCTGCTACTTCTCAGTCAAGTAGCTCCTCAATTGGCCCCAACAAGTCTGAGCGTTGGATTATACTACAGACAGAAATTCATTTTTTATCAGGTGTGTAATAAACAAATTGTGTGTGAGAAAAAGTTTCAGTTAAGCCAAAATTGAACTACAAATCAATATCTTGCAGCTATAAAAAACAAAATTATAGACACCACAAACCTTCTCTTCGTCAAACCTGAAAAACAAATTTTCCAGTGGTTTATGCTACACGCTAATTGCAGCAAATATACCGTGGAATTTACTTAGCAACCCCACATTCTGGAATTTCCTAGATAAGTACAGTGGAGTTCCAATAACTCGACCTAATGTGGACTGAGAGGTTGTCGAGTTACTGAAATGTTGAGTTTTATGGAATAAAGGGTGTTATTCACAACCTGTAACATAACACTGCAAATTACACAACTACATACTCTAGCACAATGTAGGAAACAAAAGTATAACATATTCTAAAATGTATTATGTGTTAATATGTTCTTTGTTAGGCCTCTTTAACACATCAAATTTAATTTCCTTGTCATGTTAACTTGGCTTTTCGTCTCATTTGACATTTCCACTGGTACAAACACAACTTACTGCAACACTCACAGTAAGCCTGAAATCTTGGAAGCTGCTGTAACCAGAAATATATAACTGAAAGTTTGGCTTATCACGTGCACAGATATTTTGTACATGTGGCAAATGAATGTGGACGAGTGACATCATGCAAGTTGATGATGTGGGTAATGTCTCTGTTTACTTTCTTGAAATAAAGAAGACTTTCTGATAATGTGAGATGGCACTGTACTTAATCATGCACGGTCCATGGAGGTCGGAAACATAACCTGACACCCCTATGGTCTTATATATACAAAAACGAACTCGATCATAAACCACTGCGCAATTGTCATGACAAAAAATACCCTTGCTCCGGGTAAAGCGATAAATCTTCTAACCTTCCAAACAAATGTTAGTGCTGTATATCCACATTATTACCGCAAACTTTTGGTTTTGCAACAATGGTCTGGCAGCTGCTTATGTTCTGACTAGATATCGATCAACACGTGGTCAGCCCTTTTGTTACTGTGAGGGAGGTTGTGGTAGGTTGTACATGTACACTAATTAAAATGTACCTATACAATTCATACCATATAGTTGACAATAGAAATTATTAGTCATGCTTAACACTAAAAAAATAAAATAAAGGTGACTGTTGAGTTACACAGAGTGTCGAGTTATCAAGAGTCGAGTTACCGGGATTCTACTGTATTGTAATGATACCATTCTAAATGAATCAACCCTCAGGAAAAGCTGTCTTGAAGACTATTACTAACAACTGTTAAAGAAATCCAAGATAATTTGAAGGATTGTCTTATATGGGACGTGGCAGATGAAGCTTATAATAATTTAGAAATTATTTGAATCAATTTTTATTACCAACTTCACTAAACTTTTAAAATTCAGACATTTTCCGAGAGCATTCATACTCATTCTTAGCTGAAGGTCAACTGGTACTGGTAGCATCAGTATGACAGGTTCTAGAAGTAGGTGTCATGATGGCTGCAACTGTAGGGGTGAAGTCACAAATAGGTATGATGAATCTGCTGAATTTATCATAGGCAGGATTTCAAAGTTCATACTTCGTTACTTATATTTGGTGATGTTGGTTTATTTTTTCTCAAGTGGTTAGTTCTAACGGATGGTTGGCATGTTTTACAAGGGATATATTTGCATCTATTTTATGATTGAAGTCCCAAATTTTTTTAACTGCATATTTATCTACTAGTTTATATTTTATATAGCGAAAGTTTTCATTAGTGCAGATTTTAAGGTTCCTTCTTATTTTACCTTTGTATACTTTTCTGTAACCTTTGCAGTTGATTTTGTATATTCTGGCTTTGTAACTTTGTGATATTTGTTCTCTTGATTATGCTTTTAGTAGATTAAGTTGTATTTGTTCTGATGGGCTAGAATGAGCGTTTTATGCCCATAATGCCTTAATACTGGCATTAAGGCAGGGGCATAGGGTACATAAATTCAACCCTAGAAATTCAACAGGATGGTTCTCCTATTTTTAGACATAAGCATCAAATTACTCAATGATTAAGTCTATTTTAGCATCTTCAGAAAACCAACCCAGTCTAATAACTACATAAATATGATAGTTACAACCCTAACCTCATCACATGCAATTTTCAACAGTATAGTTCATTGCCTAATCATCATACTAATGGACAAAGAAGAATACAACAAAATGTACCATCATGGTGTCCATACTGCTCCTATCAATGGCTTCAGTCTGTAGTTAATTGAGAAAAAGGTCAATAAGTATAAAAGGCAAAAAGAAATAAAGAACGTGGAAACTCAAACTTTTTGAAAACACATTCATGTAGATCCTCAGAGCAAACACACCTTAAAGAGCCTACTGAAAGTGCCAACAAGAGAACAGATACCACATAGTAGCAAATCTAGAATATATAGTCAACTGCAAAGGTTGCAAAAAAGTATATATAGGTAAAATTAAAAGGAACCTCGAAATCCATACCAATGAACATTTTCACCATAAAAAATAGGTTCAAATCCAGCCCAGACCGATGGTTTTTAAGTGTGCTTAAAAATGACAGCTCCATGTCAGCAGATTTAGTGGCATGTAAAAGAACTCCTGCGGGACAAAATTCCGGCACACCGGTGACGCTTATGTGATCCCGGCAACTGACAGTGTTGTTAAACAAGAAAATATATATTTTTTTAATGCAGCTACTGCACATTTCTGTAACTTCCGTCATGAAATAGATACAAATACAACCCTAGTAAAACGTGCTAGTGGTCCATTAGAACTAGCTACATGGGATAAAATCTACATTACAAAATTACGAATTTTGAAACCCTGACAATGAATAAATTCAGCAGATTCATTGTGCCTCCTTCTGACTACAGCTCTACAGATGCTACCAACACCAACCAATCTTCAGCTGAGGATGAGAGCTGTAGGTCTCAAAACATGTATGGGTTTTAAACATCTAAGTGAAGTTGTATGAAAAAATAGACTCAAATAATGTCTAAAAATCAGTAGTATCGAATATTTTCTTCAAGGAAACAACTCATTAATATTAAATTTGTAAATCCTCTGTGCAATTATTCTTCCTATATTCAAAATGTTAGAAAATATTTTAAGAGACCAGTAATTGCTTACTATTGAAGCACAACGCTGTAATTTCAAATGATGCACAACATTCATACCTTCCTTTTTGAGATTATATATATATCGTTCCACTCTTAGAAGACAGTATGGAGTTAAATGGGACATCTCTGTCTCTATCTAGCGCATACAAGTTGCCATTAGCCGCGTCCTTTTCTACCCTCGCGCTGTTGCCAGATTCCTAACAGCATGGTATAAATATTCATTTGTTATAAATTTCAGATTTGAACACATTATCCTGTGCAGAATTTTTTCTCTATCAGGTTATATCCTTTTTAGAGTCATTATAATTTCTATAGGTCCAAATTTCTTCAGAAAACGTTTTTTCAATAGAAGTCCGATATTTGCTGTTTCTATACTCATCACGCACTAACTGCTAGAATGCATCTATATTTTTCTCTTAGGTAGAGTAAACCATAGTGCTACTACCTGCCTACTTTGAATTCTCTATGTTTACCCAGTTAAGTGTTATAATTTTTTAAATTAAATGTTTTCGGAAAATTTTATATCTGTGCACTGCAAAAGTTACGCAGTGTGAAACTTTTTTGTTATTGAGTTTACATCAGGGAACCAGCGAGAACAAATGTTGAGGAAGGTTGGAACAAGTTTTTAAAATAAACCAAAAGGCAGTAACCTCTTTCTTTTATCCAGTAAGGCAAACAGAAGGTAATCATCTATTCAGCGTCAGGCCTGACACAGAAGATAGTATAAGGAGCAGCACTAACATTCAGTGTTGCCAACCCATACTCAAGGATATAAGCTAGATCGTCGTTCAAAATAAGCCAAAAAGCCTAAATATGAACTGAGAAAAAAGCTAGAAAAAAAGCTAACGATTTATTTAGCTGCAATTTTTAGTTATCAATATTTTATAACGAGGTAGTGTTACGTACGTTATTGACATGTTCAATGTTCACCGGCCTCCATGGCTACTTCTGAACTCGCTGAACGCAATTTAATCTAGTCTACGTAATAAATACTACTTCATTTAACTTTATGTTAATAACGAATGACATTACTACATTACCTCATTTAGAAGTGGAGCTGCACTTCCTCTGCATCATCGGGGTCGATTTCGTGAATTGCAGGGAAGAGAATTGAAGTAGTGTGCTCCTCTGGTGTTTGTGAAGTACTTGGTGTGTCTTCACTCGAACCACTACTATACGAAGCCAATATCCCTATTTTATTTAATACTTCGGGGGGAAACTGATAATTTTTACAACACTTGCCCATCCGACGAAGTCCTGACCTGATTGCTGTAATTGAATTTAACATTTGTGTTCCCATTCTGTTACGGAGTTTGGTTTTTATTATGTTCATCATGCTAAAAAGCCTCTCTATCTCGGCATTGGACCAAGGTAGTACCAGCAACATCAGCTAGCTCTTGAAAGGGATTAACACCCTATGCATCTTTGTAACTTTCCCCCTCATGCCAGAAACGCAATGTCTGCGAAGTTTCCTTCCAGGTTACAGTAATTAAGTTCTGCCACTGAAATTCTGCTTTTGTGATTTTTTCAGGAGGAATATTTAAATATTTCATGACTGGAATAAGGGACTCTTTCACTACTCGCAAAGAATTTTCAACCGACATGATGGATACTTTTCTTAAAATTTTTACATTATCGGGAAGTCTTGCCTGCAGTTCACAATGTAGTTTCAACAAAAAAGAGATACACCGCTTCCTAAAATCCTTTTCGTCGTCAGGAGATAATTTTAAACCCCGAAGTTCCTCCTCCACTTCATAGCCTAAATACGCAAGCCAGTCCACATAATTCTCAAGGTTATCAATAAGGAAATCTTCTTTGCAAGTTGGAGGTACAAATTTTCTTGCTATACTCTCTACCAAAAGTACTAAATCCTCCAATAATTTACTCGGATCTGCCACTTGCGATTCAAATGATTTATTAACCCTTTGAACGTCGCTTAATATTGGTCGAATGAATAGGAGAAATGCATGATTTTTTTCATCAACATACATAGCATGCAAGAGTGAGGCAGAATAGTCTCTCTCTCGATTTGGCGATGCTAAACATAGTCTTAAGTTCAAGCCATTGGTCAAGTAATCTGACAACAGCACCTTCTATTGAAAGCCACCGGGTCTGACACACTTGTACAATTCTGTGAGGTTGATGACCATCGTTAATAGCAGCATACAAAGCCTTATATTGACTCTGACGTAAAGCCGAGTGGGTAAACCAATTGTAGGTTTCGCGTATGAGAAAATCCAGGTTTGTTGGAAGATATTGAGCAGCGGAAGAAATTGCCAGCTGCAAAGAATGGCACACGCAGCGTATCATTATGAGCCCTGGACATTCTTGGCGCAGTCTAGTGCAAACTCCATTGTTGACGCCTGTCATAACAGCAGCATTATCAACGCCGATACCCTTTAAATTATTTATATCTAACCCTTTCTCACGCAATGTTTTCAAAACACAGGTAGCGATTGACTCAGAGTCGCAAGATTGTAGCTCAGAAAAAGCTAGAAATGTAGAAATTAATCCACCGTTTCTTAGACTAAAATACACTATTGCAATCCCCAACATTTTGGTAACACTGATGTCGTTTGACTCGTCAATAAGTATACTATACACTCCAGTCCCTATATCTTCTCGCAATACTTTCTCAAAATGGGGACCTAAAAGAAAGTTCACCAACGCACTACATTTTGTCCTGTGCAACTGAATATTTGCCGCAGTTGGACTGTCACTAAACATAGATTTGCAAAGTTCACCAAGGTCGTCAATACTAATAGTGATGAATGACACGCAACAAAAAGTGAGAGAGAAGCTTCGGCATTTCGTAACTTCTCAGAATCTCTACTTAAGCTAAGAAATTGGTCCAACCTTCTTGAAGAGCTAAATGCACTAGATGATGCTAAATGCTTTTTAGTTTTAGCATGCTGCAAAAGATCACTGCGTTTTGCGTTAAAGATAGCTTTACAAAATTTGCATTTAACTTTATCTTTATCACTCGGCACTTCTAAAAGCCAGTCCTTAAAAGCGGGGTCACTAAGCCACTCCTTTCGAAAATGCTGTTGATATTTTGGAGGCATTTCACACGAGTACGAAGTAGTTTGTAACAATAAAAGTGTAGAATAACAGTTAACACAATGAGTAAATATTATCAATCACAGAATCACTATACATGAACCGACTACACCCGTTTTCAATGCACTACCTACTTGCACTTGTAGCACACCGAGATGAGAGTGCGTAATGAAGGGGACGGGAACAACGCAACTGAAAAGTTTCTTTAGGTTTTAAGTTACTGTAAATAATGTTGCCCATCGCATTATTGTCGGCACTACCGCAAAGGAGCGAAGGGAAGAGACAGAGAATGGCCGCATTGTTGGGGCGCTTGCCGAAAGAGAGAAAGGGATAGAGACTTCTGGAATTTTCTGCTTTGTATTTCACCGCAATAATAACTGAACTTTCCTGAAGTTTCCAGAATAGTGCTGGGAGATAAAAATTGCGGTAAAGTGTGAGAAGGGACAGTTTTTGTGTTACGAATTCGGAGCCGTGCTGTTGGTGAATCGGAAAAGACTCTTGCTGTTGGAACGAGTGTAAAAAGTTACTGTTTACGGAAATAAGTGTTTCTTTATCTCGACTACATCCGTCTTCTTTACTTCACACCCACCAAAGTCACACTGGTGTCAGAAGCGGGATATGACGATGGAGGCTACATTGGTGAGCTTTTTGCAAGAGCTGAAAGCAGAGATGAAGACGGCAAACGACAACCTCGCTGCCGAGCTGAAAGAGATGAAGACGGAAAATATCGGCGAAAATTGACGAGCAACTGGCTGGCGTGAGGGAGGATGTGGAAGAGCTCGGTGGAAAGATGGAGGACCTCGGCCAACGCGTTGTCGCCCTGGAGAATGTCGGGGAACGGCTTAGCGTTCTCGAAGACAGGGTCGACGGCAGCGCCAAGGAGCTAAATGCAATGGTGGAAGGGATGCTTAGTGAAAAGCTCAAAAACTACAAGGCCGAGGCTCCAGCACGCGACACAACATCGACGCGCGTCGAAGCACCGAAGTACGATGGCATGTCAACGTTTGAGGTCTTCCGCCGTCACAGTGGCCAAGCACAACAAATGGTCGCCAGAAGAAGAGGCCGCGCAGCTGATAGCCAGCCTCCAGGGACGAGCCGCAGAGGTGCTGAACGCAGTCCAGACAGCGGCGGCGCCCAAGGACATCTGGGAGGCCCTGGAGAACTGGTTCGGAAACCACCGCTTAGCCGCAGCCTACCGCAGCCAACTGAAATCTAGGATGCAACTGCCAGTGGAGACGCTGCAGGAGTTCGCCCTGGCAATCGAACAGCTGGCCAGCAAAGCCTTGGTCGACCTCCCCTCCGAATTCGTATCCCGAGAAGCCGCCGATACCTTCGTCGACGGGGTACGCGATGCCGAGATACGTCAACGCCTGATGCTCGGCGACTACAAGACCATCCACGAGGCAGTAACGGCCGCATTAAGGATGGAAGCGGCCAAAGTGACGGCTACCCCGACCTCGAAGACAAGGAGTGTCCGCTACGATGAAGACCGCAGACCAGTCCAGGGACGCCGACGAAGACCAGGTGGCGTGTGTTGGGGGTGTGGCCAGCCGGGACACCTGATGAGAGACTGCCGGCACCAAGAAGAGCAGCCGGAAAACGAATAATGGCCGGCGTGGCGAGGAGCACGTCGGCGCCATCACCATCATCCCCTCGAGTGACACTGCGCGCCGTCAGCCGACGGATGGATGACAGCCTCATCGTGGACGGTTGGGTGAGAGGGAAGCCGTGCCGCGTGCTTGTTGACACTGGAGCAGCCGTGACTGTCATCTGACCTGACGTAGCCAGGGGCTTGCCGTCGAGAAAACCGAGCCGACCGTACCAACTGGTGACGGCATCGGGTGAGACCTTGCCTGTGGAGAGGGAGGCCCTGCTGCAGTTGACCTTGGGGCGAAGTGTCTTGCGTTTGTGGGTGTTCGTCGCGGAGGTGGCTGAGGAGGTGATACTGGGACTGGATGCCCTCAGGAGCCACGAGGCGACGGTCGACATCGGCAAGAAGGTTCTGCGGCTTAAGGGAGAGGAAGTAATGCTCCGGCACCCCGAAGAACGCCTTGGAATCTGCAGGTTCATTCTCAGGGAAGACGTAGTTGTCCCCGCGAGAAGCGAGATGGTAGTGACGGCGCGACTGGAAGGCCAGCGCAACAAGAACATGCTGCTGGACCGGAAGACGCATGTGCACGGGCTCTGTGTAGCCGGGACGTTGTTGCCGTGCCGAGAGGAGGTGCCGGTGAGGCTGCTCAACCCAACAGACACCGATCACGACGTTCAGGCCGGGACGGAGTTGGGGGCGTGCGAGCCCGTGGTCAGCGTAACACCAATAGACAAGACCCAGGAGCCGGTGCCGACGCAACACCTGGGTTCCTGGCTGGAAGGCTTACTGGAGAGGGCGGCCGACCAACTGACCGCTGAACAGAGAGAGAAGGTCCAACAACTGCTGAGCCGATATCAGCGCGTCCTCAGCCAAGGCAGCAGTGATTACGGCCGCACGGACCGAGTGCTTCACCACATCGACACCGGAGACGCCCTGCCTATTCGGCAACCACCTAGACGCGTTCCGTTGGCTAAACAAGCGGCGGTACGAGACATGCTGGAGGACATGAGAACCAAGGGAGTGATCGAAGAGTCTGACAGTCCTTGGTGTTCCCCTGTAGTTCTGGTGAAGAAGAAGAATGGCGAGCTACGCTTCTGCGTAGATTACAGGAAGCTGAACGCTGTCACCAGGAAGGACTGCTTCCCCTTACCCCGGATTGACGACACCCTGGACACGCTTGCTGGTGCGCAGTGGTTCTCAACCCTGGACCTGAAATCGGGTTACTGGCAGGTGGCTCTAGACCCGAGAGACAAGGAGAAGACCGCATTCTCAACAGGCCAAGGGCTTTGGCAGTTCACAGTTATGCCCTTTGGTCTCTGCAACGCACCAGCTACCTTCCAACGCCTCATGGAGTCAGTAATGAGAGGATTGATTTATGACACCTGCCTGTTATACCTGGACGACATCATCATCGTCGGCAAGACATTCGAAGACCATCTTGACAAACTGACCAAGGTGCTACAGAGACTGCAGGCGACCGGCTTGAAGCTGAACGCCAAGAAGTGCCAGCTCTTCCGCAGGGAAGTCAACTACTTGGGCCACATAGTCTCACCAACCGGAATGGCCACGGATCCGGAGAAGACGCAGGCCGTGAGAGATTGGCCTCGCCCAAAGGATAAGCGAGAACTGCGCAGTTTCCTTGGATTGTGCATTTATTACCGCCGTTTCATAAAGGGTTTCTCCAGCATCGCCAAACCCCTCACTCGCCTGACGGAAGAACATCGACCTTATGTGTGGACGGAGGACGCCGAAGGCGCTTTCCGGCAGCTGAGGAGGACGCTCTGCAGTGCTCCTATTTTGGGATTCCCACAGCCAGGCGACGCCTTCATTGTGGACACCGACGCCAGCGACCATTGATTGGAGGCGTCCTATCCCAAGTCCAGAAAGGCCACGAGCGGGTGATAGCCTACTACAGCAAGACGTTGTCCAAGGCAGAGAAGAACTACTGTGTCACCCGACGAGAGCTACTGGCGGTAGTGAAGACCTTGGAGCACTTCCACAAGTACCTGTACGGTCAGCCATTCCACCTGAGGACAGACCACTCCGCCCTTACCTGGCTACTTAGCTTTAGAAACCTGGAGGGCCAGACAGCCCGTTGGGTCCAGACGTTGCAGGAGTACGACTTCACCTCCGAACATCGCAGAGGGAAGAGCCACGGCAACGCAGCGCCATGTCCCGAAGACCCTGCCCAGAAGAGGGCGGCCAGTGCGCAAGAGTGGAAGAGAAGGAGCGTACCGCAGCTGTCAGAGTGGTCACGGCAGTGCCTGCGGATGGATGGAATAGCGCGGGCCTGAGGAGGGAGCAGCTGGCGGACGCCGACTTGGGGCCACTCTTGAGAGAAGTGCAGGCAGGGACGAGACCAACCTGGGAGGACATCGCACCCAGAAGCGCCACATACAAGTCGTACTGGGCCCAATGGGACTCGTTGAAGACCAAAGAGGACGTGCTGTTCCGTGTATGGAATCACCTGATGGGAAGACCCAGAAAGAGCAGTTGGTACTTCCCCGAAGTAAGGTCCCGGAAGTCTTGGAGGAAGTGCACGCCGGTACCTCGGGTGGACACCTAGGAGCAAACCGGACGATCGACAAACTCCGACAGCGCTACTACTGGCTGAGGCTCAGAGCAGACGCTGAGAACTGGTGCCGTCAATGTCACGTGTGCGCGGCGAGTCGCGGCCCCCAGACAAGGAGCCGGGGTCGCATGCATCAGTACAACGTCGGAGCGCCCTTCGAACGCATCGCCGTCGACATAGCTGGACCATTCCCAGTGTCCGATTGAGGCAACAAGTACCTGATGGTAGCTGTGGACTACTTCACCAAGTGGCCGGAGGTGTATGCCATCCCGAACCAAGAGGCGAAGGCGATTACAGACTGCCTCGTGGAACAGCTGTTCTGCCGTTTTGGGGTCCCGTTAGAGCTCCACAGCGACCAGGGCACCAATTTTGAGTCGCACCTAATGAAGGAGGCATTGGAAAGACTTGGGGTGAACAAGACCCGCACAACACCCCTACATCCACAGTCGCACGGCATGGTCGAGAGATACATCAAGACCCTAAAGAAGCACCTGAGGAAGGTCGTGGCCAGCCATCAGCGAGACTGGGACCTCAAGGTACCACTGTTCTTGCTAGCCTACCGTTCGTCGACACACGACACCACCGGGATGACACCAGCAAGCCTAATGTTCGGCCGAGAGCTACGCCTCCCTTGTGACCTGGCTTTTGGGAGCCCCCCGGAAGCGAAACAGCCGGCAACCGAGTATGTGGAGAATCTAGTAGACCATCTCCACGATATGCACGAGATGGCTCGTCAGATCATCCAGATGGCGAGCGACCGCATGAAGACCTGGTACGACAGGCAAGCCAACAGCCGAGGATTCCAGCAAGGTGACATGGTCTGGTTGTACCGCCCTACCCGGACCAAGGGACGCTGCCCAAAACTTCAACAACCGTGGCAAGGACCGTACCGAGTGGTAAAGAGGATTAACGACGTAGTCTACCGCATCCAGAAGATGCCCCGAGGAAAGATGTTAGTGGTACACCTGGATCGTCTGGCCCGTTACGATGGTGCTGCTCGGGACGACCAGCCTTGAGGAGGGAGCAGTGTCTCTCATCGCATTATTGTCGGCACTACCGCAAAGGAGCGAAGGGAAGAGACAGGGAATGGCCGCATTATTGGGGCGCTTGCCGAAAGAGAGAAAGGGATAGAGACTTCTGGAATTTTCTGCTTTGTATTTCACCGCAATAATACTGAACTTTCCTGAAGTTTCCAGAATAGTGCTGGGAGATATAAATAGCGGTAAAGTGTGAGAAGGGACATTTTTGTGTTACGAATTCGGAGCCGTGCAGTTGGTGAATCGGAAAAGACTTTCTTGCTGTGAGGCGGCGCCGTGGCCGAGCGGTTAGCGCGCTCGCCTACCACCTAGGCGGCCCGGGTTCGATCCCAGGGACCCGCATGTGGCATTCGTGGTGGACGAAGCGGCGTCAGGGCGGGTTTTCTCCGGGTGCTCCGGTTTCCCCCGCCATCTCATTCCACCGGTGCTCCATCTTCATGTATCATCAGTGTCACCGCCTGCGGTGCCGTAGTAGTAAAAGCGGGCGTTAAACACCACAACAACAACTTTCTTGCTGTTGGAACGGGTGTAAAAAGTTACTGTTTACGGAAATAAAAGTGTTTCTTTATCTCGACTACATCTGTCTTCTTTACTTTACACCCACCAAAGTCACAATAATTATATAATTTCTTGAACCAAACACAGGCCACCTGCATCTGTTATGTAGGAGGAGGAAAGAGGAACAAAGAAATACCATCAGCAACAAGTCTGCATGGGATAAACAGACACGTGTTTTAAATAACACACACATACACTCAAAGTTTACTGCCAGTATAAGCAGAAGTGAGAAGCATAAACGCAGTTAATAAATAGCGAGTAGCCTAGCTCAAGTCCCGGAACCACCAGCAATTACTTTGAGGGAAGTAGGCTAGAGAAATCTCTCCGGTGTATGCTGAATAAGATGTTATTGTTTATTCGTTATCTCAAGTCTCCGGTTTGAAGAGTATTTTCCGTCCTCTTTATTATCCACCATAGTTTACGTTTTAATAGAGAGTTGTGTTACGATAACGGAACCCAGCTCCCTCATCGCTCTTATCTCGTGCTTCTAACAAAACAGTCATATACTTCCATGGTTTCATTTTCTTCAGGGGTGTCCTAATACTGCCTATTTTTTATAAATGCCCTATTAATGCAAAAAAGCTAAAATTCCCGCTAAGCGGGAATAATAGTTTTTTGCCGCTAACACGCAATTTAAAGAAAGCTAGATTTAGCGGGAAAAAAGCTAAATTGGTGGCCACACTGCTAACATTAGTTAGAAAGAAGCCGTGTTTGTAACTGTGAGCTGTAATTGCGTTATTTTTATAAATATTTGTAGTTATGGGGCGGAAATCTAGGAAGAGACGACATTGTGGTAAATTAAAAAGTAAGGAACGCCAATTAATTATGAATGTGTTAGATTATTTTTGAAGCAAAATGCGTGTAAGGCAGTAAAAGAAACAGCTAAGGCTATCGGTTGTTCAGAAGCAGTAGTGTGTATGATTAAAAAGGAACTAATGAAAGGACTTCTAAGAACGCCATCGAAAAAGAAAGCAAAAAGGGCGGGACTACACAAAACGCGAGGTTAACGCAATATGATTGAATAGTGCAAGGTGGAGTGCGGCGAATTGTTCATTCTTTACAGTTTGCAAATATTCCACCCATGCTAAATATAATTTTGTCACGATTCAACAGTGATGAGACCCTACCAAATTTCTCAAGGGCCACTCTGATTTGGGGTACGAATATGAAAGAAGGGGTAACAAGTGCATATTAATAGAAAGAGACGATATCGATATCATCAGATGGCGACATAAATATCTAAAAGACGTAAAAAGGTTTAGGGACCAGGGGAAATCAATTGTTTATACAGACGAGTCATTTGTAAATTTAGGTCATACAGTAACAAAGGCACGGAGGGATACCAAAGCTAAGTGTCCGTCAAGCAGCAATTGAAGGACCATGTACAGGACACCGGCCACCTCGGAGCCGCTCGCGGAGAAAGATTCTCAACTAGTACATGTAGCAACACTGCGCTCCATTTAACGTGTACTGTCTTCTAAGGCAGTGGTGTCAATCGTGGCCCCGAGTGGCAATGCCACGGAGAGAGCAAGTCGCCGTGCCCTGGGCATAGAGGGCAAGTCCGTTAGAAACCAGTTCAGTGCAGTTTTCCGTGTGATGCAGGCAGAGCAACGGCTGCGTCCGAGAGTACAGACATGACTCATTTGGATTCGCATGTTTCGAATGGGAAAACAATTCCTCTACAAAGTTATGGTTGTAGTATTCAGTACCTAATATGCAACCAGTATCTTTCATTAAAAAATACAACATACAGAGTCCTTATGAACATAGATAAATAAGTAATACAGCAGTTCATCTGGAGCTGTTACAAGTACAGTGTCAGTGTCGCTTTCAAGATTTGACAATTCATGCTCAGACGCACTGATCGAATTCTACCGGAAACTTCACAGTAGGCGTTTCCCAAATTTGATTCCTAATGCAGCAAACAGTATGGCAATGCCTGGCAGTACCTACCTTTGTGAACAGGGTTTCTCTATAATGCAGCTCCTGAAAACTCGCCACAGAAACAGACGCTCGGATAGCCATTTGGCATCCAGTCTTAGAATCTGTCTTTGTATGTCAAATTTTGAAATGTGTGTGAATTGAAAAATATGCCAAATGACTGATCCTACAAATGTGTAACATGTATTTTACGTAGGTTTTCAGTAAGATTGTCTTAAATTCATTATGCAAACGCTTAACACTAAAATATGTAAAATAAGATTTGTAGCTTTCCTGGCGACGAACATATTCAAGATGCTCTCGGGCTTCGAGCCAGGTGTAGTGATGAAAAGACATCAACGTTTCGGGAGTGTACATCTCTCCCATCTTCAGGATGAATGACTAGCAAGAGTGAAGGGACCAGTACTGTCAGCCAGTACGTACCGAGTAGAAAACACCCAGTCTAGTGTGGAGGTGGTTCACCGCTCCGTTAGAATCTGTGTTTTCTGAGTCGGTCGATTTCCAATTTTAAGGCTGGTTTCCAAGATGGACTAAACTGCAATCCAGCGTCCCGGTTCAGTGTACTCTTCTCGGAGGAGATGGCCAGAGCCTCCTTAACCCTCCGTTCCCATAAACCACTACATTTTGCCACAATGGTCGTTTCTTTGAAGTTGGCTCTGTGGTCTTTTTCAAAGCAGTGCTCCGCCAGCCCTGACTTTTCAGGCTGCATTAAACGTATGAACCGTTCGTGCTCCTTGACTCTGGTGGAAATGGTCCTGCCGGTTTGCCCTATGTACGGCGTCCCACATTCACAGGGAATAAGATGTGAATGTGGGACGCCGTACATAGGGCAAACCGGCAGGACCATTTCCACCAGAGTCAAGGAGCACGAACGGTCCATACGATTAATGCAGCCTGAAAAGTCAGGGCTGGCGGAGCACTGCTTTGAAAAAGACCACAGAGCCAACTTCAAAGAAACGACCATTGTGGCAAAATGTAGCGGTTTATGGGAACGGAGGGTTAAGGAGGCTCTGGCCATCTCCTCCGAGAAGAGTACTGAACCGGGACGCTGGATTGCAGTTTAGTCCATCTTGGAAACCAGCCTTAAAATTGGAAATCGACCGACTCAGAAAACACAGATTCCAACGGAGCGGTGAACCACCTCCACACTGGACTGGGTATTTTCTATTCGGTACGTACTGGCTGACAGTACTGGTCCCTTCACTCTTGCTAGTCATTCATCCTGAGGATGGGAGAGATGTACACTCCCGAAACGTTGATGTCTTTTCATCACTACACCTGGCTCGAAGCCCGAGAGCATCTTGAATACTAAAATATGTATCCTTAAGGACAGTAGTTCTCAAACAACTTTCATGTAGCCCTTTCCTTTAATTTTGGAGAAAATCGCCAACCCCTGTTACTAATAATGTTTCGATTTATTTCACTTATTTGAAAATAATACAAGTAAATATTCTGTTATTATGTTTAATCAAAGTAGCTAAGAATATTCATTTAAGGTATAACAGGATTTGAAAGCTGCTATTTACTTTTTATATAAATATAGATTATATATAATACAAGTTCGTATTAAAAGCACTATTATTAATACCGTGTAATTATTCTGTTATTTATTTATTTATTCATTCATTCATTCAAAATAGATTGACATTTTTACATCTGGGATTGAAAAGTAATAACATCTATCTTTAAGAGGAATGTAAGTGCGTAAGTGGTGTACTTTCCAGTTTGAGAATGCTAACCCAAGGGCTAGGGTAGGTTTAATAGTAGCTATAATTCAGCCTAATCATCAGAAGGTTGCAACTATTTTAATCAACTATAATAACTACATCAAGTAGTTTTCTATTTACGCGTGAGATGTACTGTTCCGCTTCGCAGATCCAACTTGTATCTGTGCTATGTATCCTTGTAGGCAATTCTGAAGGGAAAAATTCATAAGGTGTACGTACTCCAAGAAAGGTTTTGTTTGTGGACGCGACCAACTTGCAAGTAAACAGGTGTCAATGATAAAGCTTCTAGTGTTGATATGTATTACGTCATGTTTTGCCCATCATATGTAGCTGTTGCACAGTTGAGCCCCGAGGGGTCTGTGACCTTGACACCACTGTTCTAAGGGTGGAACGCGCTTTAGAAGGTGATTCACATCAGGTTTGTCACATCACTGTCAGGGTAAATGGTTTCATCATTATAAATGATTGAACATGCCAGTAGCAAATGTTGTCTTTTCTTGAGCACATAGGAGTAGGGAAGACAAGTTGCTTTTTGCACAATTCTGAGCACGCTTGGACTGCTAGTTACTGGCATATTTTTGACTGAAATAAGGATTGAAGATGTGTATGAACCTCACATGTCTCTCTTACCTTCTTTCAGCTAGCACTAAGAAAAGCAACCACAATTGCCAGTTACAGATGCATGCCAAATGTTGCATATGCCTTTTATAGAGTGTTGTGCAATAACTAGTATATCTATTAGAAAAATATTAACATTGCATGCTGCTTTGAATGCTGTTGCTCCCCCAAAAAAACTTTTCTATTAAGGCTCTGAATGGCATGTTAATAAAATGAAAGAAGCTAAAACTTCAGAAATATGATAATGACATAGTAAGGTTTGATAGAAGCAGTATTGTTGACCACCCTTTGAGGATAATATCTATCATTCCATTTACATGTACCAAATCTCATATCACAAATCTCATTAATTATGAATCAATCTGTAAGCATCTTGTAGGAATGGCCTTAAAACACCTCTATCAGAGTTGCTTATATTTAAGCAACTTCAATAAAATATTAGTACTGAAAGTCATTTAAATATAATATTTAATAAATTTCTTTATTTTACCAGAGAAAGCCAGAAGAAGAAAACTGTCATGGTGCTGGTAGCATGCTGTTAGATACATTTTTGAGACAGCATAATAGTAGCTATATATCCACAACAAAAAGGATTAATTTTTAATACTCATTAATTTTTCTCTTTCACAGAACCATTGCAAAGACTGAGCATGGCGGTCCATGGTGCTCCTCCTAAACGCAAGGAGATATACAAATATGAGGCTCCATGGCCTCTTTATAGCATGAATTGGTCTGTCCGGCCAGATAAACGCTTCAGGTATAATTGAAAGGACATATGTGTAATAGTGTTAATTATCCAGTGTCAGATGTCTTTCATAACATATTGTGTGTTTAGGTTGGCTTTGGGAAGCTTTGTTGAGGAATACAATAACAAGGTGCAGATAGTATCCTTGGATGAGGACACTTCTGAATTCAGTGCCAAAAGCACTTTTGACCATCCATATCCCACAACAAAAATTATGTGGATACCAGACAGTGTAAGTAGTATAAAATATTTTTATATTGATTAGAGTTGTAAATATTTGGAGGAGAAAGTGCAAATATGGGTTATGTCAAACTTTCCAGTTCTACATTTTCTATATTACATTTCATTGCAATTTGTGTATTGCAATTTTACATATTCTATACTTGTTATCGGTCTGGGTTACTCAGATGGTTAGATGATGGCCTACTGACCCTAAGGTCGCTGGTTCAAATCCGGCCCAGACCACAGGTTTTTAAGTGTGCTTAAAACGACAGCTCCATGTCAGTAGATTTACTGGCATGTAAAAGAACTCATGCGGGACAAAATTCCGGCACACCGGCGATGCTGATGTGATCCTGGCAATTGACAGCATCATTAAACAACAAAATAATTTAAAATGTAAATCTTCGTCATCATTATTATTATTATTATTATTATTATTATTATTATTATTATTATTATTATTATTATTATTATTATTATTATTATTATTATTATTATTATTATTATTATTGTTGTCGTTATTGTTGTCAAGCTGACTGCCCGCTGCATATCAAAATACGGTATAGGCCAAGCTACCTCACACCACTGCTTGTAAATACGTGACCAACGATAATGAGCACAACAGAACGAAGCACTTCCAGATAGTTCTAGAGACTTCTGACTGCCAGCTTTTTAACAAGAGGTTTGTGAAAAAGGGAATTTCGAGAATAATCCGTGCTGTATCATTCTCGTCTATGTAAGCTAGTGGGGCAGCAAGGAAAACGAGTTGCTTTTATGATGGAGTCGTGAGTATTGAGCGAGGCGCATGTTAACAGTGTGTGTGGGTGGGTGGGTGTAGAGGTGAGCATGTGTACACGTTGAGTGTGTGTGTGCGTGCGTGCGTGTGCGCGCGTGTGTGTACGTGCATGCATGTAGAAGAAGAGTTGAAAGAAGAGTGAGTGTGATTATTGAAGCCAGCAGTTTGTGATACAGGGACAGTGGAACTGAAGGACTGTGAAGTATGTGTCAAGGTTACGATAAGACAAGAACAGCTGTGAGTTGCAAGGTCACAAGTGATTCATCTTTAGCAAATAAAGTGACAGAAAAAGTAACTCGACTTGTCATTTTGTCACAGTGGTGTCAGAAGTGGGATTTGTCAAATTGTCATATTGTTACATGTGTGTCATAAGTGCGACTTGAAGGTCACAATGGAGCTAGTATGGTGAAAATGGAATCTCGAATGCTGGAGATGGAGACAAAATGGGAATCCGAAATGGAGCAGCTGAGGACTGAATGGAAATCCAGAATGGAAGAAATGAAATCTGGAGTGGAAAAGTTGGAAAGAAAAGTAAAGACATGAAATCTGGGATGGAAAAGATGAAAACAGAAATGTCCAAGACGAAGATGGAGCTATTGGTGAAGATGGATGGGCAACTGTTCACCATTAAGGAAGACGTGGAAGAACTTGTCGGGAAGGTGGAAGACCTCTACCAATGCTTTCACATCATGGAGGATGTTGGGGAACGTCTTAGCGCCCTGGAAGGAAGAGCTGACGGCAGCGTCAAGGAACTAAATGCCAGGGGTGGATGGGATAGTGCAGGCCTAGGGAGGGAGCACCTAGTGGCCGAGATAACAGTTACAGCCGTCTCAGAGAACGGAAGTGTATGACACTAAGGGGAGAAAGGGCCATCTTCAAGGATCCTCTAGTGGAGTGTGTTGGGGATGTAGCCAACCAGGACATGTTGTGAAGGACTGTCAGCAGGAAAGTCTATGAGCAAGCATGGAACGAGTAAGGACCAGCTTGGCATGGGTCACAGAGCAGCCATCCTATCAAGTGACACTTTGTGCCAAGGATAGAAGAGTGGAGAACCACATCATCGCAGATGGTAAGATAGAGGGGAAGTCATACCAGATACTAGTGGACACAAGTGCAGTGTGATCGTACTGGATATGGCAGAGGATATGTCAGTGAGGAAACTAGATCTATCCTACGAGATAGTGGTGGCATCAGGTGACACCTTGCCTGTGGAAGAAGTGGCCTGACAGGATCTTGCGACAGAGTGCTGTAAGTGTAAGGGTGTTTGTCAGCAGGGTGGCTCAGGAGGTGATACTGGGACTGGACGCCCTCAGGAGCCATGAAGTGATGGTCGACGTCGGTGGAGGGTTCTGCAAGTGGGACAAGATGAGAAAATGTTTCAGAACCCCAGTGAACATCTTGGGATCAGTAGGTTGGCAGAGTAGTTGGGCCTGCCAGAAGCAAGGTGGTTGCGAAGGCACATGAGGAAGGTCGGCGGTCATAGAACCTCATGGCTCGCTTTCAAATTGAGCACAGGATGGCCCATGAACACACATGGGTGATGGACACTTGTCACAACCAGCAAGCTTGCCGCAGAGATTTCAAGCAGGATAGTCTACATCGTCCTACCAGACCAAGAGGCACTAACCAACAACAATGCCTAGGATTGTGCAACATGGAGAAGAGGTTCGATGATGTAGTCTACTGCATCCAGAGGCTGCCCTGATGGAGCATGCTGGTGGTACATAGGAATCGTCTGTGCAGATGTCATGGTGCTGGTCTGCACGTTCAACTCTGAGGAGGGAGCAATGTGATGCTGGCTGGCCGCCACACAAAAAGGCAGTCAAAGTTAAGGTATCTCACACCACTACTTGTAAATGCATGACAAATGACAATGCGCGTGGCAGAGCAAATCATTTCCAGACTATTCTAGAGTCTGAGTGCCGGCTTATTTGTGAGAGATTCAAGAAAAGGTGAATTTCTAGAAAAATCCATTCTACATCATTGTCGTCTATATAAGCGGGTGGGGCAACAAGAGAAGCGAGTTGTTTTTGTGGTGAAGTCGTGTGTGTTGGACAGGACAGCTGTTAACTGTGTGTGTGTGCGTGCATGCTGGTGTGATCATTGAAGCCAGCAGTTTGTGAGACAGATACAGTAGAACTGAAAGACTGTGAAGTATGTGTCAAGGTTATGATAAGACAGAACGACAAATAAAATGACAGAAAAAGTAATTGAACTTGTAATTTGTTGTTGTTGTTATTATTATTATTATTATTATTATTATTATTATTATTATTATTATTATTATTATTATTATTATTATTATTATTATTATTAATTATTATTATTATGATTATTATGATTATTATGATTATCATTATCAGTGTCAGTATGAATATCATCATTATTATTATCATTATCATTATCATTATTATTATTATTATTATTATTATTATTATTATTATTATTATTATTATTATTATTATTATTATTATTATTATTATTATTATTATTATTATTATTATTATAATAAAATCAACAAACCATGGCATATTGTTGCTGTTGCATATGCACAGAGGCAAGTGCCAACGTGATGAGGAAGTGAAACACCACTAGATTGACAACCTTTTATCCTCTTTGCCCTCCTCACATGTAAACAAATTGTGACACGGCATTGTTGAAGGAGCTTTCTTTTCCCATGATAATGAAGTATAGGGGTTTAACTTCACAGATCCTATGGCTGTACTCTGTCGAAGTTCTGCAGTTTAGGTGTCTTTTGTGGCTAAGGCTGCAGTTGCTTCACCCCTCTATGTCCCTTGGCTATATTTTGTGGCTTAGAGCTCTCAATCCTTTGGGTAGGCTTTGCACCATAGGGTCCTCTACCCTGGGCTATGCTTTGGGGCTTAGGCCCTTAAATCAGTTGTAAATTGCAGAAAGATGGCAGTTTTTGTTAGTCATATGTGGCAGCTGTGCAGTTGTGTATCCATAAACATCAAGAGTGATAGGGAACCTGGATTACTGCAGGGAAAATCCCAAATCCAAACCTCTTTAAAAAAACAGTCAAGAGTTTGTTTGCCAGCAAGGCATACTATTCTGTTACAGAATACATGGAAGATGTACTGTGACCTCAATTTTAGGTGTCTTAACAAATCATTACTGTACATTTTTTCTCTTTTACCTTTCTTTTATATTTGTATACTCGTGTTTGTAAATATTGTAGACTTATTTTAACCCTTAAAGTTGTAATTAATGTGTATTGACGAGTCACCAATTTACGAGCACCTGCTCACCCATGTAAGTGTAATGTGACGAATAAAGTATAAGTATAAGAAACAAGCCTGCATGCCACAAGTAGTATAGTTTGTCGGAAAATCTAATTGTTCATATATCTTGTAACTTCAAGGTATCAAGGTATTCTTGTTTTAGATAGAGAGCAGTGTTTAGCAACTTAAAGAAATAGAGCTTCCTCCTTATTACAGTGAAGTTATGCTATGACAATTTTACTGGATTTTTGTTTTAAACCATCTGACTTTCCAATTTTTGTACTTTGGTGCAAAAGTACTTTAAGTACAAAAAGGGAATTTGTTGGTATAAAAATTGCAAAATTGTTACAAATATTTAAGCTGAAGAATTTAGAATCAGAGCATATATGCAGGAAATGGATCCCTTGTTAACCATGATAGTGGTATATTTAAGTTCAGAATTATAACTACCTATTTTTGTTCTTACTTTAGAATCTTGTTGCTTCACTGTTAATAGCTTCAATTTTTCCTTATTTACCTATTTTTGTGTTTATTAATTCCACACATTTGTGATTATGCAGGAAAAGACACTAAACATAACTTAAACACATTTACGAGGGTGATTCAAATATAAACGATAATTTTGCTAAAAATATTTATTGATTAAATATATACACAAGTGACATCAACATTTCTCTATATAGTTTCCTTCACACTGTACACATTTTTGCCAACGTTTTGCAAGCTTGAACATTCCGTCTTCAAAAAAAGTTTGAGGGCGTGTCGCCAACCAATTGCGCACCTGCTCATCGACGTTGTCGTTGCTTTCGAAATGTTTCCCTCCAGGCGATTCTTTCATGCGTGCAAACAAAAAATAGTCTGGGGGGGGGGGGGCAAGTCTGGACTATAGGGAGGGTGTTCAAGGGTTTCCCAGTGCATGGCCACCATTATGTCCATTGTCAAATTGGCAGTGTGAGGCATTGCATTGTTTTGGAGAAGGCTGACATCTCTGATGGGCATACGACGTCTTTTGCTTCAGTAGGAAGCTTTTACAGACCTTAACAATTGGCAATAGTAAGCTGCAGTCACTGTACGTCAATCATGAAGAAAATCAACCAACTTCTGATGTGATTTCTTCAACATTGGAGCGGCAATCACCTTCAATAAACTCTCGAATGGTATGGATGTTGTCATCTGTGAGATTTGACATTGGGCGTCGAGCATGACTTTCGTTTTCCACAAATTCTCGGCCACCCTTAAATTGTCTGGCCCAAGTAAACTCTCGATTCTGTGACAGTGTAGTGTCCCCAAACTGTGCCCTTAAACAAGTTAAAATCTCCAAAGGTTTAACCCCTTCATTGGTTAAAAACTTGATAATAATGCGTTGCGCAACAGACGAAGGAACCTCTTCCTCACTCATGGCTGTACTGATGCCAGAACCTTGTGAAGCAGCTAACAAAGCTAGTTCCCCCTCCTTAACACACGAACCTTCAACCCCCACACTCCACTGCCCCGCTCTGAACTGCTTCCCCCGTGATATGCAACAATTACCGTTTATATTTGAATTACCCTCGTAAATTCAGTATTAAAACCTGAAGGCTTAAAGATTATGATGCAGATCTGAAATCCATTATTTACAGAGCTGAAACTTCCTTAAGAGAAACATTAATTGAGAAAATCAATCCATTTTACAGAAAGGAGTGTTCCCGGACCTATTAGCTACCAGTGGTGACTATTTGCGTGTCTGGAGGGCTGGTGAACCTGAAACAAGATTGGAATGTGTTCTTAATAATGTAAGTATGATTGTATAATATTCATAAATATTCTTGTTATTACATATACTTTCTGCTCTTGGTCATTTGATTGGTTATTCGGCCAGTCAGACTAAACCTTATGCAATATAGCTATTCACCACTATCATTTAGGCTTTGCAGTGATAGGAATTGTTACTTATAGAGCTTGAATTGCCTTATGCACCCTGGGATCACTTTCATTATTTATGCCTACTTCATCATTGCCCTCATCAGTGTCATCAGAGCCCGCCTTGGTAGCGTGATGGTTAGCGTGTCTGCCTCACGTTCAAGAGGTCGCGAGTTCGAATCTCGCTTAGGGTAAGTTATCCGGGTAAGGTTTTTTTCCGAGGTTTTCCCTACCCTGAGAAGACGAATGTCGGGTAACTTAAAGCTCAATGGACCTCAGGCTCATTTGAGCATCATTTCACCCATTTCATTTCATTCATTCGTCCAATATGACACAATGTTGGAAGACGTTAATTCAAAAAAGGAAAAAAAAAAGTGTCATCAGATGCAACCTGGGAAAGAATGACCTTGTCTAACATTATTATTAGGATGTGCACAACAGTAATTCATTTGGAAAATATTGATGCCGCACCCAATATACCTACTGTTTGTGCTATAACAATAAGACTATGGTATTCAGAAACCATGCATAATTTATCTTAAGGTAGCATATACATATCATATAAATGAGTGAGTATATTAATATATTTTGTACATAAGGTTCAGAAAAATGTGACATATTAATGAGAGAACATAGAATCAAAAAATGCATAATTGTAATTGAGGAAAACATATAACCGAAAAACACATAATGGTAATTGAGCCAAGTATTAATGCACAAAGTTTGGTACTTAAAGGAAATGTAACATCTATGTGTAAAAATGTGGAAGTGAGTGATATATAAATGAGGTTCAAAGGGAAGATATTGAGTACCAATGGTCTGTGATGACAAATCCTGAAGTTACATTATGATTTTTCATTTGAAAATTTCCACTGATAAATGCAAGTAAATATAACTTATATGAATGCAGTACTCATTTCCACTGTAAAATAGTTGATATCTCTCCCACAGCATGAAAACAGCTACAGTTGTGGTTACTTTCAAAGTTATGAGCTTTACCTTTCTGGAAAAATGCTCCATTACCTAGGGCTAATGCACCACTTATGCCTCCATGTATGCATACCAGAGAGACAGGCCATGCTGTAGCCAAGTGGTTAGACCATTTGCTTCTCACTAAAGTGGCCCGAGTTCGATCCCAGGCAACCGCATGTGGGATTTGTGGTGAACAAAGCGGCGCTAGGGCAGGTTTCCTCTGGATTCTCCAGTTTCCCCCACCATCTCATTCCTCTGGTGCTCCATCGTCATTCCATGTATCATCAGTGTCACTGCCTGCGGCACTGTATGTAGTAAAAGCAGGCATTAACCACTTAAAAAAAAACAGGGAGACAAACGACAGTTAACTCTAGTAACAGCACAGTGATTAGTTTGCTTGGCTGTCAATCTGATGGCAGTGGTGGCCGCAGTGGCGGTGGCACTAGATTTCAAACACATATGGCATATATTTGGAGTGAACCTAATTTTAATTTCTTGCATTTCTTTCAAATTTTAAGTGCTTGTTTTGGAGATATTCTATGGAATGTTTGATGATTGCCATGATTGCCAGCAAATAGCAACAACCAGGGAAGTTTCATCAGTGGCACAATGGCTCATTAGTTTTCTTCTATTGCAGGCAATCATGACCTCAAAGACTATAAGTGTTATTACTAATTATTCTTAATTTTTAGTTTATTTATTAATGCTGAGCTATATACAGGTGAATATGGCCAGTGTTCAGCCCTGTCTCTTTACCAGTCATACTCACAATTTAAGTATAAAAGTGTCCTCATCAAAGTGCTTGACTTACACTTATCTGTAATCCCTGAAGGTTTCTTTGCTTAATTTTTTAACATTAAACATACTTTTAAAGGCTTTACTTACCAATGTTATTAACAGAGATGCTGAAACTGGCCACCATCTTCGTCCATACATTTTTGGCACCTCTTTAAGAAATTATCCATCACTCACCATAGTTCATGTTGAGAAATGCTGGCAATTTCCTGGCGGATATTTTGTTTTAATTCTTCCAGGGTGTGTGGGTATGTCTTGTACACTTTATGCTCCCCCAGAAATAGAAATTGCAGATCACCTGGAAATCTTTCTGCAAATCGCACTTTCACTTGGCAAGCTGACTGATTTAACACATACGAGGCATAAATAAATGCATGCTATGCAGTAGAAAACAAATGCTGAATCATAATACACTTTGTGACTAAGTACAGGACAAAGTAATAAAGCACGCTGTAATAATTCAACCACATGATATCACTGCCACCTCTATACTGCACTTCCAGAGCAGAGAAAAACAAGTCATGCCCATGACCTTGTGTACATCAGCTGCAGTTGTTGTATTTCCGTTTGCGCAGTGGAAAAGCAGTGTGTAGTGGTTCTCATGTTTTTGGGTCTCTCTGTAGAAAGTGACTCACAAGTAGTAATTAAACTCATATCACACACAAGAAGTCCTGTCATTGCACCCAGTGTATGAGCAGCAAAACTAGTGGATATAATGGGCTGCACTACAATATCTACCAGAATCTCCACTTCAAAACAATAAAAGTACCTATGTTAGCACATCTTCTTGATCACAGCTAACCAATCATTCATAGTTACTAATTCATAGAAATAGTCACTCCTAATAGATGAAATCAGTTGGGAAGTCATTTTCCTCAGTCTTTCAGAAGCAAGGACATTGCAACATTGATTTCATATACACAAAGTGAATGTTCGTCAGCTCTGGAAATCTGTACCAGTACTACATGGTGTTCATTTTTATTTGTGCCTTCACTTTTGAATTTATGACATCACTCTTTGAAGTGAATCTAAGGTTACCTAGATTACTTCTGCTTTTGCCATCTAATGATGTACAGTTCTGGTATTTCTATCAGCCTTGGCAGCTGAATCAGTGACTGGTGTCAGGTGTGAAGTTTTTTGTATTTTTCACTTGGAGCTGCCTGTAGTGTCTGTTTATGGAATTAATATGACTATGCCATGAGTGTGTCCTTTGAACCTGTCCACATGATATGGTAACAGTTCTTCAGAGGTTTGAGTAGGATGCAGCATATTGTCACTAGTAGAGGGCAATATAAAACTGACAATACGGACATTGTGCCTACATATTGGAATTCTGTTTTTTAATTGGATTGATGAATGAAGGGGGTTATCAGTATAATATGAACTGCTGCATTGATGATTTTCAGGATAGGTTAGAGGAATTCCAAGAGACAACTCACAGAATTGTAAGATAAATGTTAAGTGGTAACCATGATTATTTTACAGTACTTTATTATGACCTGACAAACATTAATGGCACACAGGTATTTTGCATCTTTAAGATACCTAACCAAAAATAAGTTTACTCCTTATTTTCAAAATATGTCTCAATGTGGAAGAAGAGCAAACGCTTAATTTAAAACAGTTCGTTCTGAACATGCTGAAGTTCTTAATATTTTTAGGTTCCATTTTACCTAAAGAAATCTAATCCATTAAGTTTTCTATGTAACACATATTTATTGAAATCTCTGCAGACTTTGCCACATGAAATGTTTTTAAAACTTTACCAACAACCAAGCGACTGTCCTAATATGTACACACATGTTCTTACGTTCTCAATTTTGCTGTCAGAAAGTCTTCCAATAAACCACCGGAAGAAACTAACGTTGCACGCTCTATGGGAAGCTTTGTGAAAGCCAAACATAGGCCTTGATACCCAAACTAAGTACCCCTGCAACATTCAAAATGGGCACTCTCTATGTAGTCATTGTTCAACTTGTTGCAACAGGGGTGACATCATATGTGACCATCGAAGGCCCAAACAAAAATTAACATCTTGTATACCATTGTAGTGCTGGGCTCTTCAAATGGTACAAACATTCCCTACTTTGTGTTTAATTTTAGCACAATTTGCTGAAACACTATGCATATAGAATGCTGAAAATGAAGTGCAAGCTTATTGAATATACTAAAAATTCTCAGATCAAAATTCTGTAGCAATAGTGGATTCACAAATGAGGATTATAATATATTTTTCACTTTTTAAACAGAACAAGAACTCAGACTTTTGTGCACCACTAACATCATTCGACTGGAATGAAGTTGATCCCAATTTAATTGGAACATCCAGCATTGATACGACATGCACCATATGGGGGTTAGAGACTGGACAGGTAAGTTACTTACTAAATACTTCTACATATACATATTATTTATGGGGCACTAGCTTGTCAAAATATTTAATCTTCATAAATAAGCAAGCGAACAAAACATTTTCATATATACGGTGAATAATGGCCATATTTGGAATGAATAATACAATGGCTGGTAATGTGGACTGAGTGGAATGGTTCAGATGGTAGCATCTGAGACTTGCTTTTAGAAGTTGAATCCTTGGTTTGATTTCCATTGGGCCAGCCAATGTATTGTACACTACCATGAATTTTGGGTTCTCCTGGCCCACATTTTCTCTTAAGTTTCATTTGCATTCATCTTTGTGGTTGCAGCACCTGGCATGATGTCTGGTGGTGTGTGTTAGACTGGTAGATGTGTTTTAAGGAGAAAACAGTTTCTTCCCTGGTACAGTACCTTTCTGCCCGGACCTTTCAGTCATTTCCCTGAGGGGCTTTAAATGGGTATGCAGAGATGCTAAGATGAGGATGATAGTTGACTTGCCTGCTGCTGTCAAATCAGGCTGCTATTCATTCTTTCACACCTCATCCCTTTCTCCCAAGGTTTATTAGGTGTAATAAGACTAAGGCCACAGTGCTGAAATCTTCCTCGGTTCCTAACCCTAACCATAATGGCCTGTATGGACTACAAAAGACTCCACTCTCCTTCATAAGGAACACAGAGAGAACAGCCAATTGAATAAAAGCTTTTAACCTCCCATTAGATACACCCACTTTGCAAAGGCTCTAGTAGGCTAGGCTATTATTATTGGTGGGGTAGTATATGATTCTTTTTTTTTTTTTTTTTCCTGTTTTTTAATTACTACATACAAATGTGGCTCCAGAGGTAGTGCCTCTGTGCAACGGCACTACCTTGAAAAGGGAAGGAATACGCATTTTAAATTGTTTGTAAACTGAGAATGCAGTCAGGCTTACTTCAAGGTGCAATGAAATGTCTTGCCTAACAACAAAATACCACAGAAGCTGAAGGAAGCAACTACTAGTTCTAAGTTTGCAACACCATTATATCCCTCTTTTTGAGAGAGAGATAGAGAGATTATATCTATTCTATGGATCCATGACACCTTGATTTTGGCACAGTTGGACAGCACTGTGGACTTCACTCTGGATGCTAGTGGTAAGTTGAGGGATAAAGGGGGTAGGTCAAATCTGTGCCTGTCAAGGCTATTGTTAGCAGCACATGTCAATCAAAAGCACTAACTTATGCATACACGTAAGACAAGGTATGCTATATTGAAAAGTGAGAAATAAGGTACTCATCATTACTTTACGGAAAATTGTTTTGCTATATCAAATTTCATTCATTTTCCATTGTTGATAGGTTAGATTACTCATTGTTTTCTAATAATGTTACCTGTATTGACAATAGTTCACCAGATTACTAAAGTAGAAGTCTGCTTCTGCTAGGGGAACTAAAAGCTGCTGAATGTATGAGTACTGCGAAGTGATATTTTCTTTATTTAACTGATACAAATAAAGAAAGCTTTTACTAAGTAGCCCATTTTCTACGATGTCATTAGAAGGTAAGGTGAAAACATGAGAACACCTGCTCCTGATATGTACATAAATATATGAGGGTCACTATGAAAGTTTTGAGATGTGAGTAAATGAAAATCGATCCACTGGTATCAGGTAGTGACTCCCAGTCCAGGAATTACAGCGGTGCAAAGATGAACAACCCCCAATGTGCATGTAGTCAGTCTCTGCAATGGAGCTGGCAAGAGTGTGTCTTCGTTCTATGATCTTAAAAGTGGGTTAAACCAGCACCAAAGTCTTGGAACGGTTGCAATGGGCTTTTGGGGGCATTGCTCTTTCCCATGCCACAGTTTTCCGATGGTTTCAGGAACTTAAAAGGGGCTGAACATCTTTGAAAGATGAGGAGAGAAATGCATGTCCAGCAACGGCAGTGATTAAGCAAAATATTGCAGCGTTGAGAGAAATGCTTCACAAAAATAATCACATAACATTTCAGAAATTGAGACAGCATTGCAGATTGGTTTGCCAGCAGTTTTGAAAATCCTTCATGAATTCCTTAGTGTGAGGAAGGTCAAATCCCATTGAGTGCCTCTCAATTTGATGGAATAACAAAAACACACCTGTGTTGAATGGCATGAGAAAATGCTGACAAGATCCAAAGGAGGGGACCCCAGACACATTTCTGACATTGTTACAGATAATGAAACCTGGTTTATTTGTTTGATCCAGAGTCCAAGGGGCAGTCTGCGGAGTAGATTTTTTCTGATGTCAATCCATCCACAAAAGTGAAGTATCACCAAAGTGTCCACAAGAAAATGGTGGCCTCATTTCTCCCAAAGGGTGGTCTTGTGAGAACCATTTCTCTGGAGGAGCAAAGCATGTTTATCACTAATTGCTATACCGCAGTTTGCTTGCAAAAAGTTTTTCCCAAGCTTCAAAAACGGCAGCCACGCATAGGATCTTTCTCCATCACAACAATCATCCGCACACATGGCCAACATCACCATGCAGCTTCTGGCATCTACAGAGGTCAAACTTATAATTCATCTACCATACGGTCCCAACCTGGCCCATGTGACTTTTTCTGTTCTCAGTGATAAACTTGCATGCCTGGAAAGAGATTTTTTAATCTCTGAAGAAGCTGTTACCACCTTTGAAGGGGAGCTTGCAGCCATCAAAATAAAATGTGGCAGGCGTTCTTCCAGAAGTGGTTTCAGCGAATGTAAAAGTGTATACAGTGTGGTGGTTAGTAGTCTAAGAAAGTGCAGCAATCAGAATAATATGTAAAACAATTATTCTTAATGTATTTAAAAGCATTCATAGTGACCCTTATAGAACAAAAATGTGACAAGTAGCTTAAATTGATATGTTGCTCAGTAATCTAGATGTAAATTTTACAGTAGTTCAATATTTATATGAGAAAAAAGTCTGCTAAACATGTCCAACAGACATAACTCATTTCACATTGTCATTGTAGGTGATGCTTAGGGCCAGTTGATGTGCTGTGAAAAAGAGACACTACTAGGGATGGTGGGCAGTGGATGGCGGTGTATACATTGAGTCAATAACTGAGCATCATCTCCACCATTCCTTTCATTCACTGTCAGATATCCCCCACCCGGTTGTTAAAGGATGTTAATTAATCATCTTAAAAATAGAAAAATAAAATTAAAAAAACATTGGCAAAATAATGCTGGCACTACCAGTACATTCTTGTTAACGCAGTCTACAACCTTTCGTGTTATCACAACTCACAAATTTTGCTTCTTGTAACCTTGATTCTGTCCTTTCAGTGTCTTCACTTTCTCTGTCTTTCATACACTAACTACGATGATACGACCACTCGATGCTCAGTAACTCTTCTTAGGATGCACTGACACACTGTTAACTCGTGTCTGTAACTGCAACTAACTGCTGTCTCCTCGCCTCCTTATATAGAGGGGGTGATGTTGGTTACATGTTTGCTCGTGTGAGTGGTGTGGGGAAGCTTAAGTAACCTTGAGCCCTTTGTTATGTGCCACACCTGGTATGTGGCGTGAAGTAGCTTGGCCCTGTCCGCCCTTTGTTGTGCGCCGAGCCCAGTGTTGCACTTCCTTCTCAGCACTGGTCGTCCCAACCAGCACCGTTATAGTTGGCCAGACAAATTGATTGTGCCACCAGCATCTTCCCCAGGGGTGGCCTCAGGATGCAGTAGACTACGTCTTTGATTCTCTTCATTACATGGTATTGTCACCCATCGCATTATTGTCGGCACTACCGCAAAGGAGCCGAAGGAAAGAGACAGAGAATGGCCGCATTGCTGGGGCGCTTGCCGAAAGAGAGAAAAGGATAGAGGCTTCTGGAATCTTCTGCTTTGTATTTCACCGCAATAACTGAACTTTCCAGAATAGTGCCTGGGAGATATAAATAGCGGTAAAGTGCGACAGACAGTGGTCAGACGTATGTGAAGCGTTGAGGAGTCGTGCCGACGGAGAAGGGACAGTTGTTGTGTTACTAGTTCGTAGCCGTGCTGTTGGTGAATGGGAAAATACTTTCTTACTGTTGCAACGAGTGTACAAAGTTACTGTTTACGGAAATAAAAGTGTTTCTTTATCTAGACTACATCTGTCGTCTTTACTTTACACCCACCAAAGTCACACTGGTGTCAGAAGTGGGATTCGTCGAATTGCTTCTAGTTTCGTTACATCGTCGTTAGAAGTTACAACGTTAGAACCAAGATGGAGGGAGATTCGGAAACAAGGATGATGGCAATGATGAAAGAATTATTCGCCGAAATGAAGATGGCAAACGACAACCTCGCTGCCAAAATGGAAACGTCAAACGACAACCTCGCTGCCGAGCTGAAAGAGATGAAGACGGAGCTATCGGCGAAAATTGTCGGCGAACTGACTGGCGTGACGGAATACGTGGAAGAACTCGGCGAAAAGGTGGAAGACCTCTGCCAGCATGTGGACGTCGTGGAGGACGACGGGGAACGTCTTGGCGCCCTGGTAGTAAGAGTTGACGAGAGCGTCAAAGTACTGGATGCCAGGGGCAGACGGAATAGCGCGGAGCCGGGGAGGGAGCACCTAGTGGCCGAGGCGACAGTTGCGCCCGTTTCAGATGATATGAGGGAAGACGTGGAACAACTCGGCGAACTGATTGGCGTGACGGAAGACGTGGAACAACTCGGCGAACTGATTGGCGTGACGGAAGACGTGGAACAACTCGGCGAACTGACTGGCGTGACGGAAGACGTGGAAGAACTCGGCGAAAAGGTGGAAGACCTCTGCCAGCATGTGGACGTCGTGGAGGACGACGGGGAACGTCTTGGCGCCCTGGTAGTAAGAGTTGACGAGAGGGTCAAAGTACGGATGCCACCTAGTGGCCGAGGCGACAGTTGCGCCCGTTTCAGATAACGAAAGTGTACGTCTCGGGGAAGACAAAGGGGCAGTTCAGGGACGTCGTCGAGGGTCCTCTGGAGGAGTGTGTCGGGTACGTAACCAACCAGGATATGACGTGGAGGACGATCAGCAGGGAAGCGCACAAGCAAACGAGCAACACGCGAGAACCGACTTGGCGTGGGACATGGGGGGACCGTCGGAGCCATCCAATCACCTGACGCATAGTGCCATGAACGGAAGAATGGCGGACATCATCGTGGACGGCAGGATACAGGAGAGGCCGTGCCGAGCACGAGTGAACACGAGTGCAGCGGTGGACTTGACTCGCGCGGATGTGGCGGGGGTTGTTGCGGGACCCATCGGAAGCAAGGTGGCTGTGAAGGTGCGCCAGAGAGGTCGGCGGACATGGTACTCAGTGAACCGTTTCCAAGTGCGCAGGATGGCCCGTCAACACACTAGGAAGAAGGGCAACTGGACGAGGGACCGTCAAGACCGGCGGTACTGTTGCAGAATTTCGAAGCAGGATGGCATACATCGTCCTACCCGGACCAAGGGACACTAACCAACAGCGATACCTAGGATCGTGCCTCCTGGAGAAGAGGTTCGATGGGTTAGTCCACCGGTGCGCAAGAGAGATGCCGCAGTGATAGTGCTGGTCGGGACGACCAGCTCTGAGGAGGGAGCAGTGTCACCCATCGCATTATTGTCGGTACTACCGCAAAGGAGCCGAAGGAAAGAGACAGAGAATGGCCGCATTGTTGGGGCGCTTGCCGAAAGAGAGAAAAGGATAGAGGCTTCTGGAATCTTCTGCTTTGTATTTCACTGCAATAACTGAACTTTCCAGAATAGTGCCTGGGAGATATAAATAGCGGTAAAGTGCGACAGACAGTGGTCAGGCGTATGTGAAGCGTTGAGGAGTCGTGCCGACGGAGAAGGGACAGTTGTTGTGTTACTAGTTCGGAGCCGTGCTGTTGGTGAATGGGAAAAGACTTTCTTACTGTTGCAACGAGTGTACAAAGTTACTGTTTACGGAAATAAAAGTTTCTTTATCTAGACTACATCTGTCGTCTTTACTTTACACCCACCAAAGTCACAGTATGGTCCCCAGCGCGATTATTGCAGATTGGGGCCATGCCCCTTGGTCCAAGGCCGACGATACAGCCATACTAAATCTCCCTGCTGGAACCCTAGGCTTTTAGCTTGCCAATCATATTGGGTCTTCAGCCAGCGCTGTCTAGCTGGATGTGCTGACCAGCCATCTCGTGTGCATCATGAAAGCGGTCCAAAAGGTTCTCCATGTAGTTGACTGCTGGCTGTACTGTTCCAGGGGAGCTCCCAAACATGAGGTTGCATGGAAGGTGCAATTCTTGGCCGAAGATCAATCTAGCTGGCATCATCCCAGTGGTGTCATGGGTAGATGAACGATAAGTCAGCAAGAACAGCGGTACCTTGACATCCTAGTCCCTCTGGTGGTTGGCCATGACCTTCCTCAGACGTTCCTCGAGGGTCTTTATGTACCACCCGGCTGTGGGTGGAGAGGCGTCGTACATGCGAGTGTACTTGGCAATCCGTGATTGCCTTGGCCTCTTGGCTTGGGACAGCACACACCTCCGGCCATTTAGTGAAGTAGTCCATGACCATAAGCAGATATTTGTTGCCCCGGTCTGAGCCAGGGAATTGTCCGACTATGTCAATGGCGATACACCCGAATGGTGCTCCCATGTTATGTGACTGCAGCTCCTGGTCTGCAGGCCACGACTTGCTGCACACACATGACATTGTCGGCACCACCTTTCAGCTTTTGCCCATAGCCTCAACCAGTAGTACCTCTGTCGCAGCTTGTTGAATATGCTGTTGGGTCCAAGATGCCCTCCGGATGAACCCGAATGTACCCATTCCAGAAGCTCCAGAACCTTGCTCTGAGGAAATACCAGCTGCTCTCTGTGTTTTTCCATCAGGTGATTCCCAGATTTGGTACAACACACCGTCCTTGATCTTGAACAAGTCCCATTGTGCCCAGTAGGACTTATACTCGCAACTCCTGCGTGCCATGTCCTCCCAGCTTGGCTGGGTTCCTGCTTCCACTTCTTGGAGTAGGGGCCCTAAATGGTTGCTTGCCAGCTGCTCCCTCCTCTGTCCTGTACTATTCCATCCCTCTGCAGACATTGCAGAAGTTGTACAGACATATGTGGAGTGCTCCTTCTCTTCCACCCTGTTACAGTGACCACACTACTCCAGGCAAGATCTTCTTGAAAAGGCATCTGTATTGGATTGGCTACTTTCCTTCTGGTGTTCTGAGGTAAAGTTGTACTCGTGGAGCTTCTGGACCCAGCAGGCTGTCTGACCCTCTGGGTTCTTGAAGCTCAGCAGCCAGGTAAGTGCAGAGTGGTCAGTCCTCAGATGGAATGGCGGACCATACAAGTACTTATGGAAATGCTCCAGCAACTTTACTACTGCCAGGAGCTCATGCCGGATAATGCAGTAGTTCTTCTTGGCCTTGGAGAGTGTCTTTCTCTAGTAGTCTGTCACTCATTCTTGTTCACCTTGGATCTGGCATAGCATGCCTCCAATTCTGCTGTCACTAGCATCAGTGTCCATGATGAAATCGCAGTCCAGTTGTGGGAAGCTTAAAACAGGAGCACTGGAAACTGCTGACTTCAGTGTCTGGAACATGCCCTTGGCCTCTTCCATCCTCCTGTAAGGCCTGTGTTCTTCCACCAGACAAGTGAGAGGCTTCATAATGTTGGAGAAGCCCCTAGCGAATTGGTGGTAGTAGCTACATAGACCCAGAAAACTGCACAGCTGTCTTATCATTCGGACAAGGCCAGTTTCTCACAGCCTGAGCCTTCTCTAGATCCGTGGTCACCCTTGACGTTGAAATTATGTTGCCCAAATAGTGAACCTTCTTGCTGAACAGCTGGCACTTCATGTTCAGCTTCAGATTGGCGGCCTGTAATCTCTGTAATACCTTGCTCAGGTGTTACAGATGATCTTCAAAGGTGCTGCCAATTACGATGATATCCAGGTATAGCAGGCAGGGAGGTGTCGTAAGCCAGGACCCTCATCACCGACTCCATGAGGCACTGGAAGATGGCTACTGCATTACAGAGGCCAAAGGGCATCACTGTAAATTGCCAGAGCCCTTGGACCATCAAGAATGTGGTCTTCTCCTTGTCTCTGGAGTCTAGATTCACCTGCCAGTACCCCAATTTCAAATCCAACTGGGCACCAGCAAGAGTATCCAGAGTGTCTTCAATCTGTGGTAAGGAAAAGCAGTCCTTTCGGGTGACAGCATTCAGCTTCTGGTAAATCATGCAGAAATGAAGCTTGCCGTCCTTCACCAGGACTACAGGGGAACACCAAGGACTGCCAGACTCCTCAATGATCCCCCTAGATCTCATGGCTTGCAGCATGTTTTGTACCTCTGCCAGCTTTACTAGAGGAACACGTCTTGGTGCTTGCTGGATAGGTTGGGCATCTCTGGTGTTCACGTGGTGGAACACTCGGTTGCACAGTGTCCAATTTCATGATCTGAGTGGCCTAAAATTTGAAATCATGTGTCAACTCTTGTTTCAGTACTTCGTTGCCCTTAAAATGACATTAAGTGGTTACTTATATTATACTCTTTCCATTATCTGAGTTTTATTTTGCTTGCCATTCATATTACCTTATGTTTATTAGTGTAAACACTTCAAACTGCAGTTAAATAGGAAAAGAGAGCTTTCATTTGGACTTCTACCACTACTGCTATTATAGTTATTACTTGCTATTGCTGCTACTACTGCTACGGCTATAGCTGCCACCGCCACCATCATTACCACCATTACCATTACTACGACAGGGGGGAAGAGAGGGACCTTTTCAGTAACGGCTCTAGCAAATTAGGAGTAGAATTTAACTTCCTAATGTTAAAAGTTTATAATCATTTACACACTGTTTACAAAAGATTAACAAAGAAATGCTAGAAAGCTCTGATTTTATGTTATCCTTCCAACCAAAGGCAAATATAACCAAATATGCCATCTCTCTTTCTCTTGTCAATCTGGGTGGCTCAGTTTTCTAGATGCTGGCCTACTGATCCCAAGGTCATGGGTTCAAATCTGGCACAGACCAATGGTTTTTAAGTGTGCTTAAAAATGATGGCTCCATGTCAGTAGATTTACTGGCATGCAAAAGAACTTCTGTGGGACGAAGTTCTGACAAACTGACGACGTTGATGTGATCCTGGCAACTCACAGTGTCATTAAACAATAAAATAATTTTTTAATTTCTCTCTCTCTCATTCTCTCACATGCAGACACTCTCTCTTATAATATTTGATATACTGTTACAAAGTGATTGTTAACATTTGGGAAACCAAGAAAACAACTTGCCTATCGATATAGAATCATTTTCCCTTATAGTATATTCCTTATTGACATTAACAGGACACCTACCAAGCTCTGTAACTGGGACATTCAAAGCATCTAATCTAGTGTGTAGGATGGAAAGCTCAAATCTGTAAGTAGGAAGTCCTGAATCGCTCCTTCTTGCTCTGCTTCTATCTTCACTGTTCATATGTTTTGGGAACCCTCCACAAATGTAACATTTCTTTAAGGATATTGCAAACTTTTCCATCATCCATGGTCATGACCAAATTGTAATTAGTAGTCCAGCAACATTAAAGAGGATTCAAGTTATGCACGTTCGTAGTGCACGTGATGGCACAGTGTGGGGCACCGGTTTTTCCTGTCTGCTCTACACACAAAGCATGCATAACTTCATTCTTTTGGTAACTTACCTTCTAAGCCTAATGATATACATTAACATTTATTTGATTAACTGTAATAGATGTCAGTTTAAACTCCAGTAGTTGTTGTTGGACATTTTGTGTTTGTGTTTTGATTAATTGTGGAGTTTTTTCTTTTATTATAAATGTAATATCCTTAAGATGTCCTAGAATTTTGCCACATAATCAGCTTAAAATTAAAAAATAGTTTAAGAACAAGACATACAACAAATAAGCATTTATCATTGTAACTGTAAATGCCTTGCAATAGTTCCTGTTCGTAAATACTATGGCCAGAACTGCCATCACACTTAGAAACACTCTGCTTCCTGTGAAATTTCATTAGGCTTTTACATTCCAATAACTATTTTACTTTTCTCCTTTTGCTTCTAATGTTACTGTGTATAAATTGTGCAGTTGGCCTTCTACGTTTACTTTGTATGTGAAAGCTGGAATCTTGTGATGCACTGGTTCTGCTCTCGGATAAGTTATCAAAAATACTAGTTCTTGGTCAAGCCAATCAGTATTGTGTTCCATAAACCTGATCCACTGTCTTTGACCAGTGAACCTTTACATTCAAACAGAACAAATGTAATGTGTTTTTAATACCAACATGGAAAGCTGTGGAGAAATTTTCAGTACCAGTGTTCTTTAGAATGCAACTAAAAAGGACATCCTCTTTAATCTTGCTGGATTGGTGCAGACATCAAAAACTTCTCTCCGAGTAATAGTGCACCGCACAGTTGGAAAAATATTAATAACTCAAAGTCTAGCAAATGGAGCAGCAAAACCTCTTACATGAATGTTCTTGAGACATGTAGAAACAGTATATATAAATTCCAGAGATAGTATTTTATAACAATTTTTCTAAACTCTTTTTAAATAAAGAAAACTCGAAATATAAAAGGAAAATACAGAGTAACACATAGAACACCTCACACGTGAATATTACCATAATATATGGGTGGTGATAGCATAAATTTAAAGTAGGTATATACATTTAGCTTCAACTTCCATAGCTAGAGCATGCAAAAAATATCACCACAGTTGATCACTCACTGCGACAAAATGATGTTTATTATCACTGTTGTGCAGTGATTCAGAGCTTCAACCAAAATAGTGATGTGTACAGTAAGATATAATCAAGATGCCTTGCTCAAATTGTTTAAGAAAAGTGCCACAAGATGTTTGAAGGTATCTACAATAAAATACCAAACCATCACCTTCCTGTCTTAAAAAGTGAATTTTTGAATTTTGGCCACCCAGATTGTAAAATTGCATGCTGTGGGTTGGAGCGACCGTAATAACCGTTCATTTGGCTCAAGACTGATTGATAATGTTCAAGTAGATGTCAGACTCTCTCCAGCTGCTCTCTGGTCAGATGGTCGACCACCCTCTTCACCAAGTCTTTCAGCTGAGGCCCGAGGTCCCGAGATAGAGATGGCTCCACAGCTTCATCACACAATGTCACACTCATAGCCAGGTCACACTTCCCCAGCGCTGTCCCGACTTGTATATCCCGATTGCTGTCCAAAGGATTCAGCAGCCTCACAGTTACTTCCTTCCTGCAAGGCAAGAATGCCCTGGCAACACATAATCCATCCAAGGATGTCTTCCGGTCCGGCACCAGATTCCTTGACAGCTTCCCCTGCAGACACGCCTGAACGACCACCTCACTTCTCGCGGACACTACCACATTCCACATCGGGGTCCCATGCACATTTCTGGCTGCTTGTTTGGACTCCAAAGTGCCACCTCATCTCGGCGGAGTCACAAGATTCTCCTACTGATGTGGCTCCCAAGGACATCTGGTCACAGTATCACTTCCTCGGTCACCCTTGCGACAAACACCCACAAACTTGCAACGTTCCACCCCAAAGTCAACTCCAGCCAGATCTCCTCCATAGGCAAGGTGTCACCCGATGCCATCATCATCTGATAGGGCTGCTATCCGGTCGGATCATGGTCACAGCTGCACCCGTGTCCATCAGTATCTGTTACCACTTCCCCCATATCCATTCATCCACAATGAGGCTGTCATCCATCCTACTGCACAAGGTGTGCAGCTTTACTGGAGAGGTCAGTGATGATGGCCCCAATGTATACCTCGTCATGTCGCTACTCAACTCATTTTCCACTTCCTCGTCAACCGAGTGTGGTCAGTCCCTCATCAGATGTCCTAGTTGGCCACATCCCCAGCACATACTGCTGAAAGACCTCTGTCGTCATCTTTGGGTTATCCCTTTTTCCCCATTGTATCAAATGCTTTTGGTCTTTGAGGTTGGGGTGGTTCTTAACCTTGGCTGCCTCCATCTTCAGCACAGCCGTCAGTGCATCGTGAATTGTCTTATAGTGCCTGAGCATCAGGCGTTGACGTATCTCGGCGTCATGCACGCCATCGATGAAGGAGTAGGCAGCTTCCTGCGACACGTATCCGGACAGGAGGTTCACCAAAGTCTTGTTTATCAGTTGTTCAATGGCCAAGGTGAACTCCTGCAGCTTCTCCATTGGTTGTTGCAGCCGTGATTTGAGCTAGCTGCGATAGGTTGTGGCCAGACTGGTTTTCAAGAGCCTCCCAGATGTCTTGGGACATTGCCAATGTTGGAATGGTGTTCAGTACTTCTGTTACCCATCCCTGAAGACTAGCTATCAGCTGTGTGGCTTCTTTTGCTGACCATTGATTATGGGTGGTGACATTAGCAAACTGCTGGCCAAAGACTTCAAAAGTTGACGTCCCATCGTACTTGGGTTTACATTCACTGATGTTGTGTCACATCCTGGTCTCTCAACTTCTAGGTTCTTAAGTTTTTTGTCAATCATTTGTTCCACCTTGGCATTCAGTTCTTTGGTGCTGGTATCAACTCTGCCTTCCAGGATGCTAAGGCATTCCCCAGAGTCTTCCACAGTGTTAACGTGTTGGTCAGGGTGTTTCATCCTTCCACCAAACTCTTCTATCTCTTTCTTCATCCTGGCCAGTTATTTGTCAATCTTCATCGATAGCTCCATCTTCATCTCGAACATTTCCATCTTCATTTCTCTCTTTACACCCTACATCTTCACCATGATCTTCTCTATGGTGGAATTCACTGTTGTCATTTAACTTCCCATCTTGCCCATCCCAGATTCCATTTTTGGTCTCCATCTTCTCCATGCCAGTATTCATCTTCTTAAATTCAGATTCCATTCCCGATTTGGTCTTCATTTCTTCCATTCCAGATTTCATGTTTTTGATTTCAGTTAATAATTCCTTCATCATCTCCTCCATGGTGGTGTTCACATCGCATTTCTGACACCAGTGTGACAAAATGACAAAATCAGTCTAGTTACTTTTCTATCACTTTATTGTCTTCTAAAATTTAATCACAAATACACGTTTTCTTCTCGTCGTTAACACAGTCTACAGTCTTTGGTGTTATCATAACTCAGAAACTTTACTTCTCGTAACCTTGATACAGTCCTTTCAGTGTCTTTCTTCAGTTTTTCTGTCTTTCAGTTGCTGTCTCTGCCTGTTGCAATACAGACTCACATCTGTAACTGCAACTAATAAACTGCTGTCTCCTTGCCTCCATATATACAGGAGCGATGTTACACAGACCTTTTTCGATCTCCAAAAATAGACCGGCAATCACACAGTCTTTCTTGAAGGCTCCAGAAACCCTTAGTATGCTGCTTCATTGTCGTTATAATCTTCGCAAAAGTTAAAGGAATATGGAGGCGGGGCTTATTGCGGACTCAAGCGAATCGTAAGCTTGCCCCTCCTACCAGTGCTGCCGAATGTGGTATATGCATCCCACATGCTCTTGTGTACAGAACCTCTGTCGGTACATGCACTATGCTTGGCAACAGCGCTCTGTTTGAGTATTGGTCAGCGTTCACATGCCTTTAACTTTTGCGAGCGGTATAGTCACGTGTTTGTTTGCGTGAGTGGTGTGGAGAAGCTTAACTGTTGGCCCTTTGATGTGCACCACACCTGCTATGTGGTGTGAAGTTGCTTAAGATACAAACACACATGCATGCACAAGCACCCACATATACACATGTGTAAATTATTATGAAAGCAAACCATATAACCCATATCTTCTACAGTTTTTGACCACAGAATAGTCAATTAATGTTGTTTGGTTGCAAATTTCCAACGTGCACCCCCTCCCCTTTTAAAAAGTCTGCCGTTGCCCATGGGTATGACTTATAATTCCATCAATCAAGACAAGTTGTTAGCTAATGCTGGATTTCTGACAATGAAGTCATTAATCCTCTTGCTCTCCAATATTTTTCACTGATGGATGGGGTGCTAGAAGTGGCCAGGCATATTTGAAGGTGGTCTCGGTCCATTTCCTCTTGCAGATCACACAGAGGACAGAGTGGTGAAGAATATATCCCAATTCTGTTTAAATGTTTTGCCAGACAATCATGTCCTGTAATCAACCTGAAGGTTGCAACTGCCATTTTTCGAGGATACTCAGGAATTACTGTTTGAATGTTTGGTAGTTCCCATCTTTTATTTTTTGATTTTTCACGATTTTTTTTTGATTTTTTTAAATTCAGAGTTGACTAATCAAGACGTATGAGTATACAATAACAGCATTGCTGCTGCTGGGTATGCATTGCTGACACTTTATACTGAGCCTATAACTACATTCCACTTAACAAAGAAATAAATATTGCAAATTTTTACAATATTTTAAAAAAGAGAACTCTATTTTTATGTGAAGGGATTATGACAATTTATTTTACTTTTACACTTTTGAAATGTGTTTTCTATCAAAACCTAGGAATGAAATTTTAAATAACTTGAAGTTATAAGTTACAGAGGAAAATGCATTAAGCAAAATAAACTAAGAAACAGGCTTTTAGTCTCAAAAAAGAAAAATTGAAGCTGTCAGAATGTTTCATTTTTCTTGGTATATGCATATATCTTACAATATTTTAAAGATGCACATCAAATAAAACAGCCGTTTTCTAAAACATGCATTAGTTAGCAGCTGCTATGTAGTATTCCATATTCTAAATTAAATCTTTATTTCTAGAAATGAATTCTAAGTTTCATTTCTCTTATTTTACCCATGTGATAGTTTAAATATATGAAGATCAGAAACAAATTTTTAGCGCTGTTGGTTTAATATGCTGGTGAAGCCTTCAGTTTAGCATGTTTGACCTTCCAGTGGTTAGGATATATTCCACTTCTTTTGTGAGGGTTTTTAATTTCTTTGAGGCCAAGAATTGTACACAAAATAATATAAATCAAGGAAGAGTCCAGAGTTTATTAAGGTTATCTTGTGTTTGCAATCATAGAGTAAAGAAAATTCTGCAAAACTCTGACATAGGAACTACTGAACAAGTAGGGAGTGAATGAACTCTGTTGTTACGAATATGTACGTGTATTAATTATTTTTCTAGGTTCTGGGTCGTGTGAATCTAGTTACAGGCCATGTCAAGACACAACTCATTGCTCATGATAAGGAAGTCTATGACATTGCTTTTAGCCGAGCTGGTGGTGGAAGGGATATGTTTGCCTCTGTGGGTAAGTTGCCTATTTAAGTAAAACAATAAGAAGTATTTTAGAAGTGGAGTGCCAAGTTATTAAACTTAGAGCATAAAAGTCAACCTTGTAAGCACTTTTCTCCACTTAAGAGTCATTAAATGCAGAAGTTCCTTCATATAACGACTTGTAGGTGAAGAACAAAGTGTTTATAAGGTTGACTCATTGTGCTCTAATTTTAATGTTAAGTTAATGCTAAGTTAATGACTGGGTAAACTAGTGAAGTCTCTAAACTTCCAGCAGTTGCAAGAATAACCTTATACGCACAGTTAACTACTCTCATCTTAATGAAGAGAAGATGCAATTCATCAGAGCCAGCGTAGTTGGATACATAGTTATCTTAATCACACGTATGATGTCGCTGCAACAATCGCCACACATTCAGGATTGCACTTTTGAGTTTGTTGATAAAGTTACTTCATGTTTTCTGTAAGCCAAAATGTAGAACAAAAGCAATAGAAGTAAACTTTTGTCTTAAAGGAACAACATATTGTCAGCATTAATTTCAGAAAATATGAATAGTATAAAATAAAGTCACGGATGCAGTTATAAATTGAAGTAAGAAAGTTGGCAACGTGGAACTATGTCCTCAGAATGCAGACTATTTGGACTTCAACAGAAAAGTAATTAATTAGTAGAAAAGTAATCTGTCATGATTCTGAACATTTCACCAGGCCTTTGAATTTTTGTGTAACCGTAGTTTATAGCAAATATTTGAAGTATTTTAAGTTACTTTGATTCAGTAGGCATACTTTTTTGTGGAAAATACTGTCAACATCATAATTCCTCTTTGGTTCCCAGCTAATTCTGTTTGAGCAAAATAATCCGGTAAGCCTGTTTCGTATACAACATCCTAGAGAGTAGGTTGCAGCTAATAGCTATCTGGTTTATTGCAGAACTAGAGAGCTATTAATTACTCTTGTAGGTTACGTTTCATTGATTTAAGATTTAGCCATTATGATATGAATTTGGTTATTGGTTATTTTTCCTGGTCTCAGAAACCAGAAGTATCCCACAGAGTATCCCATCAAGAGGAAGCAGGATGGAGATAAGGTTTAATACTCAAATTAAGCCATTACTGCATAAGTTTAATTCTAATTGTATTTACCTCAAAAAGTTATATCTTTTCTGCCATGGCTAGCAACCTGAAATATTATAAATTTATATCTGGCAATCTTTTAAACGCATTGGAATGTAATTAACTTATAAATGCACTTCATATCAAATTAATTACTATATTTGTGTACCACATCCATGAAGACATGCACCTGATTTATAATCCCCCACCCCCTATAAAATTGTGATCAAGTATGTGCATTAGAAACACAAGCTCATTCATACAAGTTAAAAGTTTGATACTTAACCAAATATTTAAACATGGAAGAAAGATTTTAAACAAGGAAAAGGCATATATTATACTACATAAAAATAGATCTGATCAATTTGAAGGCCTGTAAGTCACCCATGCTTCCTTTTTAAGACACGTTCTTGTACAGAAAATAAATTCTTAAATGTCAGTAAAGTAGTCTGCACTGTTTATGTACAAAGGGAAGTACCAACACATGAGTAGTAGTGAAATCCATGAAAATATAAAATTTTTTAGTTCTTCTTCTGCTTACAAAACAGTGATGTTTTTAATTCCTCTTCTTCTAAACACACTTGTTTCCAGTTTATATTACCTGTTATTTGAAACCAACTTTTTTCTCTCTATCCTGAATCATTAAGGTTTAGCTTCACAGATCCTATGGCTTCACTTTGTCATTGTTTCACAATTCAGCTGCAACTGCCTCACTCCTCGTCTTGTAAAAAACATTCCTTGCCTATGCTTTGTGGAATAAGGCCCTTAACACTCTCTTGCTCCATTTTTCGTTCAGATGTTAGCAACTATTCATGTTAAACAGAACAGTCATTAAACTGTCCTCTACTATCTAAAGCATTTTGGAACAAAGTCAGGGTTTGAGGGTAAGTATCAGACTTTTGCAAAATAATCACTCGATTGTGTCCGTAATATTCTATAAGGCAGGAAGAATCTTCCATGCAAGCTGACAGCCGAAAACAAATAAATACCCCTATTAAAGTGGCACATTGTGTTTTATGTAACTGATAATTAGGCAATTTAATGATATTTTTGTGTTGCATTGTACCTATGTAGGTAACCCTGTGGAACTCAGCTAATCATGGTCTTCATTGATGCTCCAAATTGCATCATCCTCCATCCCATCTATTTTATTGGATATGCAGCCCTTCTTGAATGACCTTGATCAGGCTGGCAGGAGTTCAGTCCCATGCAACACTTACCCAGTGACATACCAAAGACAATGTAGGTTTTTGAATTTTCCCATTGTGTGTTAGTTTGTGGTTCTTGCTTGCTATGCATTCTGTATACTGTCTTTTCAGATGGGCCTTAAATGGGTGGTTTATGCAAACATCCACTGACTGTACTAGTAAAATCATAATCAGGTCTGAGTTTCCTGCCACTCATCTTTTTATATCTTCCATTTGATGCCGGCAAAAGGTGACCAATACTAGCTTGTTTCCAAGGTGTAAAAGTAAATTGCTTCAGGACATCACTTCTATCTATTTTAATCCAGTCAATGGCTAGCATATTGTCTATCCAACCTTCTCCCTGAGCTCTCGCCAGGGTGAGTGCCAAGAGGAAGTCAAATTTTCTTTCTTGGGAATATTTTTTGCTTAAATATTACCAAAAGTGTAAGTTTCCTGCTGTCAGCAAACACGATCAACTTAACAGTACAGCACTGCTTTCCACAACCAGCTGTATGTGCCATGTACTTAAGCCTTTTTTCAATAGTAGTGTCACATGTCACCTTGAAATAAAGCGGCATTTGAGGGGTATTTCCTATTTGCAAAAATGGATGTTCATGATGCTTACAAAGGTGTATAACATACATTTGAAAGGCCAGAAGTTTGTCTTCATATGCTTAAGGCATATATTGTGCTATTGGGGTATGCCTGCAGACTGAAAACCCATGTTGTGCAAAGAAGCTTAGAATCCAACCCATCCTTGCTTTGAAATTCAGTGCAATGCCAATTTCATGTGCAACATTGATAGCTTGAAGCTGACACATTTGTATGGTCACAGCATAACCAAGCTGGCAACTTGAGCCAATGAAGCCTCCAAGTCTACCTCCATTTGGGCAGCAATCCTCAGAAAAACCATCTATTGCAATTGGTTTCTTGCAACTTGTCCTTTGTTTTCTTCCAAACCCGTACACAAGATTGTGGAACACTGAGCTTTCTTCCTATAGCATGAGTTTCTATTTCTTCCGCTTCTTTGACCATTTTCGATTTTTCAACAGCAATAAATGAACACAATCTTACAGCACTCATTTTTGTAAGTCTGCCAAGGGGTGAACATGAATAACTATCACAAAGAATGAAAGATACCTAAAACTATTGCAGATGCTGGAGACAAACAAGCTGATGCTTACCCTGTTATACTTCGTGTGCTCGCTTACTGAAAATACACTGTAGGGTATTTGAGTCAAAAGCAATGCTTTCAACATGACAAATTCAAATTAGATATACACCCCAATTTTAAAAAAAATGTGTTTTTCAAAACTGATGTGTGTTGTGCATGAGTAATTATGATATTTGGTTTTAAAATTTAAAACGAGTTATTTGATTGCATGTTACATAGGCAGTAAAACCAATTCCTCTTGCTTGCTTACCCTGGATTACTATGCCTTATGTTTTTGCCTTTCACCTTGTCATCATCTTGCCCATGCCATGTCTTACCTCCTTACTAAAGGAACATTACTAAAATTATGCCTGAAAGTGTTATAATTTTGAAATTTAATGGTAAAGCATCTAAGGTGAAATCCAAGTTCTATAAATGTGTAAATGTAATAGTTTCTTAACCCTTAAATGATAACATCCGTCTCTTAGACAGGTATCAAAATTCTCAACACATAGTGGGCACATGTGCAATGTTAGTTGGATCTAATATTTCAGCTATGCTTCAGTTGAGAGTTGAACTTCTACTATATGGATGTCACTGTCTTAGTTCTGCAATAGTATTGTTTTATAAGTATATACACGTATGCTACAGCGTCTCACATGCAGATGTTACTGTAAAGGTAACATTGACTAATATTAGATTTTGTAAATTTTTGCAAAAGTTCTTTCAACATATGATGTAAACAGAATCAAAATATTACTGGTATTAATAATTCATCAAGCTTTTAAATTGTTGAATTCACTAAAGTGGACATAAAATGCAAACTTTTGTCATCTTGGTCTCTCAGACAGATGTTAATTTTGTAATTTTTGCATAATTTATTCTAATATATGATGTAAACGAAATCAAAATATTGGTATTAATAACACCGGGCTGCAAAGATTTAGCGGCCCAGAATATTTTACATCATAATGGTCAATTCGGATGCTCTGATTTCGAAAATAATAGTTTTTGCATATTACATACACATTTTGAACAGTTTCAACACAAAATTGAAAGTTCAGTATGCCAGTATTAACATTATTGCATATTCAACTTACAGCATGGTTCATTAAAACATGCAAACATGCTAAATCATATGACATCATACTGTACCAACCTATCTCTGTTTACAGGTAATGTTGGACTTATCTCATAAACATTTATTGCGTAACACACAAATAGGAACCTATCTTGGAATCCACAGTCCAGTTTTAAACTTCTCAGCTGGTCTTGTTTTGAAGCCTTGTTCTGTTGTGAATGTTATATGTGAAAAAAAATAGCAAGTTCAAGTGATATATCTAAGAGGGGCTGTGTGAACAGTCCTAACAGTTTCTGTTATGTCTGTGGTTGTTATGTGGTAAAGCAACAGAAAAGAAACATTACCACATTTATCAAGGGTTTATATCTGGCCTATTTTAAAATGAAATTGGGAAATCAAGACAAGAAGTTTGCTCCTCATATTGTGTGGAAGTTGTGTAGAAAATCTAAGACAGTGGTACAACAGAGTTGATTCTTCTATGCCCTTTGGTATTTCTATGGTATGTCGCAAACACCAAAATCATATTAATGACTGTCATTTTTGTCTGTGGATATCTGGATTCGATGGAAAAATCAAGATGGGCATTATATATCCAAACTTGCCATCAGTAATTTGACCTGTGCCCCATGGACCTGATGTTTCTGTTGCATCACCAACTACCGTATTGCCAGAAAGTAGTACTGAGACTTCGAATGTAGAAGATGAAATAAATTGGTCCCCAGACTTGGAAGATAACAATCCTAATCCATTGAGTCAGTCAAAATAAAATGATTTGGCACGTAATTTGGGTCTTACCAAAGAAAAAAAGTGAACTTTTAGGTTCAAGGCTGAAAGAAGACAATCTTTTAGCACCTGGAATAACTTTCTATTGGTACAGACATTGAGAGAAAGAGTTCAACAAATATTATGTAAAAGGAGAACTAGTGTATTGTTGTGATGTCGCTAACCGATGAGTCATCTTGGAACAGCTTATGAAGCAAAATATTGGCGTCTGTTTATTGACTCGAGCAAGAGAAGTCTGAAAGGTGTTCTGCTACACAACAGCAATATATTTGATTCGGTTCCAATAGCTCACCCTACATCCCTTAAAGAAACGTACCAAAATTTGTATACTGTCCTGGAAAAAGTTAAATATAATGAACACAAATGGTTTGTGTGTTGTGATCTTCAGTCATTCACCATCCAATATGACATTGCGCTGGAGGACGTTTAAAAAAAAATGGTCAAAAAGAAAAGATTTAGTGCCAGGGACAAAAAAATGTAATAAATAGCTGGATGATTGATTCATCGAATATTTTGCTAACCCCTGATGCATATCAAATTAGGGATAATGAAGCAATTTTTCAAAGCTTTGACAAAAGTGGTTATTATTTCTAATACCTTATTGAGACATTTCTAAAAGCTGTCTGAATTAAAAGCGAAAGGAGGCATTTTTAACAGTCCACAGATTCACAAACTCATGAAGGAGGTTTATTTGAGAAATATTATGACAGACATAAAGGTTCAAGTTTGGGATTCATTTAGTGAAGTTATAAATAACATTTCTGGATAAAGTTAAAGAAACTCGGATGCAATATGAGCTTAAAATTGCATTTCCTGAAATTTTCTTGTTTAGTGTACACTGTTGCATCTATGGAATTGAGATTGTTTCTTTGTTTGAATTATTATTTTAAATTGTATTTAGTGCTTCTTGGCATTGGTGGACCTGACCTATCCCTCTAGTTTACATGACCAGCATTACGAATTTCCGTTAGCACCTGAGCACTACGATAATCGGCTATGCACAACCCTGATGGACAAAAAGGACTATTTAGTTCATTCGGCCCTGCTTCAGTTTTACGTGAGGCATGGTCTTGAGATCTCGAAGGTGCACACAGTATGGGTGTTTAACCAAGTCGCTGTTTTTAAATCTTATGTTGAGAACAACATCGCCAAACGTAGGGAGCATTGCAGTAACAAGGCCCTGTCCGATATGTACAAACTATTGAACAACAGTCTCTATGGAAAGACACTCGAAAACGCTTTTAGGTACCGTCGGTTCACGGTGCGCGTCGCAAGCAATGAAGGACCGTACGGTCGCCGCAATTCATTTTTAAGTAACGTAAAAAACTTTCTAGAGGTGGGTAAGTTTTTCCTATGCGAGGTGGAGAACAATCTCGTTCGCTTGAATAAACCTGTGCAACTCGGTTTTGCTATCCTAGAACTAGCCAAGTTGGAGGTGTACAGGTTTTTCTACGAATTGAAGACGAAATTTGGGGACAAGGCGAAACTGCTGTATCATGACACCGACAGTTTGATATTGCATTTCCAAGACTGTCATGAACACCCTCTGGTCACCATGGTTCACGACTCTAATTTAGGGAAGTGCCTAGATTTTGAGAATGCTCCAGCTGATTACGTGATCCACACCGAGGGCACGCACAAAGTACCGGGGTTGTGGTCAGATCAGGTAGATTTCCGAAAGATACTCGAGTACGTGGGCTTGCGAGCTAAAACCTATGCCATCAGATTTGAGGGTGGCGACTCACTTCACAAAAATAAGGGAATCTCGGCAGCGGCAAGCATTTCGGAAACTGAGACAAAACTAGGCTTTGCACACTTTAAGACATGTCTGTTCGAGAATAAACACATATTCGTGGATCAATACCTCATCAGGTCTCAATCGCACACTCTGTATAGTGTTTTTCAAAAAAAGTTGGCCCTTATTTCAGAAGACAGAAAACGTGTGGTTTTAAAGGATCGGGTAAGGACTTTGCCTCATGGATATAAGGGAATAAAATATGCACATTATCTGTAAACATCCATTTATTTGTACAGTGATTGTATGTTACAATAAAGACACACTTTTTATGTTAAAAACGGGAGTGTCGTTCTTGGTTCGTAATGTTGTACTCCCGACCTCATTCCTCCTCTAGCCCTCAAGTGAGTCATATCCAATGGAGCCATCGCGGATATTTCCTCATCCCTGAATATAAAGGAAAGTTGAAAAGATTGTTCCACCATGCACGATGACCGCTGTTTCATTAAGGTGCCATTACTCTTATGTATTGGCACCATAGTGAAAAAGTGGTGCTGCAGAGGTTTATACTGCGCATGGAGCCACTGATCGCCCAGTGCCGCAGTACTGCGGTGCATCTTTGGATTAAAGGTGGACGGCCAGGGCGTAACGCCACACTTCCACAATGTCAATTGTGAATGTTTCTCGATACCTTTCACTACAAAATACGTAAACAATCCAGGGGTGAGTTGATTGATTTCATCCGGATAAAGTACCTCTCCCTCGAGATTTGTCTCGACATCAAATTCAATGGTATCCGAGGCCCCTACTATTTCGATCTTATCTAAGTTTTTGCATTTGGATATGGCTCGCTTATCAATGGACCATTTACTAGTGACAGTATTCTTATCTCCTTCCTCATCTATCACTCCATATGCATAGGCAAGATTATTCCAGGCCTTATCCTCGTCTGTACTGGCCTGTGCCAAAAGTTCATATTTATGAGACTCCAAGTCATTCAAAACATAGCCCTGATACATCTTATTTCTATGCATTAAATTACCATGGATACTATGGTCTATTCCCATTATTTTAAGTGTCTCAAAGTCCTCTGTATTGGGTAATCGCACCATTTGCTGCTTCCTGTTGTGTCCAAATAAAGAAGAATAGTTTATTCCAGAGGGCTCATCCCTATTACTAAGTGTATAGCCTGTCGTCACGAAACACTTTGGCATATAATGTATTATTTTACTCTGCTGCACAAAGGAGGACATTTCCGTAGGTGTGCTTGCCTTCACCTGAAGTTCATCCGTTAGCACTATGAAGTTTGTCATTCTGACGTGCGGGGTGTGAATGCGAAAACCCAAACAACATGGTAACACACTTTTTATTACATTAATCATTTCGTCGTCCAACACAGGATACAGGGCGATACTGATGGGCAGAGTACTCAAACTAGTATCTATTTCCTCCCATGACCTTTGAACGAATGTAAATGTCACATGCTTGAAGGGCAGAGGCCTAGGTATCGGAGACACACTCTCTCCAGGTACGATGCCATGTTGCCCAGAATTGCCGGTGCCTCCGCTGCTTCCAGGAAGGGAGCGCACCACTCTCGCACCCTCTCCTGCATGTGTATCGGTTTCATCCATGTCCTGTCTTGGGCGGCTGGGAGGCGGAGTTTCAAACACACTGGGATTGCTGTGTGTTCTTTTTCGAGCAACTGTGCCTCCAGAGCGCAGCATTGTTAATGCCTGTCACACATAAATAATATCCAATCAGCCACCTGGTCGGGCGTAACGTAACACTCACAATGAAAGGGTTCACTAAACTCATAGGTGACCATCCTGCTTTGAAATGCCTCCTCATCCTTGGGATTTAAATACCCTTTACCTAATTTCAGATGGTTCCCAGTCATAATTACAGGTGTACGGAATAGATCTTGTTTAGGCATATATTTCTTCCCCACCTGCAAGTTAGCACCTCCTAATATATTTTTCATGTCATCGCATGTACCATCGGTAACAAAAGGTTCCTCTAACAATATTAAAGATTTGTTTAAAAAGTTTTCGTACGAAAACTCTGATAAACTATTTGCACAAGTAGCATAGCCCGTTATAAAGTGAGAGGCTACACTCTGTGCTATAAAACTCTTTCCGGAGTTGGAGGGTCCAACGAGGAAGAGGCAGTTGACCTTTGGCGTCTCACAATTAAGTACTTTTTTAAGGTCTCTAATAAAATTACTAGGAACAATACTATTTCGAGCAAAAAGCCCGCTAATTGTATCTCTGCTGTAGCTGGTGCCATTTTTAGCACTACTTAATAAATAATCAAATCTATCCTTACGTTCTAGACTAAGTCTACTCTTGATGTACAGCGATATATTTGAATTTATTTGATTCACTAACAAGTGGTGATTGTTACATGAACTCAATACATTTTGCCACTCCTGTGGCGTACAGTAATCGAGCAACGCCGTATAGGACGTTGCCCGATATTTTACAATGATATCAAATAAACTTTCTGAACCTTTTCGTTGGCGATCCCCCTCGGACAGTTTGGATATCTCCAGATCCGCTAGCAGCAGGCTCCCGTTCCGGAGAAACGGGGTACACTCTCTTGCGGGAAATCAATTCCAGAAATCTAGTCGACTGCGCCTCCGTATGGTGTGTGCTCAGAGGAACTACCGTGATGTCCTCTTTGTAGTCGCCGAATTTCTCCAAAAAGGTCTCCAGGCGAGTTGAGTATGGTAGTTTAACAACTACAGAGTCCAGACCCCGTCGTTCAAATGATGTGTTGCCAGCTATAAAGATGCCAGTCACAAGTACAAACAAGTCCTCCTGAGACAACTCTGCAAGATTGGGGGACTGAACCAGCCACGTTGAAGGTGTAGTTAAAGCCGACATCGGAGATGCAATGTAAAATTTTGGAAAATGTTCCTCCTTTTATAGTGCACAGTACAAACGCTGGCGGTGCGCCAATACATTTTCGCGACGCTGCAAAATTGCGGTCACTTTTGCGAATTATTTTAAATTGTACTTAAAAACTAGAAAGAAACTCTAATATTAAATATTTCCTTTTGCATGGCAAGAAAACAGTACGTGGTACAAAAAATGGAAAGTACATTAGAATTCAGCACACCAAAATTAGGTTTAGAGAGTTGATTAACCCCATGCCGCAGAAAAGAAGTTTAAATTCGCAGGCCGGTGTAATTCATCAAGCTTTTAAATTGTTAGATTCACTAAAGTGTACATAAAATGCAAGATTTTATCATCTTAATCTCCCAGACGGATGTTACTGTTAGCCCCATATTTTCACATGTTACCATTTAAGGGTTATTTATTCGCAATGGGATAATGTATTACCATGTTTCCTTTGCTTTATGTGAACTATATAAAATAAAAGAAAATATGACAATATTTTTAGCCTCTTATACATTTATAGAAGCAAGGATTTTTATGCCACAAATGAAGTCAAATGGAAGCCTAGATAACATTGTTCATAAAAACAATGTATTATGACTAGGTATACACATACATATTTTATGTAACTATACTTTGAATGGATGACCCCATTTTCTTGCCTTTGTTTTCAAGGAGCGGATGGCTCTGTAAGAATGTTCGATCTTCGTCACCTAGAACATTCCACAATAATTTATGAAGATCCACAACACACACCATTACTAAGACTTGCTTGGAATAAGCAAGACCCTAACTATTTGGCTACAGTGGCCATGGATGCTTGTGAGGTAAGCTGTTTTTTGCATTTTTCTTTTTATGGCATTTATTCATAAATTGTTCAGCTGCTCTAATCAAATCATTATTTATCTGAAATTCTTGAACATGTTTCCACAGCTTATGCTATGATTTTCAAATAGCTATCATGATTGAGCTGTTGTCTATCCATTATGCATTGAGTTGCCATTTACTGATGAGTTGATGAACTTTTTGGTGATAATGTCAGTGATGAATATTTCAAATAATGTATGACCCTTTTGCTTCCAAGTAGCTGCTAGGGGATATTGATGACTGGAGAGTATCTATTGATTCCATCCTTACCAGAGATTTTATTAAAATAGAATGAATATTTTCAGTGATGTAAATGCTCATTTTGGTGATGGAATAATCTGAATTGGGAATGTGATAAAGTGAGTGACTGACCTGATACTTCGTCCGTATTATTTGCTTATTATAATAGATATATAGTTAGCTTCCTTTGATGTCTGGCCCGGTGTGTTTGTTGAAATGTTCTCATTTTAGGCCGTGACGTATATTGTAATGAAAAATTTAATTAGCAGTCAGTGGATAATGGACTACCCTGATTATAAATGGAGGTAAATGTTTACAAAATCAGCCACTCGGGAGAACGAATGAAGCTTAGTACATTGGATGCGGTCTTTATTGATGATTGCGATTTTGAAGGTTTTATTTGGCACTCAGGCTTCCTTTTTGATTTGTGAGCGAATTTCGTGTGTGCGATGCAGCTTCACTTATGCGGCGGATATTTGGCAAATGAATGTGTGTAAGCGAGTATAATGTATGCTGGAGTGATTGATTGGTGTATATACGTTGAAATTGTTGCATGAACACTGCCCAAGTTGTAAGTATTTCGATAACACAGAACCCTGTTCCCCCACTCATATACACACACTAAACCTAACCTAACACGGGCAAAATTTCTATAAAACAGGATCCTGTTACCACACTCTTATACATACAGTAAACCTAACCTAATACGGGCAACATTTGATGACGCAGGATCTCATTACCCCACTCATATATACACACTAAACCTAACCTAACACAGGCAAAACGAAAACAAGCTTGACCACCAAATAAAAGTTTCAAAATCGTAATCAGCAATAACAATATCACCGTAAATGCATTGGTCAATTATTCTAGCATATATTATACTCCTGTATAAGCATTTATTTGCTAAATATCCGCTGCATAAGCGAAATAAAACCGCTGTATCGCATGTACGAGATTTGCTCATTAATCAGGGACGAGGCTTGAGCGTCAAATGAAACTTTCAAAATCGTAGTCAGCAATGGGGACTGCATCTATTGCGCTAAGTTTCGTTCGTTTTCTCGAGTGGATGAGTTTGTAAACAATTACCAATGAATAAATAGTAGATAACTTGGTAATGGTAATCTTGTTTTAGTGGACAGTGTTAATGGACAATGTTAGGTACCAACTGTACAGCAGAAAAGGCTGCGTAAATAGGAAATGCTCAAGCTGTTGGTAGCAACAAATGTTATATGCTGCAGTAAAAGAAGGTGCAAAACAATAATAAAGTGGGTTAGGCAAGTGTAGGGCTACTGTACCTAGCGAATGCGTGTGCGTGTGTGTTGATGTGCATTATTTTTTTTATTATTTTTTTACATCTTGTTCTTTGGATCCTAGAATGAGCCAGGCTCAAGGATATAGAACACGTCATACAACCATGCAATTTCATACAATTTTTTTTCCAACACCTAAACACAATCATTTTAATAGGGTTAAACTAGTGGTTGAAAGAACTTATAGTATAGTATTCCTTTATGCTGTAAATAGAATGTGCTAGCAAAAACTTTCTCAATTCCTTTTTAAATCTTAAACAGTCTCTTGGGTTACACAGTAATTTTAAAGCTAAAGGAAGACCATTATATATTTCTTCAGTTGTAGAACCCCAGCATAAAGCAGTTGTATCATCTGCATAAGAAATAATTTTGCTTTTCTCTATCATAGGAATATCATTCGGAAGTAAATGCTCATCTTTACAGTTTCAAATTTTGATGTAATTTTTGTTGTTAAATTTCCCTGGTTGTGATATATTTGTGTTGCCTGTTTTCTTCCTGAAAGGTATGAGCTGATTAAATTTTTAGTCAGTCCCCTAATCCCATATGCTTCTAGCTTATCCAGTAAAATGTTGTGATCTACACAGTCGAATGCTTTCGTGAGGTCTAAAAATAAAGTTGCCGATACTTCTTTATTTTCCAGGTGTTTCACAATATTATCTATGGACTCCAAGATTGCTGAAATTGTAGAGAAATTTTTTCTAATGCCATAATGGTGTTATTTTTTTCAAAGAAGTGAACCAGTCATTGCAAAATAACACTTTCAAAGATTTTACCCAATTCTGATGTTAAAGTAATTGGCCTGTAGTTATTAATATCCATGGTATCCCCCTTTTTATGTATAGGTTGAACAACAGATATTTTCAGTCTGGGAACTCCCCTTTTGATATAGAGTAGTTGATAAGGTGTTCAAGAGGACTTGCAAGAGTATGTTTACATTGTTTTAGAGTTACTGTGTTAATTTCATCCCATCCATTAGTACTCTTTTTTTGTAATTTAGTAATGATATTGATTATTTCATTTATTGTGACAGGACTAATAAAAAATGATGAATATATTTTTTTAGAGAAAAAGTTGGTTGTGGAGCTTTGGTTGTTCGGTTGAGATGCAACGTTTAAGAAAAATTTGTTGAGGTGTTCACATAATTTTATAGGATCCTTTAGTGCCAATCCATTCACATTCAGTTCAAGGTTTTTTGGGTCAGGTCTGTTTTGTCTAGCTTCGTTAACTATCCCCCAAGTGGTTGGTTTTACATATAGTGTAGCTCTGTAAAGATCGTAATTATTTATTTATCTATTTATTTACACAGGCTTACAATGTATTAAGTCTTTGTTACTTCCTTTCGTTTTCGTAATAAATTTACTTAACAGCAGGTCATGCAGATGGTGAATGAATAAGTTCAAAGCTTGCAGAAACCTAACATGCTGACCCATAATGGCATGAAATAGTCTTCTGATTGGTAGTCAGAGGAAAGGGTCAGTGAATTTATTTGGTAACTCTCCCGGTCAGGTCAGTGAGACCCGTAAACCAACAACAGGTGTGGTCCTCCAGACATTCTGGGGGTTGTGAGAGAGCGATGTAACCACCAAAGCATAAAGCGGTTACTATTATTGCTACTGTTCTGTTTAAGTGTTTTGCCAGACAATCATGTCCTGTAATCAACCTGGAGGCTTTGTCCTCTATGTGATCTGCAAAAGGAAATGGACCAAGACCACCTTCAAATATGGCCGGTCACTTCTAGCATTCATCAGTGAAAAATATTGGAGAGCAAGAGGATTAATGACTTCATTGTCAGAAATCCAGCATTAGCTAACAACAATGTATTATACAGCCCCCTGTTTTCAAAGCTACACTTGAATAGTTTTTTCCCAATATTCACCATGTTCCTAATTGTCTTGGTCTAGTCCTCATCTTTTCAAAATCTACCATATCTCCCACTTCCATATGTGTCCAGGTCGACCTTGGCATGTTCTTTCCAATAGGGTCCATTTTATTGTTCTATTCAGTATCCTTTCATTTCCCATCCTCCTCGCTGTGCATACCATGCTAGTTGTTTATATTCTATAAAGTCCAACACTGAATTTTCCTTTTTTAGTTTTTGTTGGATTTCTGTGTTTCTAATTTTTTCTAATCTAGAATGTCTTGCAGAACGCCTTACAAAATCTGTTTCGGTTGCCAGCATCATTGATCATAAGCTTTATTTAATTTACATGTTTTGACTCCATATGTTATTGTACTCAGAATTATAGTGTTGTAAATTTGAATTTTCATTTCCTTGAATATGTTTTTGGCCCACAATACTCCATTTAACATTTTGATAGCTGTTCCTCATTTATCCTATGTTTAATGTCTTCTTGTTTTGCTTCCTTAAGTTTTACTCCTAGATATTTGAATTCTTCATATCCCTTTATTGTACTCCCCATAGCCTGACCAAAGCCAGGTTGAGAAGGGGTGAGGGTGAGAAATAACAGAAACCAGTACCAGAACTATCAGTACCCTGTAAGGGTCCCTGATCTAGGGTTACAGATATTGCTGCCATGCAGTTTGGCATTGGCTCATCAAAGACTAAAGGAAAACAACCTTGAATAAAAATCACCTGGTCCTCCAGATTTGATGTTGATGCATCAGGCCAGCTCCCTCTTCATCAGAAAAACTGCATATGCTGAAAGCCCAACGATTATAATTATTATAGTCTCATATTCTCTTCCAAACCTTGTTTTGATCTACAACTATATTGTCTCACTTTAAAATATTGCTGCACCAGAGTCTTATGTATGGTGTTAACAGAGCTATTTGAAGATAAATTAATATTATGTACTCAAATTTTGGAACACATTTGCTTCGCTTGCACTGTAAATTAACAGAACGTGTTGTGGAAGCTCTTGCTTCCATCATCTGTAATTCGATTGTCTGCATTCGTGTCACTTCCCTCTGGTCCCTGGTAGATGGCATGATGAACTTGGCATAGATGCCTGGAGACGGAATTTCAAAGTTCATAATTCTATGACTATGTTTTTTAATGATAACCTTCTCCCATATGGCAAGTTCTAGTGGGTAGTTTTCTTCTTTTAATAGTTCAGAATTTGTGTCTGTTTCATTCGTTTTTTTTATTTTTTTTGTTTAACGTCCTCCAGTATAATGTCATATCAAACAGTGAATGAATGAAACGGGTAAAATGATGCTCAGATGAGCCCAAGGTCCATGGAGCTTTAAGTTACCCAACATTCGTCTTCTCAGGATAAGGAAAAACCTTGGAAAAAACCTTACCCGGATAACTTACCCTAAGCGAGATTCGAACTCACGACCTCTTGAACGTGAGACAGACACACTAGCCATCACGCTACTGAGGCAGGCATGTCTATTTCATAGTGAGTTTCTCAATGATTGATTTGTCTGTCTGTTTATATTTAATGTTTCAGATGTCTTCTTTGATATGGATGTTTATGTTTAATTTGGTCTTACCGATGTATACTCTATTGCAATGCTTTTTCTGTAGAAACATAACATTGCATAACTTGCATGTGGTGGGGATGCTATAGTAACGGACATCTTTAAGTGCCCACAGTCAAGGTTTAACTGACCATTTCACCTTGGCATTGATGCTGCCACTCACACCATACGAGGGCCCCTAGATATGTGTTGAAACACAGAAAATTGGCCACCCCTGCGGAAAGTATTGTTGCTTGGTCAAAATAGCTGACTCATTGGTAGTGGGATGGTAGCAGGCAGACCATTGTTGCACCATTATTTTGCTAAGTTTAGGAAAGTGTGAATATTTTTTCAAGCACAATGGAGGTTCAGAGAGAGTCATTTTCATGCAATGACTTTGATTCAAATGTGGCCTAAATAAAACAGTCACTGGAGCACTTGAGAGGGGCTTTTAGTAACTATTCTCTATCATGCTACTAAGTTTCGCTGGTTTGCACTGTAATCTGGTCTGTAACATTACCTGTTCCTTTGCAATATTAATAATTAGGCTTAGAGTTGGTGCTGTTTTTATTGAAGTGTTGCTTCGTGTTTGAGCAATGTGGCTCTTATTTCTCTCAGGGCGTGGTAACGGATGGAATGAAAAATCACACGATGTTTCTTCACCACAATGTATTATTTTATTAACACTTTTTCTCTATTTTACATTTACATAAATCCTCTTAGCACAATTTTAGATTATTTAAGTCTTTCCACTTTTTCAAAAAGTGGAACAAAAGCTTGATGAAAGTCTGGTAAATGTTCTACAATGTTCACACGCTACCAAAACACATCCTATCACCTCGAACATTTAGGCGCTAGTCCCATTCTTTTAGTTGCGAGTCTATCATTCTGACTGCCACGCGTACATCCGTGCATGCGTCCATCAAATAGTTCCTGTATTGTTAGGGAAGCAATCCCTAACCATCCTCCCTTTGCTATCAAGACTGAACATTTATAATTCTAATATTTATACATATATATTAAAATTAAATATGAAAATATTTATGACGTCTTTAAACAAACTTAATTGCTCGTAACAATGAACATTAGTAACACGTTTTCGTCATTTAACCATCTCATACCAAAATCAAAAAACAAATTACACTCCTAACAAATATTCACATAAACGATTTTCTTTTGGGGTCTTCTACTATTCTGTCTCAGAGTTAATAGATTTGGAACCTACTTTGCCTTTGAAAGCAGATGTGTATAACAGAAGGAAAATTGTCAGAAATCCAGCATTAGCAAACAACAATTTTTTAAATTTTCTCTTTTAATTTTTTGATTAAAGGTTAGCAGTTAAGTTATTAGTACCCAACTTCAATAAAAAAAAAACAATGACCTCAGGGGTCTCCGTCTAGGGGTTATGTGAATAGCGACCACAAGGTACCCAAGCTGAGCAGAACATTACTTCCACTTACTGGTGTTTGGCTCCTCACTGTAACTTCACTATCTGACCTTACCTTGGTCATCTCTTGTTCTCTTCCGACCCTGATGCTATTAGGGTTCCTGAGGGTTAGGGAGTCTTTATTTTTCCAACCTCTCCATTTCTCTAATTTCTCTATAAAATCTTAACCCCAACATGCTGACCTGTCATGGCATGTAATACGTCCTCTGATTGGTAATCAGAGGATATGGTTGATGAATTTATTTTGATAATTCTCCCGGTCAGGTCGGTGAGACCCGTAAACCAACGACAGGTGTGGTCCTCCAGACATTCTGGGGGTTGTGAGAAAGCGATGTGACTGCCAAAACATACAAATATGGTGCTCTCTAAAAAAACTGTTACTATTACTGCTATTGCTCTCTTCAATATCATTGTGAAAAATATTGGAGAGCAAGAGGATTAATGACTTCATTGTCAGAAATCCAGCATTAGCTAACAACATATTTTCAGTGATTTGATTCAGAAACTTGAAGATTCATGCTAAAAGGAACATGAGGAATAACATCATTTTTAAATTAAATTAAATCAAATCAAATCATTTTGTTTATTAATGATGCTGTCAATTGCCAGGATCATATCAGTGACATCGGTGTGCTGGAATTTCATCCCACAGAGGTTCTTTTACATGCCACTAAATCTACTGGCCTGGGGATACTGTTTTTAAGCACACTTAAAAACCATTGGTCTGAGCAGGGTTTAAACCCACAACTTTGGGATCAGTAGGCCAGAGGGGGAGAAATAACATTCAAGACATACATCTGATGAGTAGAACAATCAAGGATGATGTGCTAGTTTTCTTAGTAGATTTATAATACTCCAAAATATGCTGATAGTATTACTCATTTACAGTACTTAATTGTCTTTCAAAGGCAATTAAGGTAGTACAGTAAAATTTAGTAAATTTAACATATGGGTATGGCTATTTTATAAATACTTAACATTACTGATAGTGCCTATCTTAGTGCCTATTGTGCTGAGCTATAGTAATAAATAGACCACGAGAGTGTGGTCTAATTCGGTGATTGAAGTAGACTATATGGACAGTAAACAGTATGATGTATATCTCAGCCCCTCCTCTCACCCTACAGTTTCATGCATGAGAACTCCACCATTCCAATGTGTTTAGCTGGGATACTGAAGAGTTGCATGTACCAAGCGATTCACAGCATAATGCCAAAAACAACTCACTCATGAAGTGTAATACTAAATGATTTAGTGGAACAATTCGCATGTGATATATTTCTTCGAGAAGGAGGTGGTGTTATATGTGCTGTGTGTAATTTGGATTATCAACTAAGAAGTACTATTTTGAAAGACACTGTAATAGTAAAGCACATAAGGAAAACATTTAACGCAATTCAAACAAGAACCAATCAAGTTCAAATAGTCGATCACAATTCAATAAATATTTATGTGATATGATATGTATACTATGATGATGCATGTGAACAGTTTACAATCCCTACCTTAGATAATTTCTGGCAGAATACACAAATCTACATATCCCAGGATAAGTAACAATACATGAAGAATATTTACCAATTTCATACCAAAATACTATTGCTAAAATTAGAGAAAGCATCACTGATCAGAAACCATGGGTTTCAATGGACGAGTCCTACAGACATAAGTGGTGTACATGTGGCAAGTGTGGTGGTTGGTATACTTTCCGAGAACTATGTAGGAAATAATTTGTGCTGTACAAAATTTGTGTAATACAAACAATAATATCTGTGCAGTTTTAACAGTGTGGCAAAAAAATAGGACAATAACTTAAATGAAAATGTAAATCTCTTCATATACACTCCATAAACCTCGTGCAACATCAGATGAAGCTTCTCACAGGACAAACATACTCTAACTGATAAACACAGAAACTTCACCTTTGACAGTCAGCTTATGTACAGAGTTGTGCATTGTAATTCCTCCATATGATGAAAAAGATTTACATTTCATGATGCAACTTATTTAGGCTTTTCCTAAGCTTTATTTCACTTTTTTTTTTTTTTTTTTTTTTTGGAGCTACTAAAGTTTGTCTCCAAAAACAAGGAGGAGTAGAGGTTCAGTGAGTCACCTACCTTCAATAAAGAAAGGAAAACGGGAATAGGATTTTGTTGATGTCACATCAATTAGGAACTAGCACATACTAGTACGACAGGTGTGGTCCTCCAGACATTCTGGGGGTTTGTGAGAGAGCGATGTGACTGCCAAAACATAAAAATATGGTGCTCTCTAAAAAACGGTTACTATTACTGCTATTGCTCTCTTCAATATCATTGAGCGCCCTTAAACCAAATCCAAATCTTCAATATCATCAGTGAAAAATATTGGAGAGCAAGAGGATTAATGACTTCATTGTCAGAAATCCAGCATTAGCTAACAACAACAACAACAACAACAACAACAACAAGTTTTCTTACAGAGATTCCAATTTCCTTCCAAGAGGTGAACTGCTTACTCAAGGAAAAATACTCAGTATTTCTGGCAGAGTTCTGGACCTGTTTTTTGAAACATGCATTGTAGGGACTCAAATTTCTCATGAGGTAATGATCTCAGTTGCTAATCAGCAGCCACAAATAATGGCAGTTGGATTTTAACCTACAGCATGGTCCATTGTGTTGTGGAGAGGTTACAGATTATCTTGAACAATTAAGGAATATGAAATAGACATCACAGGTCATAAACTTTTTAAAAAATGTGGTTCTAGCAGCCCAGTCAATTAACTACTGCAAGTTAAATTTCCAAATCTCATTGACATGCATAGAGTATTATTACCTTATTTTGAATTATTGAATGGACATGTTTGGATATAACAAGCTACTGAAATATGTTCTTGCTCTCTGTAAGTACAGAAGCAGAGTTTTTCCATCTCTTTTGAAAGAGGAATGTATATACTGTTGTCACACCTACTCAGTATTTTTGGAATTTTCGTGACCCTGGAGTATGCTCATTCTTATGTTGCCAGAAAAGATTAGTATTCATACCAAAGTTAGAAACACTGCCATATATCAGGCAAAATTAATTTTGTTTGCTTTCTCAAGCATCTTTTCTTTAAAAACTTGAGAAAACAAAAGGTTACATAAGAGAGACTTCTGATTGTAAGACTTATACAATATTATTAACATGTATATTAGTTAATTAAGTCCATTGAGATGGCATTCCATTTGACACATTCAAACTCTGTTAACTGTTGTTGTCATAAGAGCAGGCATCTGTTGCACTTCGTGACATTTATCAACACTTCATTGTTTACTAACTACTAAACCAATTTTAACAATGCACTACTAATGCATTACTTCAATGATAATATAACTCAAGGTTAAAGGTCTGGAAAAGTGTAAATACTGCTTGTATCATACACTTTAGTACAGTATACCTGCTGGGAGTTCAAAACTTTCTTTTCCTATGAGAAAGAATACCACTGTTTCCAATGGAAGTTTGTAATTTTTGCCTACATTATTCAAATGAAATTACTTCTTTGCATTTAAACAGCTGCCTAAACCAGCTCTGATTGCCAAGATTGTTTATTACTGACCTTTCAATTGCCAGGATCGTATCAGTGCCACTGATGTGTCAGAATTTCACCCTGCAGGAGTTGCAGAAAATAGAAAATAACAAAAATGTTTTTATTTTGATAGGCAGTTGGAGTTAGGCAATTGTTCTTGAAAATGATCAAGTTGCATCCTGCTAGGCTCAGGTACAGAATCTGTACTTATCCAATTTTTCATTCTGGAGTTATTTGTTCTTTCTCCTTCCCTAGCACACACAAGGATTGAATTAATAATATTCTTGAAACTGGAGTTTTGTGTGAAATAATTGTAATTGTCATTTTATATGATTATTTTTTAAAAAGCTAATATGCATTCTCTGATAACCCTGTTATTCATCCCAATTAATTATTTGTTGTGCTTTTCCAATCGTGGGTGATATCAAACATAACAATGGACAACACAATAATATTGCACTCAATAAGATTTTTTGATTGAGCCAACCAAACCATTTCTTTCAGTGCACTTCTTTCACACATTAAGCGTGGCAGTAATTCTTCAGTTTAAGAAAATATTTTACTTGGAAATGTAAGAAACATGTTAAAACTTCAAAATTCATCATAAAGTTTGTCAGGTGATCAATGGATAGCAACTCAATGCACAATAGTGCCGACCGATGTATTACTCTTAATGTACGGGGGCGTCTCAAAAGTAAGTTACACTATTTTTTTAAAAACTAACAAAACATTTAAATGTATTAAAAAGGGTATATTTTGAAAGCTACATTCAGTACCTATTTTTCTGCATAATTTCCTTGAACCTCAATACATTTTTGGTACCGTGATAAGTTTTTTTAACTCATTGTCAAACCACTTTCCCGCCAAACTGGCTAGCCATAGTTTCACTTCTTGTTTTAGCTCCTCGTCATTTGCAAAGTGCCTTCCCCCAAGATATTGCTGCAGCTCAATATATTAAGGAGGAAGTTCAAACAAAACTGTATCAACTGTAAGATGCCTATTGGTGTCTATGACTGTAACCACGTCAACAATATCCGGAGTGTGGGAAGTAGAGGGTCGGCCGCTTCGTTGCTCATCGTGTAATGTTGTTCTCCCTTCAATGAACGATTGGCCAACGAGAAACCATTGGTCTTGACATAACGTTTACCATAAACACTGTACAACTCGCAATGAATTTCAGCTGTACATTTATTTTTCCTTGCCAAAAAACGGCTACAGCGCGAACTTCACAATCGGTGGCAGGCATGAGTGGAGTCTCCATTGTTACTGCCGTTTTAATGTCCAAGGAATAAACCCAGGTGCCTAGGAATTTTACAGTGCTCTTACTACACCCATACCTATATTCCCTTGGACTTTCAGACTTCTCTTTTTTTCAAAAAGAACATGCAACATTACTAAGATAAGTGAAGTTTTTAGTTTCTAATTTGTTCTTACTTTAGAATCTTGTTGCTTCGCTGTTAATAGCTTCAATTTTCCTTATTTACTGTAACTTACTTTTGAAACGCCCCTCGTAGTATAAGCATTCGAACATGACATGAGCTGTTGAAATATGCACTCAGTTGACTCTTTGACAGTATTTTGCTTTTGTTGAACTCAAATTGATTGGCATTATACACTTCATAAATAATATAATTTTTTGTATGTGTTTGAAGGTGATAATATTGGATGTTCGAGTGCCTTGCACACCAGTAGCACGCCTCAATAACCATCGTGCCTGTGTGAATGGAATAGCATGGGCACCTCATTCATCATGCCATATATGTACAGCAGGTAGGTTTATGAAAGGAGATATTATACTTAAGCAAAATAATATTTTTTTTTATTTTTAAGGGCGCTGATGACCTAGAAGTTGAGCGCCCTTAAACCAAATCCTATCCTATCCTAAAATAATATTTTCCTCGACATAGAAAACTATGTCTAAAATAAAAGCATCATGGTCCTATCACTATGATCCTCTAGTTCAAGCTCCTGTGAAATATGATTTCAGGCATAACCATTCAATTTTGCATTGATCACCTGCAATTATAAGAATAAAATTCATTAAAATGCAAACTAAGTTTGCTGTAATTATGATGAAGCTGTAAATGAGCTAAATAAAATCGAGAGGGCCAACCAAAGATTTCTGAGACAAACCTAGATATTCTTGATCAATACATTATTGTCATTGTCATCGTCATTGACACCACCACCATCACCTATTAATTTAGATACTTCACAAAACAGGAAGAATTGTGGCCAACAAAATGTGAATAGAAAACTTGTTACCTGTTACCACTTTTTTTAGCAATAATTAAATATTTACTATATGAAAAATAGACATAGACCTACCTTAAAGTTAGTATTTCTCTTTGCAGATTTCAGAAGCTTCTTGTTTTCAAGGGTTATTTTGTAGAATTCCTGACTGCTTAAATACGAGTTCATTATAATACAAATTTCTGTTGACATTCTGTTCCAGACATCTTTCCACAAAGCATTCATGACACATAGCACCTTTTCTATATGCACATTGTTTGCTGGAATTTCTAAAATGTGCCACGTTGTTATTAACACATTAGGGGTCATAACTTTTTTGAAAAAAGTTATAGTTACGGTTATAGTTATCACTGCCTTGAAAGTTACATCATATTTTACGGTAAATGAAATGTTGCACACTGTACCTATAAGAAAATTCATCCTCCCCTTTATATAGTCAATCTTTGTACTTATCATCAGACATGGGGGAAACTTTCAGTGGTAAAATCTGTGTGTAAGCATAACTGAACTGTGGAACTTTTATGTCACAAGGGGGAAGGTCATATGCGAGGGTGTGCAGTCTCTTCCAGTGACAAAGTGGAACTGTGGCGTGAAGTGCACGGTGCGTTATGGACAGTGACCTTCCTACCTCTTTTGTTTACATACCAATCACAACATCCCCCGTACTCTACGGTTGATGCATAGTCAACATAACATCCATGTGAGATTTTCTCCCATGTCTACTTATCATTTTTCAACCATTCATTACAAAAGGAACTAAGATATACTTTTGCCAAATTCATATTGAGCACGATTTAAGACACACAAAATCTTACTACTACTATATGGTTTTTGCAGCCCCTTTTGGGCCCCAGCCTCCCTCAATTTTTGCCTCCATTCATCCCTATCTTCTGCTTTTCGTCTCCGCATTCGGACTCCCAAAATCTGTAAGGCATCTCTTCTTACTGTATCTTCCCAACGGTTTTTTGGTCTGCCTTTAGGTCTTATATTATAAAATTTTCCTTCTAACATTTTTTTGGGGATCCGTTTCTCTTCCATTCTTTGAACATGTCCCGCCCATCTTAATCTTCTAATCTTAATTTCTTGTGCTATGTCAATATCTTTATATATCTCATATAATTCTTTATTATATCTGTTTTGCCATACTCCATTAACTTTGGTTGGTCCATATACCCTTCGAAGTATCTTCCTTTCGAATATTAACAGTTTCTCCTCCATGGCTTGAGTTTTTGTCCAAGCCTCACAGCCATATATTAGCACTGATTTAATCAATGTTTTATATAATCTTATTTTTGTTTTAGGGAATATTATTTTATTCCTAAATATTTTCTGTAATGAAGCATATGCTTTATTTGCTGTGTAATTCAAGCCTTTATTTCCTCATTTTCATCATTTTTATTATTTATAATTGCTCCTAGATACTTGAAGCTATTAACTATTTCCAGATGGTTTTCATTAGTGCTGGTATTTCTGCTTTTGTTAAACACAAAATCCTGCACTTCAAATAACAGACTGCTCTGCACTACAAATCTTAAGGTTTCATTAAAATGCTGCTACAATTAATGACAGAAGTTACATTGTTAGTATAGCGGCAGCATGACTATGAGAGACTAGCATCTATTTGCTGAAAACTGAATGATCCTTAAACTTCATCCATTCACACTCATTTTTTAAGTTATTTGATGGGCAGTCAGTTTGCTCAATGTCATCACTAATTATTATTACCTGCATTTTCCCCAAAGGTTTCCTGTCAGCGGGACTGTCCATTCTAACCCAGGCCTTGCTCCGAGAGCTGGAAATCCTATTGTTGATTATTATTTAAATATATATTTCCATAAAATCCCTTCAGTAATTACTATCTACATCATGACAGTATGAAACTCCAACAAGAATGCTAATGCAGGGAAGGGGTATTGATATCCTTAACTTAACTAGTGATTCTACAATATGTTCCCCCCAGGGGTCTACTACAGTAGGTACAGGTTTGGCTCATGATCGTCGTCATACACTCATTTCCATCTTGTAGAGCCACGGTTTTCCTCACATTTGAATGTACCTCACTACCATGATACATCTTCTGTGGCTATGAAACAGCAACCATTCATCCTTATGTACTGAATCCCATGCAGTGTTATCATTGCCAGAAGTTTGATCATATGCAGCAATGTTGCACCGGCTTGCCAGGTTGTCCTGGCTATGGATGTCATCCTCAAGACGGCTCCCTGTGCAAACAGAACTCCAACTGTCAACTGTGGAGGTGCACACCTGTCAAACTTACACAATTGCCCCCACTTTTTAGAGGAAAAGGCATTCCAGGAGCTTCAGGTTAAGGAACACCTGACTTTTATAGACACGAGAAAGCGATACCAGGAACTTCATCCTGCTATCACCTTGAAGTATTCTGCAGCTGTCCACCAGACTGTTCTGAAGCAGGATGCCATCGTACAGACATTCCCAAATTCACTCTCATGTGTTTCCATGGGAGTCCAGACTGATCAATCTGATGCGCATATCTCTCGACTGCCTGTGGTTTTCCCACAGACCACGTCTTCAGCTGTGCAGACACCAGCATTCAGGCCGTCCTATAGCACTAGCACTCCTGTGTTTCCAGCGAACAGACATCATTCCAGGCACAAACCTTGAGCAAGCAGGTGCACATCCTCTGTGAGATCCTGGTCTCGCTCAGGGAGCTGCAGGGGATCTTCAGACTCCTGTACATTGGAGGAGTCACCAGAGGGTAGAGAATTTCACATTGTCAGTTCAAAGTCAGCCAAGGTAAAAAAGAAATTAAAATCACCCACTAATCTCATTTTTACCATGGAAATAATCCAGTGGAATGTTAAAGGGTTCTGGGCACATGCTCTGAATGTACGGCACTTAGTTTCTCAGCAATAACTTTTAATCGTCTGTCTACAATTGATTAATTTTGGTTTAAGGATGCCCAACTACTCTCTCTAAAAGAAACCCATTTGCAGCCTACTCATGGTTTACAGCTACATGATTTTTTGTCATTTAGACATGACTCTTTAGCAGATCGGCGAGCAAGAAGCTTAGCATGCCACTGCACTTTTAGCAGTATGTGTACAGCTGTAGGGCCTGTGTTTTTCTATTTGCAATGGCTATCTGCTGCTGTCAGTGTCATACAAGAGAACAATCTTTGGGCTCTTTTGACACAGGCTCCACTTCCTCTTTCTAGGAGATCTAAATGCCAAAATCACTTCATGGGGCTCCGACACTGATGATGCTCGTGGATGCCTTATAGCAGACATTTGCAATATGTCCAGGTTGCTTTTGTTAAACACTAGTGTACCTACCTTATCTTCTGCCTATGGTACACACTCAGCCTTAGATGTTTATTTCTGCATCCCGGCATTAGCTCCACTTCTTGATTGGTTGGTACCTTCTGACCTATTTGGCAGTGATCATTACCCTATTAACGTTCACCTATCCGGTCACCACCCTGTGCCAATACAACATCCTCACTGTATTATTTCTAAGGCTGACTGGGGGAAATTTCGTTCCCTCATTCATCTCATTGACTGTTTTCATCACCATTGATGAAGCGGTGGAATTTTTAATGTTCTATCCTGCTTGTGTCAGATTCCAGCATTCCTCAAGGTTCATCTACACCATGACACGTTCCTGTACCTTGGTGGACTGAGGAATGCCATTTGGCTATTAAAGCATGCAAACGTGCTCTGCATGTTTTTAATTTAAATCCTACGGAGGAGAACTTTATTGTCTTTAAATGTTCTCATGCTTTGCAGTGCAAAACGCACATCCCGGGAAACCTACATTTCTTCCCTTTCCTATTGTGCTTTGGCACAAAAGGTATGCACTGCTGTCCAGCTTATGTATGGCAAGTGTTACCAGACGATCATTCCCAGTCTTGCTGTACAGGGTACCATTAACACCTGTGAACAGGATGTCACCAATGCCCTTGCCGATTCTTTAGCTGCTACTAGCCAAATGCATAGTTACACTAGAGTCTTTGTGCCAATCAAGGGATCTGCAAAGCAGGTAGTCCTCGATTTTAACATGGGCCCAAATGACCTCATTGTTGACGGGCCGTTAAGCCCCACACACTCACTCACTCACTCATTCACTCACTCACTCATTCACTCACTCACTCACTCACTCACTCACTCACTCACTCACTCACTCACTCACTCACTCACTCACAGCCCTTGCCGATTCTTTAGCTGCTACTAGCCAGATGCATAGCTACACTAGAGTCTTTGTGCCTATCAAGGAATCTGCAAAGCGGGTAGTCCTCGATTTTAACATGGGCCCAAATGACCTCGTTGTTGACGGGCCGTTAAACCCCACACACACACTCAGTCACACTCACTCACTCTCACTCACTCACTCACTCACTCACTCACTCACTCACTCACTCACTCACTCACTCACTCACTCACTCACTCGATTTTAACAGTGACTGTAGGAACTGTACAACACACCTTTTACCATTGCAGATCTGGAGCATTCTCTGTCTCTTGCAAAAGACTCTTCTCCTTATCCCGATGACATCCACCGACAAATGCTGCTTTACCTTCCACCTGCAGCTTCCTCCTTCCTGCTGGGCATTTACAATCGTATCTGGTGTCAGCAGGTTTTTCTATCTTCCTGGCAAGAGGGTATTATAATCCCTTTCCCTCGGCCCAGAAAAGACCAGACACTTCCCTCTAGCTACTGTCGTACTTGCCTAATGAGCATTGTTTGTAACACCTTCAAACATATAATTAACATTCGCTTAGTGTGGTGGCTAGAGATAACTTGCTGAGCAATATTCAGTGCAGTTTTCGTCCCCATTGTTCCAATGTCAACAATCTGACACACAAGGAGTGACTGGACTTGTGACACATGGTTTCTACTTCAAAGTGTGCAAAATTATGAAATATCATAAACCAGGAAATGAATGCGAGTGCTTCTGGTGCAGAAGAAAGTGTCCAGGTACCACACAGCGTGGTGTGAGAACAGGCAGCTGATAGTGGCTCCTGAGTGTGTATCTGTAGTGCTTTATTCAGATGCATAGTCTGTGCATTACATCAGATTATTTTGCTCTGAAATTCCTATGGAGTGTATTTTTCTCAACTGTTTTATTTCATCAGGTGAATTGATAATTATTGACTTTTTTACATTTAAATGATTTGCTACATTGATATAATAGCTGTTAAAAATATTTCGTATCTTGTTTGGATTATTGCTATCCTTGTCCCCAATTTTAATAACAATATTTTCATTCTGTTTACTTTTCCTTTGCTTATGAAAATTGTTTACTATGCTCCATATTACCTTTATCTTGTTTTCTGATTTTACACTAATTCCCTATTATGTACCATCATATTTCCTCATTTATGTCTTGTATGATCTCATAGTTAATATCCCTTCTTATTATGCTGTTTGCTACAACAATTGCACGTGGGAAACACTGTTTAATGTATCTTATGGTACTACTCATAAGTCTCTAGAAATTTCACCTGGTCCATTTGGACTTTTAATGCCATTTGTACCCACATGTAGCACTACTAATTTTGCTTCTCTCTTACCATTTGATTGAGTAAGTTAAGTAGATATCTTCCTTTCATAGAAGTTTGAAAACAGTGTTGTTATACATATGTTGTAAGTGTTGTTTAGTGTTATTAATTGACTCACCTTTAAAATTAAATTAAAAAAAGTTAAGTAGATATTTAGCCTTTTCCCCTCTGTGCACATAAATTTTCATAGTTTCTTTATTTAGTTTATACATTTAATCATTGAATCACCATACACTATGACACTTTTACAACCTTCTTTATTTTCTATCTTCAAGTTTCAACTTAGGTCCTTTTTTTTTTCCTCTATCTTCTTATTACCCCTTTTCTCGCAGTTAGAAATTTTCCACTTGTATTTTGATCCAGTTTCTTTGTTGTTTCTTCTTCATCATTCTGACTTATTCCTTCTGCTTCCATGTTCACTTGTATTTCATATCGCTTTCTGTTACCCCTTCCCACATAATTTGGATTTGTCCACTTGTATTTTAATGCTTGTTTCTTTGTCCTCTCTTCTAAATCACTCCGGCTTCTAATTCCTCATTTGCTATTACTTCATATTTATTAGAAATATATATACCATTTGCATTCAAACTTGCACCACATTTTGATTCTCGGTTTACAACCATTGTCTTCAAAAAGTTTGTTTCTTCAAACAGGTTTTTATCTGCAATTTTACTTCTTCCTCAGATTTCATTTTTGTTATTTCTTCTTGGGCATTTTCAATATCCTTGTTTAACATGTAATGTCTTACAAACTATGAGGGTCATCCAGAAAACAAAGAACGATTGCGCATTGTGCTCCACGTATACCCCCAACCATGGTGATTGCAATAGTGGCAGGTAGTTTATTCCTTGTCTTCAATGTAAGCCAAGTCTCATTGCTGTGTGGTGACGTTAATTGTTTTTGCAGCCAGCAATTTGAAATGGTACTGCCAATCGAAAATCCTGCTAAATGTGAAAAATGAAGTGTCATTCGTTTTCTGAATGCTCAAAACGTTAACCCTATTGATATTCATAGGCAAATAAAGAATGTTTATGTGAAAGTGCAATTAACGAGTCATCAATGAGGAAATAGTGCATTATGTTCAATGAAGGAAGGTCCAGCGTGCATGATGAAGATCAGAGTGAGAGGCCGTCACTTGTTATGGAAGATCTGTGGGAAAAAGTTTGACATAATTCAGGTAAACCAATGTTTCACTTTGAGCACATTGCATGAATCTTTTCCATAAAGTTCATGTTTGCTCCTGCATGAAATAGTGACAGTGCACCTTGTTACAAGAAAATTTAATGCTTTGTGGGTGCCAAAAATCTTCAATGATGGCCACAAGGCAAATCGCATGGGAGCAGCCCTTGAAGTTTTGACACAATATTACTGAGTGTGATGATTTGCTTGACCGCATTGTTACTAGAGATGAAACTTGGGGTTTGTTCAAGACTCCAGAAAACTACGGCAGACAATGGAGTGATATCACACAAATTTGCCCACAAAACCCAGGAAGGAAAAACCAAATTTGAACACCGTAAAGTCAACAGTTCTTTGGGACCAAAAGGGTTTAATCCACGTCGAGTTCATGTCAAGAGGAGCAATAATAAACTCCGAAGCTTATTGTGGATCTCTTCAATGACTTTGACGTGCAATTCAAAACAAGCAACATGGAATGCTGTCTGCAAAAGTGCTCTTGATCCATGACAATACCCGGCCTCATGCATCACCACGAACACAGCAGGAACTTCAATGCCTAAAATGGAAAATCTTTGATCATCCCGCTTATATTTGCACCAAGTGATTATCACTTATTCCCAAAACTTAAAGAATTTTTGGATGGAAAACAGTTTGCAAGTGATGAACTCAAGCAAGCAGTGACAGCCTAGCTTAAATCTTTGACGGCAAATGAGTACAACAATGATATTGAGAAACTGGTCCCACATTACAACAAATGTCTTGACAAGTATATTGATTACACAGAAAAGTAGTGTAAAGTCTTGTAAGTTTAAAAATAAAGTTTGGTGCTGATATCTTTTGTTTTGATTTAACCATGCTCAATCGTTCCTTACTTTCTGGATGACCCTCGTATAATGTATGCTGTATTCATACTACATTTTATCCATCTTTGATCTATCTATTAAGATAATGCTAATAAAAACCATGTATATTTAAGCTAAATGCAGCGAAACATTAGAATGGAGGAAAAATGAAGCTTAAAAAATAAATACAAGCACAAAAATATTGCATGGTCCTATCAGGCCCTGTGCAACCAACGATGTGCCTAACAGAGGGTTAAGGAATTGCAGCTAAGTCCACTAGACTCATATAAGGCATTACATATTCTGTGTACTGAGGGTTAAATTATTCTGTTAAGCACTTTAGAAAAACAAAGGGGATGTAAATTAAATGCTTTGCTAGCTTTAGAGGGAAATAAAGCTTTATAATTATCTATGTACTGTGCATTTATTAAGTATAACATGGAGTATAATAAACCTTTGTTTCTTAATAAAGGGTTGTTTTTTTTACTAGCAGTAAAACACTTGCAGTTTGTATAAGATGCTAACTTGTAACACTTATTCAAGATTATGTATGATTCACTTTCAGGAGATGATCACCAGGCCCTAATATGGGATATTCAGCAAATGCCAAGGGCCATTGAAGATCCAATTTTGGCATACACAGCTGCAGAAGGAGAAATAAATCAGATTCAATGGGGAGCCACACAGCCAGATTGGATAGCAATTTGTTATAACAAAGCCCTTGAAATCCTGCGTGTTTAAGGTGAAGAAAGTTAAGAATTATTATTTTATGAGTGTTGATTTGAAGCTCTCTGCCTGTAAAAATGAAACACAAGATTTTCAAAAAACTTTTACTTTCCTTTTTCAACCTTCCAACTATGTATACCTAAAAATTAGTAAAAATTGATGAGTAGGATGATTACACTTTAGTTTGACTTACTAGTTATGTTACTTTGGACGATTGTTTTGTGGCTGCAGTTACACTCGAAACAGTTGTCCAAAGTAACATAACCTAGTAAGTGAAATTAAAGTATAATCATCCTATTTTTAAGCAATTTGACAAATTTTCAGTGTTTTAAATAGTTCCATATGTCACTACAGGTCTTGTATACCTACTTCTTTACACCTTCAGTATAAAATGATATGTCCAAGCTTTGCAAAATAAGAGTTTTTGTGACTCACTATGTCCCCATCTGAGGTAAATTTGTCAGGCAAGCCACTTCTTCAGATTTTGGAAGAGAAAAAAACCACTTGAAGTCAAATCTGGTGAATATAGTGTATGTAGTATATAGCACAAGTCATGCAACTTTGTGATCACAAGTGAAGAGGTGTGTATTAGTACTTTGTGTTGGTGGAAAAGAACTTTCTTCTTTCTTAAATGAAGTGTATGTATGGACAAATCCTATATTACATTTTCTAAAATTTGAGATATTGATGGAACAAACACATTTGCTGTGTCCTGGATCCACATTTGCAGATAGTTTGAGCATTCAGTATTACAGAAATTGTGAACTAAAATTATTTTTGAAAATCATTGAACCACAGCCTGTGAGATTGTTTCAAGGGCAATTGAGGCAGCTATGTTGTGAATCAAACACAATATAATGAACACATTCTAGTCAAAAGGTTGTTCTGGTGCCTTCAGCTGTATATTACAAAGGTTATTTAGTTTCTCATCAACTAATTGGTCATTCAATCAGACAACAGTAGTGATCATAATGTACTGTTGTTGTTGGGTGATGTACATAAGTTGACGTAAAACAGATGCATTTATAATGCTTTGGTTTATGGAACAAAAGTGTATGCTACATTGTGCTGCATAGCCCTGTCCCTTGGACAAAAATCACCTTTGTTGCCATTTTATCAGTATATAGGAAATGTAACAGGGACATTTGTTCACCTATTTGACTTGAATGTAGATGTTTGGCCTTTATCACATCCTTCAGCTGCTCCATCAAAATTGCATATTACTCCTCTTTTATGGTTTTGTTCTTTCCAGGCACCATACTCCAGGCTTCCCAGTAAACTATGTCAATAAACTTTCCTGCTGAATGGAACATACTTTGAGTGCTCAGTGAACAGAAGTCAGTTGAGTTGCATTGGACAAGTCCAAGCATTCCTGTGAATGTTCATTTGGATGTACTTGTGATTGACAGTTAACATTTAGAATCTATCATGCTGCAAGCTTTCTCATATGCACATACTCATGAAAAATGTTCCAAACATGATTTAATGAGATCTAGGCAACAGCTGGCTCATGTACTGTCATCTAACGTGGCATTATGGATTTTTGTGATGTGTTCCCCATTTGTAGTAATATCTGCATATCCAGGATATTCATCATCAAAAATGGAAGAACAGCCACATTTAAATCTGCAGCTTATTTCTTCACCATACAAAATTATGGTGAAAAACCTTCCAAAGTAGAATCCAATTCCTTTTTTATTTCAGTTGGCATTATGTCTTTTAATACAAACTATTCTATCACCATACAACACTTACATTAATCAACTTTTAGAAGAAATTTCAAGTTACTTATTTTGCAGCACCAAACCAAACAAATTAAAGCACATGTATGAAATTGCATGCTGTGCCATCTAAACGATTATACATGAGAGCTATCCTTATTACTTGATACTACAAGCACTATTTCTGTGTCAGACTAAAGTTTTCTAAACTGGATGGATGGACAGACAGACAGGTGGGTGGGTGTTTAAGCCCTTCATCTTCTCTTCACTGTGACCTTTATTAGATATATTGCAAATATCCTGATCTATAATCCTAGTTTAATTTAATGTTTTTAATATAGCCAATAACTTTCTTGGGTGATATTGAGGCAATTTGTCCTCAAAGTTGAAAAAGCAAACTCCAGGTGCCTTCTTTGTTGGGCAATTGCTTTGCATTTGCAAAGTATATGCCATGCTGTTTCTTTTCCATCTAAACAGAACCTACATATCTTCACCTCAGAATTGCCCATCTTATAGAGGTGATCTCTAAGAGGGCAGTGTTAAGTAAGGAGGCCTCAACCCCTGTTAGCTGAGTGTGAGCATCTTTTTTGCCCTTTTCATTGACAATTCAGTGAACTGTTTTGCGTGATTTAGCTTTGTAACTTGTTCCCAATAGCAGCTTGTTTTCCTGTGTCCCAGGCTTTTATCTTTTCTTTGATATAGCATTCTGGTACCCCACAGAATGGTTCTAGGCCAGTGAGTGCAGTATTAGCTGCTCCTTTGGCTAGGCGATCAGCAATTTCATTGCCTTAAATTCCTGCAGGACCTGGCTCCCACATTAAGATGACCTTATTGTGTTTTACCTGATTTAATATCTGCAGACAGTCTTTGACAAGCTTTGACTCAATGGTGAATGCATTAAGAGCCTTTAAAGCTGCTTGACTGTCTGATAGGATATAAATTTTGGCTCCACATATACCTTTATTGACATGAGGGCAATTTCAAAAGTTTCCAGCCTGACTACCTTTTTATTATTATAAAAATAAAATAATGATGCTGTTTTCAACATAACCATCCTGTATTTCAATACACTTCACACATCTGTGGATTAACAACTCTATGCCTTTGAAAAAGCAATCTGGTTCTCTATCGGCATAATGTCCCATTACAGCATCTTTCACTTCATCATCATCAAATTTCTTTCCTCAAAGATCTTTCTTCAGTTTGAAGAAGAGGCAGTTGTCACTGTGGCCTAGATCTGGAATGTAGGTTGGATGGTCAATCTCTTTGAAGCCACATTCCTGTAATGCAGCTTTCACAATTGTTGCTGTGTACTGGCACATTGTCTTGGAGAAGACGGACACCATGTGACAATCTTCCTCGCCTCTTTTGTTTGATGGAGTTGCACAATTTTGCAAAAGTGAAGCATAATATTGTGCATTCACAGTAGTATTCCTTTCTTTGAAAATTACAAGGAGAATTTCTCTGGAATCCCAGAAGATTGTCGCATGACCTTTGTGGATTGAGTGACTTTCACCGTTCTTGGTGGAGCTTCATCTGGTTTATGCCATTCAAGAAATTCTCTTTTGGACAGAGGGTCATAATAAAGAATCATAGTTTCATACCCTGTAACAGTGGATTCCGGTACTTCTTTCTGGTTTCCATGGCAAAGCTCCAAAAACTTTGTGCAACAAGGCACGCGCTGCTCCTTCTGAACTGCAGAAAGAATTCTAGACACGCATCTTGCACTGATTTTTTTCATGTGCAAATGATCATGAATGATCTGGAAAATGGTTGTTTTAGATAGCCCCAACCTTGCTGAGATTTCCTTGAGGTTTAGTCACCTGTCACTCAGTAATTCACGTTCAACAATAGCGATGGTTTCCTCAGTCTTCACCTCACCAGGTCAACCAACATGTGGGTCATCATCTGCCCAAATGAAACTGTTTAGATGATTCTTTCACTGAGGAATATGAAGGGGAAGCATCACCATAAACACCATCTAAGTGGCATTTTAGTTCAGCTAGTGCAAGGCCCTCATTTGTAAGGAACTTTATCACTGCTCAATACTCGATTTTATCCATTTTAGCAGCACAGCACATGTCTTTCCCACACGAGAGCCACCACTTGAATGAACCTAGTAGCGGGTTGAAATTCAGTGTGCACATCCTAACAGATGTCACTAGCTCCTCCCCAAGCAATTTTGACTTTCACACTTGTTTTCAGGGTCAAGCTGGAAACTTTTGGAACTTATCTCGTATGTGGGGACATATTTCTATAGCATGAACTTCTGCTTGAAGTATGGTTGGTTCATTGCCAAGAGCTTTTGCTAGGCCAAAATTAGGGCCATAAACTCCTAAATCGGATTTCCCATCCATTTTTAAGCCACCCATGTACCAGACCAGTGACTCTTCCAAAATTAGGTCTTTTTTTTTTTTTTCTTTCCAAATTTGACGTTCAGTTAATATAACTGTAAAGGAATGAGTTAAGTTAGGTTTGGGTGTAATCCAGACCCATAATTTAATGAACTCTTCTTCAATTTTACACAGTGCATGAGTTCCATAAGTATAGACTCGTCTCTCCCTCTTTTTATAATGACAAGATCATCAGCATATCCTTGTGCTTCAAAGCCAGCATTCGCCAATTTCTCAAGAAGTGTATCAACCACCAGTGTTCATAAAAGGGTGACAGCACCTCTCCTTGAGGGCATCCCTTGTTGAACCTTATGGTGATTTCCTTGCTTCCGAGATTGACTGTAATATTGCGGCTTTGTTGCATGATTATTATCCATTTAACTATGGTGGGATTAATTCCCTTCCGCTCTGCAGCCTTTTTTATAGACCCATAAGTGGTGCTGTCAAAGGCCCCTTGAATATCCAGAAAGTCACATAGAGCTATTTGTTTATGAGTAATGCCCTTTCAATCTTAGTTACAGGACTATGGAGGGCTGTTATTGTTGATTTGCCTCCTTGATAAGCAAACTGTGTTTTCTGAAGTGTTACTTTAGACAGTGTCTCGCTTCTAGTATAGTTGTCCAAGATTTTTTTCATATTGTGTATTAGGCTTTGTGGAGTCATTCCTACCTGCCTGTGGTGTAAATACCACTCTGGCATTCCTCCATGCTAGGGGAAGATAACTTAGCCTGAAGCTTGTATTTAACATCCTTCTTAAAATAGGTGCAAGAACCTCCTTACCTTTCTTTAAAAGAGCCAGAAAGACTCCTTCTCCTCCTGCAGCTTTGTATGGTTTAAATTAGTTAACAGCCCATTTAATAAAGTTACAGGTGAAGATTTGTCCAGCTAGGCTTTTAGCTCTACTGCTGTATACTTCAGATACAGGTTCATTAATATGAACCTGTTCTTTAGCCTCAATAATGTTGGAATTGGGAAAATGAGTCTCTAATAGGAATTCCAATGTTTCCCCTTTACTCTTAATATAATTTGTGTCTGATCTCCTTAAATAGCCAATACTGTTTGCATGGCTTTTTGACAGGGCTCTGTGAACTCGAGCTGTAATAGGTATTTCATTAACCCTTCCCGGGCAAAATGCACATATATTTGCGATGCATGGTTATGCGTCAGCTTCGCACAAATTCTTTTTATACGTTCGCGCAAGCTATTGTAGCTGGCCTTTACTTCACGTAAATGGTCAACAGATGTCATTAGATGAATTTAAGCGCACGTCTGTGCTTAGGTCTGTGTTTTGTTAGTTGCTACAGAATAATACGTCCTGAGCGGGTAATTTTCTGTGTTGTGTTTCATTATTTTGCTCGTTTTGGTTTGATTTGGAGTATGGCGCGTAAGAGACAGTATGGGGAGGATGAAATAAGGGCTTTTATAGAATCTGTGCTCAATGAAACAGATGAAAGTGGCTTTAATGCTTGGGAAAGTGATGAAAACGAAAGTCCTGCAAGTGCGCGCAACAGTGACCTATGTAGCAGCAGGTGTTAGGAAAGAAACAATATATTTTTGTGAAACATGTGATCTGAAACCCTATTTACATCCCGATAACTGCTTTGGAGCATACCATACACAAAAAGACTACAGTGTCACCCAATAAGATGTCTAGGCACTGATAATGCACTCTGCCCTGTAGATATGGCAAAGTTTCAGTTGTTTTGGTACATATGCCACTTTTCATTTAAATAAGTGTAGCCTCAAAAGAAAATATCTCTAATAAAAAGCAATGTTATGACTTAATGAACATTTATGTGCTTGGTTATACGTTTTCAACGATTTACTACACAAAATAGTATCATATGTGCCTTATTTTGAATAATATTCATGTTTTAAAATACTTGAGAAAACTAGGAAAATAATTACGCCCAGGAAGGGTTAATACCTAAAGAAAAGCTCTTCCAAGCCCTTCACTTTGATTTCCTTAATTCTTTATTATAGTTAGAGCCATTTTATACTCATACCAATTACCTGTTCTTTTTACATTTTTGAAGAGCTTCCTAACACTGGCCAATATATTTCTCCAAAAGTGTAATAAAAAGTGTTGTTTTATACGATAAAATCACTATATGCGATGTCATACTAAGCAATTTTTTAAATATAGCATTCACATAGGGTTTAGACGGGGTGATTAGATTCGCTGTTATAGCCAATAGGTCATTAAAAGCGATGTTGATACAACCGGTTTTGACTATGGTCCCATGCTGCTACAGCTCTTATGGGCCTGGGATTACAAATCAGACCACCAGCCCTGCACTCATTTACTGTGGCAGACGTGTACAATCATCTATACTCTGCGCCAAATAAGGGGATTGACAGCTGCTACCCACGTGGTGGAAGGGTCTAAATGAACAGGAGGGGATGGATGCGTCATGGCGATTGTCATGGCAACGAAAAGAGGAACCCTTTAGAGCTAAGATGTTTCCATAGCAACACTAAATGCTAAACCAGTGTTGTCGAAATTTAACACATGATTAACATGTGCCTGACCTGCAATCTAGCAGTAACATAAACTGTTCGTCTTATCTTGTTTTCCCTGCAATATATACAATGTCTCTCCAGTTGCAGCTTGCAATGTTTGTATCAGAGATTGCGTGTGTGCTGACAAGTTTGTTTGCATCATTCTATTTATTGTGGTTATTTGAGTTGTATTTACGTGTGTCTGAATCTGTATATCTGTGCATATGTTTTGAGCATTTACAACTGTCTCACTCTTTTAATGAATAATTATGTCCAAAAATATTGACGAAGACAGCGTAGCCAAACAAAAAACTTTATGTACTCGGGAAGTGAATGAAATTGTGCTTGGTAAGGTACTTATCTCAATTAAAGGATTATGCAGTTGATGGTATTGCTGAAGAACATGGTCGCAAAATTGTTTGGTGTCGCCCTTTCCTAGTGTACTCCGATTTAATTAATTTGGGCCGAAGTAAAGGGTTACATTGTGCGAAACAAAGATTTCACAGTGTTGTGTGTAATAAAGCTACATCAATAAAAAGCTGAAAACTGTGAACAAGTGGTTACCGATACAAAGGGCCTAATAGCTGCAACATGGGAAAATGGAGTCTTAGAAGCAAGAATAGAACAGTTTGTTATTTCCGCGGATAATTCCAGCAACAACGGCAATAATGCAAGCGGTTCGGATATCAGCGGCATTTCCCATTACAATATTTCACAGGTACGTTTCTTTTGTTAACATTAATCTTTACAGTGTTATAATACTTCCATATTCCATCCTTTGCATGTAAATGAACTATTTTACTCTTGTTTTCGAATACGAATATAAATTATACTTGCTCTACATTCCAAACGCAATCCAACCGTCTTCTTACACATAATGCTAACGCGCTCTCCACGTGGCACGATAAGTGGCAACATCGCCTCTTGTGCACCGCCAATTGTCAATACCTTCTAAAGTAAGAACAAATTAGAAACTAAAAACTTCACTTATCTTAGTATGATTTGCTGACCCTGGGTTTCAAGCTGTGTTCAGCTCATTCTCAAAGCCATATAAACAAATTCGTTGCCAAGCTACAATCTTTTATTTTTTCTGAGAAACAATTACTCTTATTCAATTTTTATTTACCAATCTCTGAAAACAAAATTTATAAATACAATCTATAGATGGTAATTCGAAGTTCATGACACGGTTCCTGTTTTTTAAAATAAATTTTTTTTTCCCAAACCATTAAATCTATAGGATTACTTAATTGTTTTAATAATTTAACTTCTGGATTAATTTCATGATTAAATGACCAAAAATGATCTGCCACAGCTGATTTATCAGTTTGTTTATATTTAATATTTCTAAAATGTTCTTTTATTCTGGTTTCTAGATGACGTTTAGTTTTACCAATATAAACTTCATCACAATCTAAACAGCTAAATTGATAAATGCCAGATTTTTTATAATTTGGTATTTTATCTTTTTTTGAAAAATTAAGTAAATTTTGTATATTAAATTTATTTTGAGGGACCAAATTTATTCCATATTCTTTAAAAATCCTTGTAAATTTTTTATTAGCCCATGGATGGTAAGTAAACTTTTTAAAAATACAATTATCTTTTATTTTTTTAAGGGTTGAAACTTCTTTGACAGCTTTTTGATACTTAAATTCCTCTATCCTTTTATGTATAAAATCTGTTAAAACCATTAATTACTGCAGTGTTAATAATGTGTTTATATTCTATGTCAAATTCATCTTTATTAAGGGGTATATTTATTAACCTATAAATTAAACTATTAAAAACAGCAAATTTATGTGCAAAAGGATTAAAACTTATATTTTATGTAATTATCAGTGTGAGAATATTTTCTGTAAATACAAAATTTCAGTTTATTGTTACGTCTTTTAACTTTTAAGTCCAGAAATGAAAGGAATCCATTATTCTCAGTTTCCAAAGTGAATTGTATGGCTTTATCTTGTAAATTTAAAAGTTTTAAAGCATCATTTATCTGTTTTTTAGGGACAACAGCAAAAATGTCATCCACATATCTATACCATATTTTAAAAATTAGAGGGAATGATTTTGTAATTTGAGTTTCAAAAAAACTCATGAAAAGATTAGCAAGAAATGGCAAAAGTGGACTACCCATTGCCAAGCCAGAAGTTTGTTGAAAAAAATTACCATTAAAACTAAATAAATTTTGATCTAAACAAAGATTTGTAATATAAGTGCTGAGGCTTTCACGGCCGGCATTATCAACTATGTTAAGTAGATTTTCCGGGTTTGTGGGCCGTGGTCGAGTTGGATTACCTTCCTCCGACGTTTCGCTGGAAACTGCGTCCAGCATCTTCAGGGTCAACCTATGTTATTAGCGGCTGCACTAAATTAAAGTTCACTACAAACTTTCATATTCATCTTTGTTTGTTACAAGTTTGTAGTGAACTTTAATTTAGTGCAGCCGCTAATAACATAGGTTGACCCTGAAGATGCTGGACGCAGTTTCCAGCGAAACGTCGGAGGAAGGTAATCCAACTCGACCACTGCCCACAAACCCGGAAAATCTACTTAACAAAGATTTGTAAGTTTTACAAAATCATCTATTAAGTCATTGTCTAATTCTAAAGAATTTAACCATTTTTTTTTAAAAAATCAAAAGCTTTTTTCTAGGAATGCTCGGAAATAAAGCAATTACATCAAAAGAAACGAGTTTATCATTATCAGATAATATTAGGTTATTAATCTTTTTTACTAGTTCAAAAGAATTTTTAATACTTAAACTCTCAAATGTTTCAAAAGTACTAAATTTTTTTAAAAAATGGTTAAATTCTTTAGAATTAGACAATGACTCAATAGATGATTTTGTAAAACTTACAAATCTTTGTTTAGATCAAAATTTCTTTAGTTTTAATGGTAATTTTTTTTCAACAAACTTCTGGCTTGGCAATGGGTAGTCCACTTTTGCCATTTCTTGCTAATCTTTTCATGAATTTTTTTGAAACTCAAATTACAAAATCATTCCCTCTAATTTTTAAAATATGGTATAGATATGTGGATGACATTTTTGCTGTTGTCCCTAAAAAACAGATAAATGATGCTTTAAAACTTTTAAATTTACAAGATAAAGCCATACAATTCACTTTGGAAACTGAGAATAATGGATTGCTTTCATTTCTGGACTTAAAAGTTAAAAGACGTAACAATAAACTGAAATTTGGTATTTACAGAAAATATACTCACACTGATAATTACATAAAATATAAAAGTTTTAATCCTTTTGCACATAAATTTGCTGTTTTTAATAGTTTAATTTATAGGTTAATAAATATACCCCTTAATAAAGATGAATTTGACATAGAATATAAACACATTATTAACACTGCAGTAATTAATGGTTTTAACAGATTTTATACATAAAAGGATAGAGGAATTTAAGTATCAAAAAGCTGTCAAAGAAGTTTCAACCCTTAAAAAAATAAAAGATAATTGTATTTTTAAAAAGTTTACTTACCATCCATGGGCTAATAAAAAATTTACAAGGATTTTTAAAGAATATGGAATAAATTTGGTCCCTCAAAATAAATTTAATATACAAAATTTACTTAATTTTTCAAAAAAAGATAAAATACCAAATTATAAAAAATCTGGCATTTATCAATTTAGCTGTTTAGATTGTGATGAAGTTTATATTGGTAAAACAAAACGTCATCTAGAAACCAGAATAAAAGAACATTTTAGAAATATTAAATATAAACAAACTGATAAATCAGCTGTGGCAGATCATTTTTGGTCATTTAATCATGAAATTAATCCAGAAGTTAAATTATTAAAACAATTAAGTAATCCTATAGATTTAATGGTTTGGGAAAAAAAAATTTTATTTTAAAAAACAGGAACCGTGTCATGAACTTCGAATTACCATCTATAGATTGTATTTATAAATTTTTGTTTTCAGAGATTGGTAAATAAAAATTGAATAAGAGTAATTGTTTTTCAGAAAAAATAAAAGATTGTAGCTTGGCAACGAGTTTGTTTATATGGCTTTGAGAATGAGCTGAACACAGCTTGAAACCCAGGGTCAGCAAATCATACTAAGATAAGTGAAGTTTTTAGTTTCTAATTTGTTCTTACTTTAGAATCTTGTTGCTTCACTGTTAATAGCTTCAATTTTTCCTTATTTGTCAATACCTTTCTTGTTTGGCACAGAGTATAACTGATACAGGGAGGTGATGTGGCCAGCATCATGCATCCCTCAACTGGAATGTTGGCTTTCACGGCCAGGATCACTGCCTATCGCAGCTCATCTTATTTCTTCACAGTGCTGACTGGGTACCAGTCCATACCTGGAATTTATAATCTACACCCCATTGATGATATTGAATCATCATCATCATCATCATCATCATCATCATCATCATCATCATAATCATAATATGGCTTGCATCACACTATTATAAAATGGTTTTGTGTTTGAAAAGGTTAATTTCTCTCAATTGAATATATTCCTTCTGATTGCTAGCAAAAGCTTAACATTAATTCATCATCAATGACCATTTATTTTAAACATCAAACCAGTGGCAATGTGTGTGCATTGTATGTATGCCCTTGTTTCTTTAACATAGAAGGTACAAATCAGTAAACCTTTCTTGCATTTGTAATTTGAGCAGACATGGTTAATCAACATTACAAAAGAAAAGCATCCAGTGACAGAGTGAAAAGTCGTCGTAAAAATATTGTCATCTTTCCTCATGTATCTATTTTAGGGCCGGTTTCACTAACAACAGTAATTTTTCCTGTTATTCCCATTTATGTTATCCCAGGTATACGTCTTTACGGACGTAACACACGAAGCACGTTTCACCACGAGGTTATAAACCCAGGTAATACAATCTTAGACTTGGTGTGCGCCTGCTATACGAACCAACAATTTCTCATACATAACAAGCGAGAATCGCAATCCGCCGTTTCCGGTTTGTCCTACTTCCGCCTCATTTCGAAACGAAACAGCAGTGTGTTTGTGTTATCCACGTGTTATCTAGAAAGCATGGCTGAAATCGCTAAAAGAAGAAAGAGCCCAAATATGACGGCAGCAGAGAAGATTAGTTTCGTAGAACTAATACGAAATCATTTTCACATAATTGAGAATAAAAGAACGGATGGTGTCACCACACACAAGAAGAAGGAGGAGTGGAAGAAAATAGCCTCCGAGTTCAACTCGCTGGGTTTGGGAGTTAACAGAGATGAAAATAATTTACGCTGCACATGGGACATGAAAAAGGCGGCAAGAAAGGCAGCGTCGGAAGAACGGCTGCAAAGGATTACAACAGGTAAGAGAATGTTCTTTTTGTGATATTTCATAGATTCATGGTGTATATGTTATACCAAACTTTTGCAACTTGGGATAATGTAGCTTATTGAACAAAACACTTCCAATAGATGGTAATTATTCTTTATTTATACCAACAAGCTTACTGCTGGCTAGTGCATTGAATTTTTCAGTCCTGATTCCACCTTTAAACTTTCACCAATGTATATTATCTGCAAGTTGAAAAAATTTTCAAATAGACATGCACCAGCCACACAGGGGAGCACATATAGTTTTCAATGTAATTTGTAAAGTTGTGGAATTATATTTTGTTGATAACATTCTTGGAATCTTTCCTCACCGCACTGTAAGCTGCTGTAGTATGAGCTCTGTTTCATTTTGAGAATAAAGATTGTTAAGGCTTGCCCTCAAGTTCTGGTATAGCCAATAAATGAACCCTGCAGCACAGGGTTTTTTCTGTTTGCATTATTGGCACTCATTGCTATCATAGGATGAAGCAGAGGCAACTATGCAACATCTTTAAAATAACTTCAAGCTTTACTTATCAACTTTATGAAAGGAGGTACTGAATCTGGTCCCTGTTGCTGTTAGGAAATTATTCATCACTCAACGCAGTTCACATTGAGAAATGCTATCAATTTTCTGGTGATTATTTTGCTTTAATTCATCTATCATGTGCAATTTATCTTGTGCACTTCATGTTCTAATTTACCCGAGAGATAGAAATCGCTTTCAATTGCTCTCATCGAAATTTTGACCCGCTCAACTGTATTAGAGTCCTGTTAAAAATCACGTTGTGCATGATTTTGGTTATTTAGCAAAAGCTATGCAGCATAACAACGTGCATTTAAAAAAAAAAAAAAACTCATCCCAGTTTCTTGGACTGAATATTTCCCATGGCCTGAAATTTATTATGAAGTGTATAGATTGTTGTAATGTGGAACTTTTACACCCAGAAAACCTTTTGCAAGTTGTACTTTAATTTAACGAGCTGAGTTAGCACAGAATCGGAAATCATAAATACATACTGCTACGCTTATACAAGCCATAATATACTTTGTGACTATGGGACAAAATAATAAATAAGTGAGCAATACCATGATCATTGTCAAGTCATACTGTAGAGCCTGAGCAGAGCAGAGCCGCAACAGTAGCGTGACTTTGATGACAGTAGCAGTGCAGAATAATGTGTCACCTTGCCGAGTGAATAAACATTGTGCAGCTGGTTCTTAGTTCATTAGCTATCTCATGTGTGTAATGGAAATATTATGGAAAATTAAATCACTGCTTTATACTGTTTATGGCTCTGCAAATTGAGTAGATTGTAAATTCTGTAATGTATGTTTCAGGTGGAGGGCCACCGAAAAAAATGAGAACTGATGAAGTGCTGGATACAGTACTAGGCATGCTGCGCGACGTCGTTGGGGGCCTACACAACCCATACGATGGTGATAGTGAGGTCACCATTGGGGAGGTGCAGGTGTCAGCAATGGCTCAACCACTTGAAGCACCAGCAGAGGAAACAGAGGAAACAGACTGGAGTCAATACAGTATCTCCATGTTGAGAACCCCAATACATCCAACACTGACAAACTATGAGCTGCTTAATATAACTGAGGCTCCTTGCACACCCAGTGCCGCTCCCACCTCTAGTACCCCTCCCACTCTCAGTGCCCCTCCCACCCCCAGTGCTGCTCCCACCTCCAGTGCCGCTCCCACCCCCAGTGCTGCTCCCACATTTACTCCGGTTGCAACAAGCTGGTCTGGACGAAGGAGACCTTCCTTAGGGAGGCAACAGAATGGCTTGGAGCAGCTTTACCAAGTCAGAAGAGAGGCAGTGGTCGCTGCTCAAAGGGAAGCCACGGAGGAGCATCTGTGGAGGCAGGAAGAACATTTGTGGAAGCGGGAGCTCCAAAAATCATTGCTTCAGCAGGAGCAGCTTAAACAAGAGCTGCTAAAGGAACAATTAAAACGGCAAAGAAGTGAGTGATACGTGTGTGTGCCTAATGCTCAGAATTGGACAATACAATCATACTTCTTCTTGCTTCCCAATATTTATAGAATTTCACATACAATGAGGTTATCAATGTAATCATGAATGTAAAAGCTAAACCTTAAAATAAAATGGAAAAATTGCAGAAGTTGTGGAGTTCAACTTTTTATTCTTTGCATGCTGTCAACTTACACGTAGCATGGCAGTGTGCAATGCTAGATGACTTAAAAAGCCAAGTACTTCCTTAAGTAGGGGAAGCTAACTTCAACCCTTTACAAAGTGGGTAAAAATAAATTAAAGCACGTTTGATAAGAATTTGTTTATTCAACTACAATAATATATGACAAAAACCTTATAAATGTGGTGAACTTAGTTACATATAACACCATTTTAATGCTAAACCAATCCAGTTCACAAACTTTCCAGAAAATGGCAGCCGCCTAACTATAAAATATAGCCCCTCACCATCTTGCCCATCGTCCTCTACGTGATTTAACTAATCCTTTGCAAACCCTTAAACTATTTAAAATGGAATATCTGCATGTGTTCTTAAGTATATTTACAAACTGTATAACATCTTCCCTTTCCGAGTTCTCAATTCTGTGACAGGAAAATGTTTGGATGATGCAAAATGCTGCTTCAATTTGTCGGAGGTAAGGAAAAGAAAGAGGGAGCTTTACCTATTACAGATATTATCCACAAAATGTTTAGGATATTGAAATATGAATAGTTCTGTTTCAAAGTGCAAAACCTTAGGTGAACAAATTATAATGCTGCCAGTGATATGCATGTAATTCCAGTAGTTTCATCCAATGCACTGGTTCTGAAGGTAAGCTTCTTGAATGTCATTGTCGAATCAGACTGCAAAAAAGAAATAAACATTTTAGTACAATGCAATCAGATGCCCCCAACTGTGGCAATGCCAATCATGCACAGGCGAAATGCCGTGCACCCATTATGTTTTAAATAATGTGACTTTTTTTTGGTTGGTTGTGAAGTAAAGTAAAGACAGATGTGGTCTAGATAAAGAAACACGTTTATTTCCGTAAACAGTAACTTGTACACTCGTTGCAACAGCAAGAAAGTCTTTTCCGATTCTCCAACAGCACGACTCCGAATTCGTAACACAAAGAACTAACTCTTCTCCGTCGGCACAACGCTTCACATCGTCTGTCCGTCTCCGTCGGCACGACTACTCAACCTTCACATACGTCTGACTCACTCTTCTCACACTTTACCGCTATTTATATCTCCCAGGCACTATTCTGGAAGCTTCAGGAACGTTCACTTATTGCGGCGAGATACAAAGTAGAAGACTCCAGAAGAATCTACCCTTTTCTCTCTTTCGGCAAGCGCCCCAACAATACGGCCATGCTCTGTCTCTTTCCTTCGGCTCCTTTGCGGTAGTGCCGACAATAATGCGATGGGTGACACTGCTGTTGTCGGCAATTAGATGCGGCGAGCGCGGTGACACTGCTCCCTCCTCAGAGCTGGTCGTCCCGACCAGCACTATCACTGCAGCATCTCCCTTGCGCCCCGGCGGACTATCCCATCGAACCTCTTCTCCAGGAGGCACGATCCTAGGTATCGCTGTTGGATAGTGTCCCTTGGTCTGGGTAGGACGACGTATGCCATCCTGCTTCGAAATTCTGCAACAGTACCGCCGGTCTTGACGGTCCCTCGTCCAGTTGCCCTTCTTCCTGGTGTGTTGACGGGCCATCCTGCGCACTTGGAAACGGCTCATTGGGTACCGTGTCCGCCGACCTCTCTGGCGCACCTTCGCAGCCATCTTGCTTCCGATGGGTCCGGCAACAAACCCCACCACATCCGCGCGAGTCGCGTCCACCGCTGCACTCGTGTTCACTCGTGCTCGGCACGGCCTCTCCTATATCCTGCCGTCCACGATGATGTCCACCATTCTTCCGTTCACGGCACTCTGCGTCAGGTGATTGGATGGCTCCGACGGTCCCCCCATGTCCCACGCCAAGTCGGTTTTCGCGTGTTGCTCGTTTGCTTGTGCGCTTCCCTGCTGATCGTCCTCCACGTCATATCCTGGTTGGGTACGTACCCGACACACTCCTTCAGAGGATCCTCGACGACGTCCCTGAACTGCCCCTTTGTCTTCCCCGAGACGTACACTTTCGTTATCTGAAACGGGCGCAACTGTCGCTTCGGCCACTAGGTGCTTCCTCCCCGGGTCCGCGCTATTCCGTCTGCCCCTGGCATCCAGTACTTTGACGCTCTCGTCAACTCTTACTACCAGGGCGCCAAGACGTTCCCCGTCGTCCTCCACGACGTCCACATGCTGGCAGAGGTCTTCCACCTTTTCGCCGAGTTCTTCCACGTCTTCCGTCACGCCAATCAGTTCGCCGAGTTGTTCCACGTCTTCCGTCACGCCAATCAGTTCGCCGAGTTGTTCCACGTCTTCCGTCACGCCAATCAGTTCGCCGAGTTGTTTCACGTCTCCCCTCACATCATCTGAAACGGGCGCAACTGTCGCCTCGGCCACTAGGTGCTCCCTCCCCGGCTCCGCGCTATTCCGTCTGCCCCTGGCATCCAGTACTTTGACGCTCTCGTCAACTCTTACTACCAGGGCGCCAAGACGTTCCCCGTCGTCCTCCACGACGTCCACGTGCTGGCAGAGGTCTACCACCTTTTCGCCGAGTTCTTCCACGTCTTTCGTCACGCCAATCAGTTCGCCATCAATTTTCGCCGATAGCTCCGTCTTCATCTCTTTCAGCTCGGCAGCGAGGTTGTTGTTTGACGTTTCCATTTTGGCAGCGAGGTTGTCGTTTGCCGTCTTCATCTCTTTCAGCTCGGCAGCGAGGTTGTCGTTTATCGTTTCGATTTTGGCAGCGAGGTTGTCGTATGATGTTTCCATTTTGGCAAATAATTCTTTCATCATTGCCATCATCCTGGTTTCCGAATCTCCCTCCATCTTGGTTCTAACGTTGCAACTTCTAACGACGATGTAACGAAACTAGAAGCAATTCGACGAATCCCACTCCTGACACCAGTGTGACTTTTTTTTTGGTTGTGTAGTAAAGAAGACAGATGTGGTCTAGATAAAGAAACACGTTTATTTCCGTAAACAGTAACTTGTACACTCGTTGCAACAGCAAGAAAGTCTTTTCCGATTCTCCAACAGCACGACTCCGAATTCGTAACACAAAGAACTAACTCTTCTCCGTCGGCACAACGCTTCACATCGTCTGTCCGTCTCCGTCGGCACGACTACTCAACCTTCACATACGTCTGACTCACTCTTCTCACACTTTACCGCTATTTATATCTCCCAGGCACTATTCTGGAAGCTTCAGGAACGTTCACTTATTGCGGCGAGATACAAAGTAGAAGACTCCAGAAGAATCTACCCTTTTCTCTCTTTCGGCAAGTGCCCCAACAATGCGGCCATGCTCTGTCTCTTTCCTTCGGCTCCTTTGCGGTAGTGCCGACAATAATGCGATGGGTGACACTGCTGTTGTCGGCAATTAGATGCGGCGAGCGCGGTGACAATAATGAACCCTATATCATAACATAATTGTGCTCATAAAAAGTGTGCAGTAAAATAACTTAATAAATTTAATTGGAGAAGTTGAATATAGGCTTTAGGCATAATGGTGTGAGTTCTGCCCTTTCTTAAAGCAATTGTAAATTTCATTACGAATAACGTGGCAGTCAAAGCCGTCGATTTTCAAGAATTGTTTTTGCTTGCTTCCCGATTTCTGTGGAGTTTTCCAACCTCTCTTTAAAATTTTCCGAACAGTAGGTCTGCTTAATTTGAATATTTTTGCAATTTTTGAAATAGGTTCCTTGCTTAACTTTTTCTTGCACACATTTCATACACATTTTGAAGCAAAATCTGTGATTGCTTTGAAGTCGTGCAGCGGACTTCTTACACTTACTTCGTGCACAACAGGGCATTTCACTGTGTTGCACTTGGGGTTCATTTGCATTCTAGCCGTCATTCATTGCAGAGCATGAGGAACAAGGTATTTAATGCGGTCTGGATGAAAATCACTTAGGTCAACGGATTCATTTGGTGCAGAAGGTGAAACATCTTGCCATGGTCTCCACATTTTGTTATGAGGCAATATTTACCTACACTAAATTTAAACTGCAGTCACTAGAAACTGTACACTTTGCGCAGAATTCAAACAACCACTCAAGACTAAGGTTTTTTCTGCAGTAGATCAAGCTATTGGCAACATGGGAGAGCCCTCATGTTTAACATATGCTTTTGAGGCTTGCACAAATTGCTGGGGAAGTGGTAAAACCTTCACATCAGGGGCAGAAAAAGGTAACTTTGGAGGGAACTGGAAAGCCGACTTTCGCAGGAACTATAAGTGCATTTATGGATCTCGGAAGTAGAAAATACTCAACTTCATCTCATATATTCAGACTCTTCCTCATTCTCCAATGATGCACTTACCACATTTGTATCACAGTATACTATTGCATTTGTACACACAACTGAAGGATATAGCAAATTAAAATGTGTTATGTGGATTTCTACAGGGCTACAATCAGCTAAAATATTTTCTGCACCAGATTAAAGAAGGTAACTATAACAAAAACCTATGAAATTTCAGACTGCCAATATAAATTCTAGCTCACCTTCTAAAATAGTTCTCTATAAGCACGTGTCGAACAGCATCATGACACCCTCTAGCTGGCTGAGCTGCAGGCTCCATTTCTCCCTCAGCAAGCAATGCTTCCCATGGTATCGGCAGTTGTAGCTGTGGATCATCTGGGGGCATTTGTTCCCCAACATGCCTTAAAATATTGTGGAGTACAGCTGTTGCTGTGATAATTGGAAATATATTTTCCAGCTTCAGGTTCATTCCCAGTGCAAGAACGGGGAATCTCCTTTTCCAGCAACCAAAAAGTCTCTCCATTACATTTCTGGAGCGGATTTGTGCTTCATTATAAAGGTTTTCCTGCGGAGACTGTGTTACATTTAGGGGAGTCATGATGTATGACCTGCAGGGATATCCTGCATCCGCCAACAGCACAGAATTCCCATATGCACCCTGATCAAAATGTGCTCTTTGTGTACAGTTATTAAAAATGGTACTGTCATGTGTGCTGCCAGGCCACCGTGCTACAATATCTGCAAATTCCATGTTGGCTGTGCAGATGACCTGGACATTCAAGGAAAAGTAGCCTTTTCTATTCCGATACCGTTCGGCATCATCACCTCCTTTAAAGAAAAGAAAAATCAATAAAAAGATTAAAATGCAGTCAACCTTTTTTTGCGCAAAGCCAAAGAGATGCCTCAGCCAAATTAAATGCTATCTTCAAAATGTAATGCAATGTATAAGCTTCTGCCCTTATCATCTTATTAAAAACAAAATAGAGCTAGATTAAATAGAAAAGTGGGTCGATTAATAACACTAAACAACACTCATTTTTTAAATCACCTAGAACATGTTTCAGAGGCCAGTTTTCTCCATTATCAACTGAACTTGTTTGTAGACGTTGGTCCTTCTGTAGACTGTTCTGGCGGTGATTTAAGAACTTTTACAATTTGTCCTTCTATATTCAATTGAATATTCATATTGAAAACTCTTGTATTTTTTCTCCCAGATGTTCCAGGAAATTTAAAAAAGTGAGTGTTCTTTAATTGATCCATTTTTCTATTTTAATGTGATTCCAACAACAACACTGGCATCAGTTTCCAGGCTTTAAATTTTATACCATATAAACATATTAGTCTTGAGCTCCTTCAACACCAGTCTTATAGAACGTTGAACTACTATGGTTTAGGTAAACAGGGAGAACACCCTTTTCCGGCTCACACATACAGTTTTTAATGCAATACTGGCCTATACTACCTGACAAATTGCTTTTATTCATAATAAACCTGTACATGAACCTTAAATTTAGTATTATAAACAAAACTAGTAACTTATGTTATAGTTGGAAAAAAGTATCAGCATTACTGAATAGAGATATGCAGCACACTTTAAGTTCGTAAAAATTTGATGAGATCATATGTATGCTTAAAGTAAGTACACCAAAGTGCTGTCTTTATTTCAAGGTTTGTTCTTCCTGTTTGCAGCTAAACCTAGTCTACAAGGAATATTAATATCTCTGCAGATGATGTATGTGTTTTCTGTAGCTAAATTCATGTACGTAGTAAATGCATAAATTGTTCTGAGGAGGTAATACTTTTGCTGGGGTGCTCTTTTTTTTTTACCCAAGAACATCTACTTAAAAACTAGGAGTTTTCATCTGGCATGTTCATAGTCCATACAAATACAGTAGTATAAAATGCATACAAAGTTCTGAAACTTACCAGTAGTTTTCATTTTTATATGTGTGCAATCCAATGCGCCTATTGCCTTTGGAAATCTTGCAATTTCATAAAATTGCAACTGACGCTGTTGGATGCTTTCTGCATCGGTGGGCATTCTTATGTGGTGTGTGCGAAGTCTAGCTAATGCACAGCTGACTCTGTGCACAATTCTGTGAGCTGTGGATTTGCTCACACCACCATAATCTGCAATGGCTAGCTGCCCACTACCAGTGGCATAATATCTCAGTGTCATCAGCAACTGGTTCACTGGAGACACAGCTGCATTTCTGCAAAGGAGACATTCAGTACTTTAATTTTCTTATCCTATTTTTATGTATGTCAGGTGTCAGTTGAATATTCATTGTTCAAAATACTGCAAGAGCATTAACATATATTAGGGCAAATCTGCATCACCACCTTTATTTCTGTTTATATGAATACAAAAAAGATATATATACACTGCATTACTTTTTTGCCAACACGTTCATGTGGCGCTTGGGAAAGGGAGAGAAAGATGTCCTGTATGTTACTCAGGCAAAATATAATAGTTCATTTTTGTCAACTCATCATGTAGCAAACTTTTGTCATTTTGCGGTTATGGTATTGTCAGATATGTGCTTTCTACATCTGTTCAAATAAAGTGGTAACTTTAGGGTTGGATTTCCAGCCTATCACTGTGACTAATTAATGAAACCTTTATGGAAAATATGATTACAATTTCAATAATACGAAATTATTACACGAAATTACGATTCTTTTCCCTTGGGTTATTTCATAAAGGCAAGGGCGATGTCTGCTACAGACTGCAGGCGGAAACATAAATGTGATTATATATTATTGTATGAAAAATACTGCCAGGAATTAAACACATAGAAATATACAAACATTCTGGAGCATAATGTGAAACACCTACAAGGGGTGGTTTTCACGATGCAGTACAGAAATAGAGGTTAGGTGTGCTGATGTCACAGCAGAATATGTTTATACTGTGGTGCCAAAGTCCTTAATTTATTTAAATCCTTATTCTTGCAAATTATCAGCTTACCTGTTAGATGGAAATTCCAGTTCTTGTTCTACTTGTTCTAAAATAGAAAGAACAGATTTTTGCTGAGACGAAACCGAGTCACGAAATCGACGTCGTCATACTCATAAAAGTAATTGGAACGATGTTTAATCCATCTTGGTCGCCGTATTCTCTCGTTATATAGCCATTCTTCATCGCTACTTTCATGTTCTTCGTTTCCAAATACCAAGTCCATTACTCGTTGCTGCGCCATTTTCTTTACTTACCATATTACCACCGTTTTGAACCCGTAATCGGTGGAGAAGTGGCCGGTAATTCTTTTACCGGCGTAAAAAGCCTCGTAAACAGTTACGTAGGTTATAAGCGCATGGTGAAACAGCAACTTGACCAAAACCGAGGTTTCTGATTTTTAACCCAGGTAAATAAAATTACTGTTGTTGGTGAAACCGGGCCTTAGTATGTCTGCTAATTGCAAGTAAAATGAGCAGGAACTTTCAACACCTTCACCATTACAAAATACAATTTTAAAAGCCTGAAAATAATACATTGATGTTAATGTTCAGAATAAATATATATCAGTCATATTATAAATATTACTATTTATATAGAAATAGTAACCCTTATTTAAGTGGTTGTGGGTGTGGGGGGTGTGTGTGTAAGGACCCGTCGACAATTAGGTCATTAGGGCCCTATTTAATTTAATGTTGAAGAAAACTAACACTAGGTATATGTATACATTCAAATATTGTAATGGTTTTGACTGGAAGTAGTGCTAATGCCAGTTTCATCAATGAGTCACCATTGTATGTATTATTTTATTTTTTTCAGCTGACCTGGTTGACATTTTCCATCACACTAACAGATTAGTTGTGAAATACTGTATTGAAGTACTCAAATTTTCAACTGCTACTAACAGAGATGCCAATGTCAGAGACATTGAATCTTGTAAATATAGTCATTGTGCTGCATTTTTACTAGGTTTTAGTGATAGATTGGAAGAGAAGCAATTCTAACCTTGGCCCTGTTAGTGTAATTAAGTGAGTATACACACATTAAAAGATGCAGTTAGTTTTTAATGTCAGTTTGTAAAGAAAACAATATGGGAGCATTGTAATATTTATTACTATGAAAATTTTGGAAAATAATACTACAGGTCAAATATTTGTAGTAGACTCTAGATATTCATTACCATTCATCTTGTACTAATTTCAAATTTTAATGTGTGGATGGATGTTTGAGTTGGATTTTTTGAGCCAATTTTTTACACTCACCTTCCCTTAATAATATTGAAAATACTGAAACGTTTTCAACATTATAAAATGAAAGTAAGTAAAAATGTGGCTCAGGTGCCTCAAAAAATCGAACCAAATCATTAACACTTAACTGTTAATAGTGCTTCCATTTTTAATATTTATTGTGTGGACAAATGTTAAGCTCTTACTAAATTTCAACTAGGTATGGGTGGTGATTTGAGTAATAAAAATTGTAATGTTTTAGGGAGCTCTTCAATTAAATTATTCCCAATTTTCACTAATTTCAAGCAAATTAGAAATGTCCTAGCAAATTTTACTTACATATATGGGGTGTAAATGAAACACTGCACAAATTTTATTGGTAATAGACAGTACATAGACAATCAATTTGAGATAGAAAACCTATGGTCTAGGACTACAAATTACAGAACTGTGCCTTTAAGTTGTTTTGGGGTATGCATGCCACTGATCGTATCCACTGCAGCTGTAACGTATAATGAGAAAACTAGTTGACAGCTTCTGTAGCCTGAGTATTTAGTGCAATGGATATGTTGACAGGATGACGAAGGTACACTTGGATTAAGAGCTCAGGTTCAAATCTCAATGGCCGAGTATTTTTTGTTCCTTTTTCTTTCTGTATTTTCATACTGTATTTAATTTGATTTGCAGGAAACATTTGTCTCATGTTGTAATTTTTTATTTAACCAATGTCTAAGCTTTTTATTTCAAATTTGTGTAACAATTATTTACTCTTTCATTTTCTAAGTAGTAGATACACTCTGAAAACTTCATACATACTTAAACAGGTGGTTCAAGCTTAACTAACAGCTTACAAACAAGTAAATAATTGATAAGCACTTAAAAGAGCGTCATGTAACTGAATTATTATAAACCTAAGTTGAATTGATATTAACATTACAATACAATAGGTAGATACAAGCAGGACAAAGATAAGGAATCAAATTATGAGTAGGCACAGATTTCAAAGGATGTGCTCAAAATGGTAACCTATAACATCAACGTACAGAAGACGTTGACACAGAAATGATTCACGAACCCTGTTGAGCATTGTTGGTGCATTGTAAACCTCGTCGCTGACTGCAGTAACACCAGCCTGCAAATTTAAACTTTTTTTCTGCGGCACAGGTTCTTTTTTAGCTCTTCAAACCTAATTTTGTTATGCTGAATTCCAATCTGCTTTCCATTTTCTCTTACCACGTACTGCTGTTTTGCCATTCAGAAAGGAAATATGCAATATTAAGAGTTTTTCTGGTTTTTAAGCATAATTTAAAATGTGTGAAATCATTCAAACAAAGAAATAATCTTAATTCTACAGATGCAACAGTGTGCACTGAACTTGAAAATTTCAAAGATAGCTTATAATATTATTTTCTCCCCACTTTGCTGAAAACGAACGCTGAGTTGACTTGCATTTGTGGTCCTGACGAATGCAGAAAATGCAGCTTTAATCTCATATTGCATCCAAGTGACTTTGACTTTTCGAGCATGGTTTTAACATGTTCATATTGGTCATCTTTAACATTGCCCAAAAACTTGTTTATAACTTTACTGAGTCCCAAGTTTGAAGCTCTATGTGTGTGATGATATTTCTAAAATGAACGTCCTTCATAAGTTAAATATGCCTGTTTTCACTTTTTATTCAGACAATATTGGAAATTTCTGAATGAGATATGGGAAACAACAACCTCCTTTGTCCAAATCTTTAACAAATTACTTCATTATTCCTAATTTGATATGCAACGGGGGTAGCAAAACCTTGCATGAGTCAATCAGCAGGCAATTTATTACATTTTTTGTCCCTGGCACTAAATCTTTTCTCTTTGGCCAATTAGTTTCACCCCAGTGTCTTTCTCTGTCTCTGGAGTCCCATTCACACAAAAAGAATGGAAATATTGTGTACCCTGCTTGTTGGCCCAATAAAATACTGCGCACCTTAAGATCACAGCACATGAACCACTTGTGTTCTTTATGTTTAACTTTTTCCAGGAAAGTACACAAATTTTGGTATGTTTATGGGATGTAGAGTGAGCTATTGTAACCAAAACAAACATTTCTGTTGTGCACCAGAACAACTTTCAGACCTCTCTTACTCGAATCTTTAAACAGATGCCAATCTTTTGCTTTGTAAGCTGTTCCAAGACGACCTATCAAGTTAGTGATGTCACTGCAATACACTAGTTCTCCTTTTATAAATTTGTTGAACTCTTTTTGTCGAAAAATATGATTTGAAGCTTTCCTGGCGACCAACATATTCAAGATGTTCTTTGGCTTCGAGCCAGGTGTAGTGATGTAGAGTCATTGACGTTTCGGGAGTGTACATCTCTCCCATCAACAGGATGATGAATGACGTCGATGGCTCTTCATCACTACACCTGGCTCGAAGCCCGAGAACATCTTGGATACCTTTTTGTCGAAGTCTGTACCAATAGAAAGTTGTTCCAGATGGTAAAAGATTTTCTTCTTTCAGGCTTGAAACTAAAAGTTCACTTTTTCCTTTGGGAAGTCCCAAATCACATACTAAATCATTTAATTTTGACTGGTTCAATGGATTTGGTTTATCATCTAGCCTGGGGATCAATTTATTTCATCTTCTACACTCTACTACTTTCTGGCAATATGGTGATGGAACAGGAACATCAGGTTCATGAGGCACAGGCCTAGTTAGTAGTTGTAGTTGTAGTGTTTAGCGCCCGCTTTTACTACTGCGGCACCGCAGGCGGTGACACTGATGATACATGAAGATGGAGCACCGGTGGAATGAGATGGCGGGGGAAACCGGAGTACCCGGAGAAAACCCGCCCTGATGCCGCTTCGTCCACCATGAATACCACATGCGGGTCCCTGGGATCGAACCCGAAAGGCCTAGTTGCTGATGGCAAGTTTCGATATATAATGCCTGCCTTGTTTCTCCCATTGAATCCAGATATATTACACAGACAAAAATGACAGTCATTAATGTGACTTTGTTGTTCGCGCCATATCATAGGAACACCAAGTGGTATACATAGTTGAACAAACTCTGTTGTACCATTGTCTTAGATTTTGTACACAACTTTTATACACTATATGAGGAGCAAAATTCTTGTCTTTATCTTCCAATTTCATTTTAAAATAGACCAGATATAAACTCTTGATAAATGCGGCAATTTTGCTTTATCATTTAACCACAGACATAACAGAAATTGTCAGGATTGTTCACACAGTCCCTCCTAGATATAGCACCTGAGGTTGCAATTTTTTTCACAACACAACACGGTTTCAAAATAGACCAGCTGAGAAGAAGTTTAAAACTGGACTGCAGATTCCAAGATAGGTTCCTATTTATGTATTACGCAATACATGTTTATGATATAGGTTCAACCTTACCTGTAAACAGACATAGACATGGGTACAATATGACATCTTATGATTTAGCATGTTTGCATGTTTGAATCAACCATTCTCTAAGGCGAATATGCAGTGATGTTAATACTAGTGTACTGAATGTTTAATTTTGTGTAGAATCAGAAATGTTCAAAATCTGTACGTAATACACAAAAACTATTATTACTTTCGAAATCAGAGCAGTTAAGGTTTGCATCTTTTGTAGATGGAAGGGGTAGAGCAGCTCCTCATGCAAGACTTGCCATACACCTGTGTGGTTGAAGACTATTATACATGAAATAGCACAGGTGCTGGTTGTTGGTTCCTCTTCTAGTAAACACACTTAGTTTTCTTCAAATTCCAGAGTGCGATGGGTGCATGTTGCATTGCAATCTGCTTTACTTGCCACCACAGAACCATGTTCTTGCAAGCGCCAATCTACAGATCCAATAGTAGTCCGATGTGGCTGCCATCTATTGGGGTACATTTCACTCTAAATCCGTGCAGCTGTTGCAAAATAACCTCCTGCTTTGCCATACACTAGATGCATGTAAGCTGATTCAGCAAAAGTGTAATCTCCATGTTCCCAGAGTACCAAATAAACTGCTTTAACATAATGTGTGCTGAAGGCAAATAGGAGATGAGACAGTCACCACATAGTCTTCCAGGGTTATTAAGGTTAACCTACTGGCAGTATTCGCCATTTGTCATGCTAACCCAATGCCTCTTTTGGGGAGTCGTAGTACTTTGTGCTATTGCTTGATTCAATGTTTTGTGAATTGTTTACAGCTGGTTAACCGTTAGATTGAAAATTGCTCTTATTGACGTGGGCAACTATAGCCAACAGTCAGCTTCAGACCAATGTCAATACATAATCTAAGCCATCAGATGTGAGATGAAGCAAAAGTAAACAATACCCTGTGCATTGCACATGAAGGTGGTATTTTCTATTTTAAAGCAAAGTACAACATTGCTCTCAAGATGGAAAAGAAAGGAGAAAGAAGTTCTCATCTCCGGGTTTGAACTCAATTTCTCAGGTGTAGTAGGTCCACAGTCAGTTGGCATAACCATGCGGCCAAAGAATGCTTTTTAGAACTGCCCTGTGTTCCTTTAGCCATTCGCCACAACCTGTTATCCATTGCAGTGGCAAGCAGTCACATGTTAAGTCCATAATTTAAGCACTTTTGGAAAAGCTACAGTTTAGAGATGCTTCTTTAGAGAGACAAAATACAGGCTGTACTAAGCGCCTAATAGGCACTAATTCATTTCCAGTGGCTACTATTTACATATTTCTTTCTGGTTGTGATTTATTGATCACAATTTTTAAATACTATGAATACGTGTAACTTGGTTACTTGACACTGTAGACCACAGGTTTCCTATCTTAAATTGACTGTCTATGAACCATCTATTACCAGTGAAATTTGTGCAGTGTTACTCATTTACACTCTGTATATATAGATAATTTAATTGTTCTTTCAGACAAGCCATGCATGCACTAAGATGGAAAGTTGAATCAGGCTTGAAAAACTTATGCCACAGCTAGGACTCAAACCATGAATATTTTAAAATCTCAGCAAAGATGGGGTGGGTGTTGTGGACAAATTGAAATTTGAATATTTGGTTTCAAGGATTAGTACTGATTACTGTTTTCAGTGGGCTGCTGAATGTCGCTAAAATAAGTGGAGAGATTTTATTCAAAACAAAAGGAATATGAGTAAATGCAGGGATTTCTTAAGAAAACTACCAAGAACTTTGTCAAACTTCACTTGCTGAGACACGCTTCACTAATTTATCTGAATGTTACAGGACCAGTAACACCAACAAATGGGAAGCAAGACATCAGTCAGCAAAATCAAGATGTGTTTACTTTACAGCAGGGAAACATAGATTCACAAATCACTGGTGCAATTTCTGTCAGTATTCCATCTGCAAGGAACATTCAGCCTCAACAAAGTTTGTCTGCCATGACTCGGTCAACCAGTGGATTATTTTAACCCTTTAATTGGCAGGTCTTTTGCTACATATGCCGTTCTTCCTCTAATTCCTAGACCAGTTTTCATATTCCTTTGGGTGGCAGCTTAGCTGAAGCAATTCAAATAGCCATGATGGTTAAGATGATACACAGTGGACTGGTCAAGCATTCAAAGCCAAAAGTTGCAAGTTCGAATCCCAGTAACTGCAGTGAAATGTAAGATTTAAAACTTTCGCAGCATATGTTACTAGTAATTGATTCTCGGGTGATCAGCCGTGTCAAATTTATAGAACTCAAGCTTTCAACCATTTGATTCCCCATGGTCTTCATCAGGAACAAATGCCAGGTTGACTGACTGACAGTCGGTCTGGGTGGCTCAGTTGGTTAGACGCTGGCTTACTGATCCCAAGGTCGCGGGTTCAAACCCGGCCCAGGCCGATGGTTTTTAAGTGTGCTTAAAAACGACAGCTCCATGTCAGTAGATTTACTGGCATGTAAAAGAACTCCTGCGGGACAAAATTCCGACACACCGGCGACGCTAATGTGATCCTGGCAATTGACAGCGTCGTTAAACAACAAAAATATTAAAAAAAAAAATATTATTATGACTGACTGACAGGGCAGAAAAACCTTAAACAAGCAGCCGATCACTGGTCTCTCCACTCTCATTGCCCAAGACCTACCTGCCTCCGCCCACCTTGTTTATGTATATATAACATATATAACCTATGTATAACCTGGCATTTATTCCTGATGAAGACCATGGAGAATCAAAAGGTTGAAAGCTTGAGTTTTATAAATTTGAAGCGGCTGATCACCTGAAAATCAATTATTTGCAGTGAAATGTGCCTATGGTAAAGGAAGGGGAGGACCCAAGTAAAATAATTGGTGTAATGGCACATTTGGAAGCTAACAGGGTTACATTTGACTGCAGTTGCAGGATTTTGCTTCTTTTTCTCAAAAAAAATTACACTACAGTTTTATTGAAAACATTTAAAATTCCTACAATGTAAGACAGCTGCAAATACTTGAATTATATTTATTTAGGTTAGCATGATAAGAAATTAAAGAGCCAATAAAGTATCTCAAAACTTAACAAATTTACATGTTGCTTGTAAGCAACACTGCCAATTAAATGGTTAATGTATAAGTTTGAAAATTTTATTTTAAATGGCAATAATCTGAGAGACACATTCTATATTGTACTTTAAGACTTTTTGTTAGCATGAGCAACTTAAATGTAATATTTATCAAAGCGAAGTGTTGTGTTGTGTTCTTAGAAATAAGTTACCAAGTAATTTTGTAAAGCTGAAGCAAAACAGTGTTTAAATTTAAAATAAAACATACTTGTTTCTGACTTACTCTTTGAATTTTGTATGCTTTAGTTCTTTTATTTTGCACTAATATAGTCAAATAACGATAATAACTAAATTTCAGTAAACCATTTTATATGTACTGTATTTCATCGCATAATGGCTGCACCTTGATTTATAGAGAAGCAATCAGGACTTGGGCATTTCACCACATAACCGTTGCATTAATATTCCAGACAGTCACTAGCAAGAAATATTGAAAAACAACATGCCACCACTGCAACCTGTAACCTTTTAGATTCACAGGAGAGAGTACAGGGTATGCAGTGTATTGTAATATATTCCTCATTGTCAATGCCATCAGTTTGTAGACTGCCAAGATTGTGGCTAGCCCATCAATGAATCTGATTGGTTCAAGTACCTGAAGCATGGAGATTAGCAGGTGTAACTGAGCAATAAGCAAATGCAGTGGCAAGAGATGTGAACCTTTCAGTTATCACATGCTAAGTCAATAACCGTCTTATTCATCAACTGTGTGCGGCTGTTTGTTTCTGTTTTTATTCTAACTAGTGAGTGAAAAACTTGAAAGAGATTGGCACAAAGTGAAAGTGCAACTGGAATCTAAGCTATTAAGGCACTCTTTTCATGGTCCAAACCAGAAAGTTGGATTATTTTGATTCCAGTTGAAAGTTACATGCGATTCAACAGTTTTGTAAATGCTCTTATAAATAATAGAGAGGTCTTGATTCAATAAATCCAAAGTCACATCTTTCTTTCTTTCTTCTTTTTTTACTAGAGTAGGTATTTGCATTGCAGTGTCAGCATCACTTTTGTTTCCACTCCTTCCCCTCTCCTTTCATTTCAACTACCATGCTTCAGTATGCTCACTCGCTCTTACTCCCATTACTGTACACTGATTGCTGAAAGTTAACACGACTAGTCTTGAATAAATTGTTCTTCACATAATGGTCACACTGGGTATTTTTACTTTATGAAGAAAGCATAAATAGTGCAACAATTAGGCAATGAAATGCAGTATTTACCATTTTTTTCAAGTGTGCAGTTTCAATAAATGCTTGTTTGCTAAAGGTATGCTAAATAAAATGTATATGCACAACCTATCATGTGACACCAAAAATTAAAAATTATAAAGATATATTTTGAAACATGGGATCAACTAGCAGCTTTTACAAGTTGTAAGAGCATAGCATCTTTAAAACATATGGTAAGGCATTCCGCAGGCTCTCTCCACTGTGCGATAGAACAGAGTGCTGGGAAAATTGTCCCGTTAGAGGTGCACTAAAATACTTAGCTTATTGTAGATGCAGGAAATGTTGTCCACCTGCTTTCAAACAGGCAGTATATGTCATAAAAATGTTCTCTCTTACTCACCTAAGCTCAGCAGCAGGAATCCTTGTGATTTCTTGCATGTTATCACTAAGTTCCTGTAGTGTAGGAGGGTTAGAACAAAGATTCCTGCTACTGAGCTTGGACAAGTGAGTGAGAACATCTTTACAAGATATGATGCCTGGGTGAGAGCAAAGGGTCAACATTTCCAGCATGTATATTAAGGTGAGGATTTTAGTTTGCATCTGATTGAACAATTTTCCTGGTGACTCTCTGCGCTCTTGTGCAATGGACAGAAGCAGTGGAACAGGTTACCATATGTTTTAAAGGGCCTTGTATATACATATGAGGTATGATCATAAACTAATGGGAATTTTCATTTTTCTTGAAGAATCTTTATTCATCAACATCAACTTTGTCTTCTTTAAAGTAATCCCCCTCAGATATAATACACTTGTGCCAGCACTTTTCCCAATCTTGGAAGCATTTCTGGAACTCACTTTTTGTTATGGTGTTTAGCTCCTTCAGCAATTCTGTTTTTATCTCCTCAATGGTGGCAAAACGATGGCCTTTCATGGTTCTCTTCAGCCTCAGGAATAGAAAGAAGTCACAGGTGGCCACGTGTGCCAAATACAGTGGCTGAAGCAATATAAGTCTTGTTTTTTGCCAGGAAAACATGGAACAAGCATTGAGGTGTGAGCGGGAGCATTATCATGATGCAATTTCTACGAGTGGTTTTGCCACAATTCTGTAGGTTGTTCTTGTTGTTTTTTTTTTTTTTTTTGCTTCACGCGAACAGCACATAACTTCCAGGTAGTACTTCTTATTGACCGTACGAGCATAAGCCAGGAACTCACAGTGTTGTCCCATTGTAATCAAAGCAAACAGAAGAACCTTCAGATATGATTGAACTTGTCAAATTTTTTCAGTCTTGGCTCTTCAGACAGTTTCCATTGGGATGATTGGGCCTTGGTTTCGACGTCATACCCATGTTTCGTCACCTGTTATAGCCTTCTTTAGAAATTCTGGGTTGTTGACTTCATTCAGCAATTCCTGAGTGCTGTCCTTGCGACATTGGTTTTGGTCAAAATTCAAGCATTTCGAAACAAACTTTGCTGCCACACATTTCATGCCAAAAACACCCAAAAAATTGTTTGGCAAGAGCCAGAGCATAAGCTGACATCACCAGCAACCTCTCTGATGGTGATTTGGCAATTTTCCAGAACCATTTGCTTTACTTCTTCGACATTCTAGTCAGTAATTGATGTGCTAGGGCGTCCAGGGTGGTTGTCATCCTCAACATCTTCTCGGCCCTCTTTGAGGCGTCTATACCACTCATAAACTCTTGTCTTACTCATAGTAGATTCCCCAAAAGCCACAGTCAACATTTCGAATGCGGTGCTGCACTTTATTCCATTTTTATAGCAAAATTTAATGCCTATTCTTTGATCCATCTTTTGCAAAAGCAAAAATGTGCTGAACACTCACAAACACATATAACCTTTTCAACTGTCAACAATAAACTAAATATTCCAAACAGCTGAAAACGCAAACATACATCAGGAACATGTGCAACAACAATATAAAAAATAGTTTACAAGATCAGATGTATAAAGCCTACAAAGTTTAAAAATTCCTGTTACTTTTTTATCACACCTCATATTATACACCAGGGGCATAGCATCAATGGATGTGAGAGAAATGGTACATAATCGTTTTAATACCATTAAAAATCAAGTTTTCATAAATATTATGATTTGCATTTGCGCCACTCTGCAGCAGTATGTTTCAAAACAAAGTTTGGGCCAATGGCACCTGTCGGCTGCAGGAAACTGGTGTTGTGTGCCTCAACTAAGGTATGCAACACCCCAGACCACATCTCGCCTCAAGAATTGCACTTGCATTATTGCATTTATAGTCATGAATAAAAAGTAATTTGCAATTTGTTTTGCTCCTTGTATGTGTGCTTTTCAATTGTGAACATTTGAACATGATTTGCACGCTTGGTTAATTATTATTAAAGCAAATGTAGGTTAAGATGTTTGCATATTATGGGGACGATGGTATGCAACAGAGGTAGTTACATGTACATGATGTCACAACATGAATCAGAGCTAGCGCGTAAACAAAATCTTGTTTCTGTGCCATTGTTGCAACAAAAATCAAAATAAACTGTTGTGTGATCGATAAACTCAATCTAAGAAGCTTCCAAACATTAAGATTTGTCTAAAAAGCAATATGTACATAAAGCCGATCCTCCAAAGCCTGCACTCGGTATTATGACGAACATTAAAAAAATGTATAAGGCATTTCAAAGTCAAAGTTCATGAAAGTGAATCCTTGCTGTATTGTAATACTTAAGCAAATGTTTTGTTGATTTTTTCGAAAGCAAAGTGACGAATTCCAGCACTTACAAAGACTTAGTTAATCATAGCTTTTCTATTCAAATTAGACCGACAAACTTTTAACCCAGGGAAATGGCTGATGTCTGCAAGAATATGGTACAATAGGACACGCCAATGCACTCTTTGTGTCAATCGCAATGGGTGTGTGTTCTAACGTTTGCTTTGAATAGTAAAGCTGTGATTACTGTAAACAATGAGATGTTTGTGTTTTGTTTATGTGTTCTGTGTTTGTTTCTTGGATTAAGATTGTGTGCCTTACTAAGATAAGTGCAATACTTATTTGTATTGTTGATTTTGCCGTAAATACTTAAACTGGGTGGGAGGCAGTAGTCTATGACATTAACTTGTCTAGGGCTTAAATAAAGCACTGCAGCAAAAAACTTTCTTTAACAAAAAGCGTTTAAAATAATGTTATGTATCAGCTCCCAAAGTTTGTCAGTCTAATTTTGGGACATTCTGTATATACATAGTGTCTAAGTGTGACATTGGTGTACGTTCCATTTCGTCAGTAAACTCAACCTCGAGCTGTCTACATTATAAACAGGCTTCAAACTGTGTACATCCTACATTACTACAGAGCTTGTATCGGTGGTGGTGAACCTCATACACATGACCCAATACATGCAGTGGTCTTTGAAGATTTTCGATCGCCCTGTGGACTCCAGCCATAAGATCCCCTGCTGACGTTACTGGAGTGCCATACATCATACTCTGCATACCACTCCACAGAAAATATTCTAGAGGTATCAGATCTGGTGATCGTGCTGGCCAAGGAACTGGTTCACCTCTACCTTCCATCAATTTGAATATGCGACATTGAGGTGATGCTGCACATTTACTTCAAAGTGTGCTGGAGCCCAAGTCGGCCATTTCCGCAGCTGTGTACTGGTACATGTTGCACTGCTATTAAAAACTTTACTGTACTGCAAACTACACAAGTAACACAGTGGAGTGCGCACCAAGGACCCTATGGAGGAATTTAAAGCATCTGCAGGATGTTATTATGCTCAGGTCATTCATTCCGGTACACAGATCTCTAAAGGGCTGCCTATCTTCCGTATTAAGATACCAAAACGAAAGTTAACAAATTGTCGCAGCTGTCCATTTTCAAACTTTGAAGCTGTTCAACGTCCAAACCGTACATAAACATGCTTCACTACTGCTAACACAAGTCTCGTGAACGTAAATAAATAACATGCCGTCTCCTTCCATATTTACTCTGCAAGTATAGGCCAAAAATATTATACGACCCTGCAAGCGACCAACTGTTTACATCCACAAACCGCTTCAATTCCCTGATCAACTTCAACGCAACGTTGTGGAGTTACTTCACATCTGAAAGAGCTACTCGGAATATTCTTTCAATTCTTTTGAGTGATTATTTCGAAACCCTGTGTGATGTCTCGCAATTACTATCGAAACTATGTCAGAAATAAGTTAGTCTGTGCAGCTCACAAGTAACAAACTATTATCTTCATACATTATTGTGGAATTATGCATCCAATTTGGAAAAAAAAATCGAAATCGGCTGATCAAAGAGCAAAATGTGTGATAAATGATGACGATGATGATAATAATAATAATAATAATAATAATAATAATAATAATAATAATAATAATAATAGCAACAATAGTAATAATAATATTGGCGATTATAATTATAACAGTAGGTAATAATAACGGGGGTGGCGCCGTGGCCGAGCGTTCGCCTAACACCTAAGTGTTCCATGTTCGATCCCAGGGACCCGCATGTGGTATTTGTGGTGGACGAAGCGGCGTCAGCGGGTTTTCTCCGGTTTCCCCCGCCACTCATTCCACCAATTGCTCCATTATCACCTTTCCAATCATCGATTTCGCCTCCATTTCATACCATCCCCTTCCTCACTCTCATACCTGGTGCTTGGCTGACCACCCGCTACTAGGTCTTCACTCTGTCCGGTCCAGAGGTCCTGTGCTCCCCGACAGACGTCTGACCCTAGGCACAGGCTTGTAAGTCCTACATAAGGGGACGGTAATCAGGAAAAGAAGAAGAATAATAACACAGGATCTTCATCTAAAACCTAACGGGCGCACGTCATTTGACCTGTGCACAATTGGATGTGCCACAGCCGACTGTGCTTCAACATAAACTCTACATTCTGATTTACACTATTATGTCGGGACATTGTGATGTTTCCGATTTCATTTCTAATAGTTTGTTTTAGTTCTTCCAATGTATGAGGATTTGTCTCGTAAATTTAGTCTTTCAGGTTACAAATCACACACTGTTAGATCGGGGGAGCGAGAAGGCCATACACCAGCTCTAATCACTATCTTCAAACACTTCTCTAATTTTATTCACGGACTCTTCTGCTGTATGGGTAGTAGCAGAACCTTGTTGAAACGGCTCATATGATTCCTCCTGTCCTGTCAGTTCATGATGAAATGGGGTCAAAGTCATTTCGGTACCTCTCTGCATTTACAGTCTGCTCGTAGAATATTGGACCCATTATGCGTCTAGGGCTAACAGCACACGAAGCTCCAACTCTCCGATCATAATGAGGGATTTCGTGTATGCGATGTGGATTTTCAGAGGCTCACTACCGACTGTTGTGAGTGTTGACACGACCGTTTAGGTGGAACCACGCCTCGTTGGAAAAGAACAGAAGATGTGGATCAATTAAACCGTCATTCACTGATGAAAGAAACCATTCACAAAAATGCATTCGTGATAGGGTACCTTGTCCTAAAGCATAGACACTTGTACACTCACGGATTTAGTTGCTCTTCCTGCAGAAGACTCTGAAATTCCCACCTGTTGGGCTAATTTAGAGATGGATTTGGTTGGTGAACGTGTGAATCAGAATGCGTTCTCCCGATATAATGCTTGTTCAGCCGAGGGTGGACATTTCCAGCATCTTCTCTAAGATAAGGTTGTTACACTGCTTTACGCGCGGAGTTTAAGTAGGAGCAAAGAGGGCTGTGGCACACCCAATCGCGCACAGGCGAAATGCTTTGGTGGGGTGGTGGTGGCGGCGGCGGTAGCGGCGACGGCGGCGGTGGCCTGCTGGGGGCCTGACATACAATAGCCTCAACAGTTGGTTCAGTGTAGAATCTTCACTGTCCATATGATATATCTATCTCTCCCAGACCTATCATGATGTAAAATTGAAGCATAACCAACAGGTGAAAAAAAAAAAAAAAAAAAAAAAAATAGACATGTGCTGTCCAAAATTATCGACTGTGTCAAGTTCCGTGGAGCCTTGAAATCCGCTTTGAGAGACCACGATAAGATCTAAAATTCTGACAACTCTGGCGCTTTCTGATTAACTGGATGAAAAGTTTAGATATTGCTGTAGGGGACATTCTGAATGAAATAAAGTTTTTAACGGAACGTCCAAAACGATCCACAATTATCTGCTAGATCGTATGTTGGAGGTATGTCTGGAAACAACGGGCGTCTCCAAACAGTTGGCTAGTGTTGGTGTTTGGCTAAGAGATAAATGGCGTGCCAGTAGAAAGATTTGGGGATTCTTTAATCCAGGCGGCGCCGTGGCCGAGCGGTTAGCGCGCTCGCCTACCACCTAGGCGGCCCGGGTTCGATCCCAGGGACCCGCATGTGGTATTCGTGGTGGACGAAGCGGCGTCAGGGCGGGTTTTCTCCGGGTGCTCCGGTTTCCCCCGCCATCTCATTCCACCGGTGCTCCACCTTCATTCCATGTATCATCAGTGTCACCGCCTGCGGTGCCGTAGTAGTAAAAGCGGGCGTTAAACACTACAAACAAACAATTCTTTAATCCTGAAGGGCAGAATTTAAATACAGTTGCAGAATTCATTTTAAATGTAATCCATTCTCTGGTCAAAAATGAACTTCGAATAATAATCACACAGATGTACAATGGAGCTTCTGTAAAGAGTGGTTCTGCAGTTAGGGTGCAAACCAAACTAAAAAAATCTGTATCCATATGCTCACTTTATCCATTGCTGTACACACCAACTAAATTTAATCGTGGAGCGAGCAGCCAAACAGAAACGATCAGTGTGTGTTTTTCTTAGATCCGTCAGCTTTTCGCGCCTTTTCTTCGAGATCACCACAACAGATGTCATCACTATAGTCACTGGTGCCTCGTAGAATTACTGGCTGCCCAGCAACCCGGTGGAATTTGAAATCAAGAACAGTGAATGTAGTTTTTGAGAGCAAATTGATTAATTTTGGTGTAAGGGCAGTCAACTACTGGGTCATCAGCACCCTTAAAAAGCTGATCATGATAAAAGCCCAATACAAATTTCATTATAAAATAAAAATACTAGGAAAAATCGAATAAACATAAATATACCAAATAGGCAAGAGACACAATTATAAAACATTTCACTATCTAAGGCTTTAAATCCTCAGGTTCAGGTTTATCTTTGCTTAAAAAGAAGTCAAAACTCTTTTGACCGCTTGTTTATCGTCCACCAGGACCTCTGCAACGCTGGCAGGCAGTTACAGGTGGTTTCGAAGGTGCGCTAGGGAAACACATTCTAGTAGCACGCGACGGACGGACGAAAGGTTGCCGCACAGCGGACAAAGAAGGGCAGGGTCCCGTTTGCGCAACGGAGCCAAAATAATCTTGCAACGAGATATCCGAGAGGAAGTTACCCGGTTTATCGGAAGTTCTTTCGCTTCTCTAAGCTTATTACCGCGGAGAGCTGATTACTCTTCCTGCCAGCACGACAGCACTGCTCTCCGCACTTCAAGCCTAAAGTCTTCCGAAGTAACACGAGAGATGGTAACACTGGGTTCTGTGGTTGCCGCCTTTGCTGCAAAATCTGCCATTACATTCCCCGGCAAACCTATGTTACCAGGAATCCATGCACACATCACGTTAATGCCAGAAGCGTATAAAGCACCTTTGGATACGCTGTACAATAGGATGGTAGTAGCACAGCTAACGAAGACTCTGAAGTGCACTAAGAGAATCACTCAAAATTGGATAGTCACGCAATTTATGACGGTGCACATATAAAACGGCTCGATATATTGCATACAGCTCTGCATTATAAATGGACGTGCTATTATGAAAGCCGAAAGTATGTGATTCGATTCCACAAACATAGACACATCCAACACCGCTGGTGATCTTTGATCCATCGGTGTAAATCAAACGTCGGTCTGTGTAATCTGACAAAAATTCTAAAAAAACAAGAACGGATACTAGAGACAGGCATCGTGAACTTCCGGTATACGGTCATCGCAAGATCTACATGGGACGTGGCTCGCAATCAAGGGGGCTAGGGCCTCTGCCTCATTGCAAACATCTTAGGCATTTCAATAGCGAGCTTCTTAGGAAACTCCCGGAAGCGAAAACCCGCTGGCTTAGGGCTAAGGGTGCTCTTCTTATATCGTTCGCTTAACGTGGTGTTGTAAAAGGAAGCGAACGTTGGTGCTTAGGCATATACCTAAGTGCACAACCATAATTTACTAAGAGAATCTCACGCCAATATTGCTGAGGAAGTTCTGCGGATTCGGTGCAAAGACTCACAACTACGGTCGTTGGAAAAGCTCCTATTGCCATCCGAATGCCCCGATTATGGACTGCGCCGAATCTTCTCAACACAGATGGTCATGCTGAAGAATAAACAATACACCCATAGTCCGTACTACATCTGCGGAAACCCTCTGTCTTTTAGGGGGAATGCTCCCAATTAATCTAAAGGTAGAAGAAACAGCGAAACTGTATAGTATAATGAAAGGAAGAGAGAACACCGATTGGGGTATAGATCATGATGTAGATCATAATAATTGGCCACACCCTGCCGAAACTATAAGAACCAGCAATGGCAAATTGGAAGTAAAATTATACAGATGGTAGCAAGAGCGAGATGGGGATTGGACCAGGTGTTGCCATATTCATGGATAATGAACTTGCCCATCAACTAAAATATAAATTAGACAACAAATGCTCAAACAATCAGGCGGAGCAATTAGCCACTATCAAAAACCCTAGAAACGATCGACCAACTAAAAGACAGTGCAGGAAAAGAGGACAACAAGCATATACACAGACAGTCAAATAACACTGGTCTCAGTAAACAGCCCTAAAATCCATAAATCCTTAATACATACCATACGAAGTCGACCGAAGAAACTAAAAGAAAACAACTGGGAGATCAACTAAAGGCACATGTAGGGAATCATGTAAACGAAATAACGCATAAACTTGCAAAGGATGCCGCAAGCGACAATAGATTGGAAATAAACTACAACAGAATACCGAAAAGACTAAAGCTCTCAAGTTTTGAAAAATAGCAAGAAGAATGGCAACAGACATCAAAAGGGGAAACTACAAAATCCCTTTTTTTTCGACAATTAGTGGCCGAAGAAGAACTAAAATGAAATTAGCACCAAACAAAACGGAACTATTATCAGATCATGGGAAAACAGCATATTACTATCGTTTCAAAATAAATGACAATCCAATGTGTAAATGTAGCCAAAATGAACAAACTCTAGACCGTCTGATCTTTTAGTGTAGGCTGTTAGGCAGGGAAAGAAGAATCCTCAAAAAAGCAATAACAATGGCAGGTGGAAATTGGACACTCAACAAAAAAGAACCGATACAAAAATATACGAAAAGTTTTGTTAGATTTATAGATAGTATAAGTTTTGATAATTTGTAAACGCAAATATTAATGTAAATTTTCAACAATATGTAACTGTGCACCCAGGCATATAGTATTACTCGCCATGTAATGGAATATGCTGTTAAATAAAGTTCATAAAAAAACAAAAAATACAAAAAAAAAAACAGTCTAGTTTGCATCAGACCAATGCGCGACACATTCGCAGCAAAACTGTCCGATTCGCTCCCCCCGATTTGCCATTTAGTACCTACAAGATATTCAGGAAACGGTCACATCGTGCGTTTAGCTGTGCTTTATGCGAGGACCAGCTAAGCTTCCTCTCCATCTGCGGAGGGAAATAAATCTGGATCGAAACGGAGCGAAGGTTAAAATCGTCTTCTGCGGCGCCAAAAATTGACGCAGATTGACTTCTCAGTTGAGAAACGGAAGTCATTCTCTCAGCTCCATTCTAGAAGTTGTCTAAACATTGCTGCAGGTGCCGTTAAAAAAAAGCCGTGCGCTGAGAAGTACAATAGACCGCGAAGTCATCTAGGAATAGACATAACGAAACTCCAGGTGGAACACATTTCCAGATGGACTTAATTGCTAAAACAAACAGTGTGACACTTAGTACCGAACGCCGAGGCACTCCGTTCTCCTGAGCAAAAGGATTAGAAAAAATCGAGCCGACCCTTGCTCGGAAAACGCGGTCCTTCATAAATTCCTGAACGAACACTGGTGGGCGTCTACGTGTGCATAGTCCAGCTGTACAAGGAACATAGAATCGCTAGCCAACACGTATCATAGGCCTTCTCAAGATAAAAAATATGCCAACGGTTTGACAGTTCTTCATAAATCCGTTCATTATCTGCGTCGATATCGACACAAGATGGTCTACAGTAGAACGGCGTCATTGGAAACTACATTGGATGTTAGTCAGTAGGTTGCGAGTTTCTAACCATCATACCAACCGTCCATTGATGATGTGTTCCATCACTTTGCAAACCCAAATGGTGAGGGAAATAGGACGGTAGTAAGCTGGAAGTAAGATGATGATTTCCAACTTTCAGAATGGGTTCAACGATAGCCTCCCACCAGTTTTCTGGAACAATACTGCCAACACAAACACGATTATAGACCTCGAGCAGGAATGACTTTCCTTCTGGAAAGAGCTATTCTAACAGTTGTACGTGAATACCATCTGGTGCTGGTGCTAATAGCCGCGAATATGAAAGAGAATGTTCTAACTGCGCCATGGTGAAAAGGCTATTGCGATCTTTTACGTTTCTAGAACGAAACGCCAAGATTCCACCTGTGTCTTAACAAGAAGGATCTCAGGTGGTTATCCGAGCTGAACACCTGAGCAAAAGCACTAACAAAGGTGTTGGCCACATCAAATGGGTCAACAACAGCCCTTGTAGTTATTTTAAGGCCCGCAATTGGCATGTGGGTCGATTTACCGGCTACGCGATTATCCCATACAACCGAGGAAGGTGTATGTCGGTTAAATGAAGCTGCAGATTTGGTCCATAATGTGTTTTTGCTAACATTAAATATTTTCCTTTCCTGGCGCACATTTTCTTGTATTAGATAAGGTTATCCAATGTAGGGTGACATTAAAAAGCTTAAGAGCACGCCTTCGTGCACTGATGGCATTTCGACATTCATCCATCCATCCATCCACCAAGGGATAGAAAATTGATGGGGGTGGGAAGTCGACCGAGGAACAGATTGCCCAGCAGCAGAAAAAATATTCTCGGTAAGATACTGCGCCAAATAATTTACTGAGTCGTGCTGGTTGTAAGTAAACACAGCCAACTGGGTGTAAATGTTCCGGTTGGCATGGTCCAAGCGCCATCTAGGCATACGTGTGGAACATGTATCTTGCCTTAAGAGACTAATAAGACATGGAAAGTGGTCACTAGAGTGTATGTCACAAATGACATAAGGAAACTGCCAATTGTGGTGAACAAACTTCAAGATCAAGGTGTGAGAAACTGTTGAAGGTGTTTCAAAGAAATGTAGGCTCTCCAGTGTTGAGAAGAGCTAGGTTGCAATAATTGTATTGAAATCAGCTATGAGCTTGCCTCTCGCACAAGCGCGATTTGAACCCCAGAGTGGATGATGTGCTTTGAAATCTCCCACCAATAGTGTTGGTAACTGAAAAACTAGATCTTCTAAATCAATAGGCGAGAAGTTATGGGACGGAGACAAATATATGTTACAAATGGTAAACTGGGTGGTTGGCAGTATAATCCTTACCGTGACTGATTGTATGTCAGGCCGTAAGGGTACAGATTCGATATGTACATCACCTCTGCAAGCATCACGACGCCGCCATGCGCCGAAAGCCCCTATTCTGGTATGACATCACACCGTACTGGTATGTATCTTCTGAATTGGAAAACGTATTGTGGACGCAGCTTAGTCTCTTGCAAACATGCTCTGGTTGTTGTGTTCTAATACCGCGTGTGTTCCATTGTAGGATAACTCTACTAATATTTGAATGGGATAGTTAGTGTCAGGTAACTCTCCATTACCTTAAAGTAGGCGGTGGTCTATTCAATTGCCCTTTTCTTATGTATAGGCCTAACACATTCTTCGGAAGCTTTATCCTGCCTCTTTTTTACTGGGCTTCTCGTGGTGTGGGCAGGGTCCTCTCGTTCCATGTTCTCTACCGAGGACGTCCGTTTCCCCATGGGAACGATTCGAAACGGTGATCGGCGAAGATGAAAGTAGCCGATCTGATGCCATCCCAGAAGATTCCTCAGAGAAGGACCTCCTAGGAGATGACTTAAGACTTTGCTTTCAATACATATACCTACCGTAGTGGGCCCTTGGGGGAGGGTTTGAGGACAGTGGTGAATTAAAGCAGTATTTCTTAAAACTCGAGGAAACTTATCAGGTCGATCTGTTGGACCACGTCATTCTCTGGAAAAAGAAGGATTTTTTTATTTCTTATTCTTTGTTATTTTTCAGCAAGGTAATGTCACGTGCAAACATGTTGTAGAACTAGATACAAGCGAGATCACCCGACCCAATAACAGCTAGAAATGCTGTGTCTCAGTTTACAGGGACTGTAAATATGATCAGGGAGCCCACAGACCACATTTATACTAAAGTTCAAGATCCATCGACCAGAAAGTAAATTAGAGTGGAGAACGAACGTGTTGAAGCAAAAGAAGTGTGTGACAGCTAAAGTCACAATTTTTAGTACCGCATCGTGTTTAGGGGTGTCAGTTATGGTGTGAGTATATTCTCCCAGACCGACAGACAAGCCAACAGCACTGAACGAAACAGCCCCATGCTTGTATTATAGGTTACCTGACATTTCTTTTGTGGAATACATATCTGATAAGTATGTATAAACATAATGATAAATCCTTCGAAACATACTTCGGCTGAGAGCGGATGTGAAAATTGTGAATTACATAGGAAGCCAAACCAATTTATATTACATAGAGAGTTCCTAAAATCCATTACTTTCTCCTCAGTTATAGGCCTAGAGACAACTATGCACTTATATATTACCATTAGGTAGTGTTAGTGAGACAGAGTCATGGTCTGAGAAAGGAAATATAGCCACCTTTGTATTTGCAAGAGCAGGATTCTCATTGGTAATTATGTTATCGAGGCAGGCTGTGTCTCTTGTTAGTTTTCAATTTGTATAACTAAATTCAAATTGTTTGAGAAGATTTTAAAATTTGTTTACAGTTTTTTTTATTTGTTGTAACATCAAAATCAGCATTTATATCTCCACGTACCACAATGTCAACTTTTTTCAAGCTAGGTCTGCTACATATATTAAGTAACTCCTCAAGTTTACCCCAAAACACATCAGGATCCCCATTTGGTGACCTGTAAAATGACACTATAACTAGCTTAAGTATATCTATAACTACACCAGATGCTTCAAAATGTAACTCACTACAAAGGCATTCCAGAGGTAACTCATTACGGTGTGCTATTAGATTCTGTATTACATAAATGGCCACTCCACTGTGTGTATGGTTTATCCTGGAATAGCTAGTTGCTAACTTATAATTATCTAAAACAGGGGAAGACAACTTCGGGCCGTGTGACGTATTTAAACGAAGAGCCAGCTTGTACGTTCATGTGACGTCAGGCGAGAGCGGTGTATTGCTATGCTGCCTAGATCAGCGGTGCTACTTGTACGAAACTGAATGAATATGAAAAATTTTATTTGGGCATGTTTACAACATACCCGGGCCGTTTAGAAAGAACCCTCTTCAGCCTAGTCTGAGGATTTTTATTTGTTGTGTGAGGGATCTTAACGGCGTTAGTGAGATTTTTTTTATTTGTGTTTTTGTTGACGTTTTGTAGTGTTGTTAGTAGTGGTTTTGTATTTGTGTTCAGTTCCCCGTGTTTCACACCAGCTTGAGACCAAGCTTCAAGATGTAGAAACATTGTCAACTACGTTTCAGATCTTTGCGACCCCGTATTCATTGGATGTTAAAAATGTTTCTAGCAGGTAGCAAATTGAATTGATAAATTTAGAGTGCGACGATTTGCTGAAGGACAAATATAAACACAAGGAAGCCTTGGCTGATTTTTATAAGAATGTTACTCAAACCAGATTTTTGAGGTTGTATGCCCTTGTTGCACGGATATTATGTATGTTTGGTTTTATGTATGTGTGCGAACAATTATTTTCTGTTATGAACCTTTCTAAGTCAAAATCCCGAAGCATATTGTCAGATCACAATCTAACATGCAGTCTTGGACTACAAATGTGCCGTATATTACGCCCTAACATTGACAAATTAGTTAAAGAAAAGCGAAACGGCAAATGTCGGAAAATGCCCACCTAATTGTTCTGTATAGCTCTCCTCTAGCTCAGGCAAAATATAACATAAGTGCTGAGGCTTTCACGGCCGGCGTTGTCAACTATGTTAAGTAGATTTTCCGGGTTTGTGCGCCGTGGTCGAGTTGGATTGCCCTCCTCTGCGTTCGTTTACCACCTAGATGGCCTGAGTTCGATCCCAGAGACCCGCATGTGGTATTTGTGGTGGACGAAGCGGCGTCTGGGCGGATTTTCTCCTGGTTCTCCGGATTCCCCCGCCACTCATTCTACCAATTCCACCATTATCACCTTTCGAATCATCGATTTCGCCTGTATTTCAGCTCATTTTCTTCCTCACTACTATACCTGGTACTTGGCTGACCACCCATATCCAGGTCTTCACCAGGGCAGGCCAGAATCGCCTTCCCGCGCATACGGTACCGGAGCAGTGTGACGTCATTGGGAATACACGCGAGGCTCGGAATACACGGGACCAAGTGAAATAAGGCTACTTTTACAACATGAAGCACATTGTTAATATCCCAATCCCAGGGCTATCTGTTAAAATAAACAGAATGCATTTATCCAGTATCTATTCCTGGTGGTGGACCTTGTGTAGTACAACGAGTAAAAGTAGAAACCATTGCTCTGTCGCTGCGTGTAAATATGCTTCATATAAAACTACGGATGTAGTTTATCCTAAATTTCCTAAGGATGTAACATTACAGCGTGAATGAGTGTCTCGGTGTAAAAGGACTAATCCAATTCATGTCAATAATGCAAGAATTTATTCAGTTCGATTACGAACGGGATTTAAAACACGAGCTTCTAGGATTGGTATTAAGAAGATAATTGAAAAGCGATGCTGTGCCTTCACAAAGATTCCAAATTGGCATGGAGATACATGGGAGGCTGCTGTGGCAAGTACCAGCAAGGACAATGAGCTGGTAATTAATAAATATGCGTATTCTTAAGACAGTATTTCTGTATGTAATTAATTTCGAATTTGTTTTATACATTTGAGGATTAGAGACATTGTCTAAGTATAATGATAAAGATAATTACGAAGATATTTAAATAATAATAATAATAATAATAATAATAATAATAATAATAATAATAATAATAATAATAATAATAATAATAATAATAATAATAATAATAATAATAATAATAATAATAATAATAATAATAATAATAATAATAATAATAATAATAATAATGATGATGATGATAATAATAATAATAATGATAATAATAATAATAATAATAATAATAATAATAATAATAATAATAATAATAATAATAATAATAATAATAATAATAATAATAATAATAATAATAATAATAATAATAATAATAATAATAATAATAATAATAATAATAATAATAATAATAATAATAATAATAATAATAATAATAATAATAATAATAATAATAATAATAATAATAATAATAATAATAATAATAATAATAATAATAATAATAATAATAATAATAATAATAATAATAATAATAATAATAATAATAATAATAACAATAACGAGATTATAATTTTTTAATTTATACGACATGATATTAACATATTTGTTGACTGTTCAACCTTAGATTTCTTTGGAGATAAAGCTGATAGATTAGATAATGCTCTCTTTCGTACTGCCCTGTCTTCACATCGGTGATCTCGTGCTGATATAATATGTCCTATGACAAGAGGAAAATGTTATTGTAGCACGCAGGGCTTGTTATTCCTTTACACTTAATGAAATATTCCGTCTATTTTTACATTTGTGCGACATTTTATACTGGGCAATAGCACAAACCAATGCAGTGATTTAACTATCGCGGTAAACCAGTATTCCTGATGACGTAACGAGCGACAGCCAATAGCAGCACGATTCGCCGGAATGGCCTACCTCTCTATTCCAGTGTTCACCATGTCTGGTCCATAGGTTCCTGTGCTCCCCGACAGGCGTCTGACCCTAGGCACTAGCTTGTAAGTCCTACATAAGGGGAGGGTAATCGGGTAAAGAAGAAGGTAAGGCGAGTAAAGACGAGGAGAAGTGAAGGAGAATGAAATGGGGAGGAAGAGAAGAAGCAAACGAGAAAGAGAGAATTACGGAAATGTGTCCACGATAAAAGGCAACAATGCGAGCAACGCTGGGACCTGTACTAACTGTTTATAATAATACGAATAATAATGCTAATACATAAGTATTATGCCTTATTCCATATTACAGAGCATTACATAGCATTTCTTTTGATCATTAACTATAACGTGCTACATTAAACTATTGAGCTTTTGATTCTTGTAAGATTTGAAGCTTTCACGGCGAACGTTAGTGATCAGAGCTTCACGGGTGATCAGCCGTGTACTCCCAGCAGATAAGGGCAATGCCACGGTGATTATGGAGACCACAGATTACGACCGGAAAATTAAGCTACTACTCGAAGACTCTTCCTTCAAGAAACTGGACAAGGACCCGACGGCCAGGATCACCAAGATCACCACCAAGCTCATCAAACACTCCAGCCTAACCACCGAAGCCCAAAAAAGCACCATCCCGCACTCAGCCACTCCACCCAGACTCTACGGACTTCCGAAAATCCACAAACCTACAATACCACTCCGACCCATTGTAAGTGCTATAAACTCACCCACATACCAGCTGGGTAAACACCTCACCACTCTATTGAATCCACTAGTGGGCTCCTGTCATCATCACATCAAGAACTCCAGCCACTTCATACAAAAGATCTCAACCATGAGATTGGACCCGGGGGATATCTTGGTGAGTTTCGACGTTGAATCCCTCTTCACCAGAGTGCCTCTAGAAGACTCACTACATCTCATAGCGGAACAATTTCCGGAGGACATCACACAACTCTTCAGACACACGCTCACGTCCACCTACTTCTGCTACAACGGCCAGTTTTACGAACAAACTGACGGAGTGGCCATGGGTTCACCATTATCACCGGCCATTGCCAATTTCTTCATGGAAAACTTTGAACACACCGCACTGGACACCGCTACACACATACCAAAAGCTTTCTATAGATACGTCGACGACACTTTCGTCATCTGGCCACACGGGACAGAAAAACTTGTCTTTTTTCTGGACCATCTCAATAGCCTACATACTAATATCAAATTCACCATGGAAGTGGAGAACGACAACTCCCTTCCCTTCCTGGATGTCCTAGTGTACAAAAAACCGGATGGCAGCCTGGGACACACGGTCTACAGGAAGCCCACACACACCAACAGATACTTGGATGCCTCCAGTCACCATCATCCCTCTCAGAAGAAATCAATCATTTCCACTCTGTTTCACCGAGCGTTTGACATAGCAGACAAGGACCACAATCACCTAGAACTTCAATACTTACAAGATACCTTACGCAAGAATGGGTATAGTAACCAGGACATCAATGAGACCCGTAGGAAAGTAGAACGCAGCAGGAAGAACCCGCGACTGCTCACGCAAGGGAAGGATAGCCCTCAAGAGAAGGCCTACATACCCTTCTACGGCTCTGTCTCCAACAAGGTTTCCCGTATACTCGCGAGACATAATATCAAAACCTTCTTCACGCCCCCTAAGAAGATCCGACAACTCCTCAGGCCGGTGAAAGAACCTCTTGGGCCTAAGGTCCCGTGAATATACAGGATTCCTTGCGAGTGCGGGAAGGTGTATGTGGGTCAAACAGGACGCACGATAGAGGAAAGATGCAAAGAACATCAACGGAGCATCAGACTTCTCCAGCCAGAAAAATCAGCAGTAGCCCAACATTGCATAGAACAGGTCCACAAAATAAATTTTCAAGACACAGAAGTACTAGAACACGCAGAAAATTACTGGGACAGACTCATCAAGGAGGCCATCCACATCAAATTACACCCCCACAATTTCAACAGAGAGGGTGGACTCAAACTAAGTTCCGCGTGTTTTTTTTTTTTTTTTTTTTTTATGTGGAGGGGAAAAAATCTTGTTACGAGACCCCATGGTACTGTGGGAGTCGCCATTGAAGATGGTCATACCCACTAAAAAACCCCATCCACCGGATTAGGAAGGTGAAAGCCTGCTGCGGTACCGCCTGTAGCACCCGCGCATTCAGTGGTGAAGATAGAGCTGGTTCGCATAGCGTAACCAGACGGAGAAGCTTGGAGACGAGCTTGACCGAACCCCAGCTTACCCCCTAGCGGAGTCATGGAAGGTTTGGTAGGAGTCATAATTCCGCGTGGTTTTTTTTTTTTTAAGGTGGAGGGGAAAAATCTTGTTACGAGACCCCATGCTAATGTGGGAGTCGCCATTGAAGATGGCCACACCCACTAAAAAACCCCATCCACCGGATTAGGAAGGTGAAAGCCTGCTGCGGTACCGCCTGTAGCACCCGCGCATTCAGTGGTGAAGATAGAGCTGGTTCGCATAGCGTAACCAGACGGAGAAGGTTAGGAGCTTGGAGACGAGCTTGACCGAAGCCCAGCTTGCCCCCTAGCGGAGTCATGGATGGTTTGGTAGGAGTCATTTGTGATTGCTGTCAGGAATCAGGGTGCTATGCATCTTGGCGTGAATACGCCGCGTCTGTTCGTGCGCCTCAGAAGTCTGGGAGCGTGTCGATACCCTGCATGCTGGATCCCTGAAACAATCTAAATATACATGTACATACACTAAGAACAAAGGAAGTGCGTACAATTAGTCTCTTAGGTTAGTGGCAATTTGTGCGCTTGTGGCGTCGTCAATCTAGTGTAATTATAATTGTTACGTTCCGCAGTATGGCGTATGGCGTCGTCTGCAATTCATTTTTTTTATTTATTTATTTTTTTTTTTTTTTGGAAAGGGGAGACAGATAGAGAGTTGGAGATAAATAGTGGCTTATTTCGCCGGGAGTGCGGGATGAATGAGGATTTCAAGGGGAGGCTTAGGAGGGGTGTGACGTTGTGACCGGGTCCCGCTTAGCACCCCGGATAGTGCGGTCTTGCTGGCCACATGCTAAGCTATTAGCATGTGGGTACGTTGGGGGTCCGGGTGGTACCCATACCGGAGTCTGGGTAACACCCCGGGGAGTGCGGTGTGTTGTAGACTGCATGCTTCTTAGATTGTACTATTTTTCGTGCTTGTGTAGTTCGGCGTTGTCTGCGATGGTTGCTGTGAGTGGCGTAGGCGGCGGTGTTGGTTGTCAGCAAAGCTGATGTATATGCGTGATGAAGTTTGTTCCGGCCAGTAAGTTCTGTGTTGTTGTTCTGCAGTTTGTTACTTGTCTTCTTGCTTCCGGTTTGGGAACATGTAGGGCATGAGGTCGTCCATGGTGATTCCTGAGTTGCTGCAGAGTTTGTTCCGGCACTGACGGGTGCATGGTTTGCTGCCGTGGTGGGCGTAGCCGCCACGTTTGAAGAGTGAGAGTTGCTCCGGAGCCAGTTGGCGTAGTGGTGTTGGAGCAGCTCCCTGGTGTGGTTGTACCAGAGTTGGTTTTGAAGGTGTAGCTGGCTGATAAGATGGTTCCGTCGGTGGTGTGGATGGCGCGGTAGGCTGGTGAGATTGTTGCTCGTAGTGCTACCCGCTGTTGAGTGGAGGTGAAGGTGGTGAGGTCTGAGTACTGGCTTCGTGTGTGGTAGTCGATGGTTGGTTCTCTATTCTGTGAAGTTTTCGTTGTATAGATACCAGTAGTTCAGAGTTGTCGAGTTCTATGGTTGCGGTGCGGAGTTCATCTAACAGTTTTGCAGCGGCATTAAAGCCAGTGGTGTGGTGTAGTAGTTGTCTTGAAATTTGTGCATGTTCTTTCCGGTGTGATCTGCGTAGTGTGTTGGTTCTCTTGTTGATCTTCTGTATGTCTTGCTGTAGAGATGTGAGTTTGTTTGTTGTGGTATTGTGTTGCTCATGTACGGCAGTAGTGGCGTCTTGAAGTTGGGTCCTGATGGTGTGGTTGCAGTTAGTGATGATGGTCACTGCATTTGTCAGTTGGTGCAAGGCGTCTTCTAGCTTGTCTAGTCGCGTGTTGAGGCTTTGAACCACCTGGCGGATGTCCTCGGCCTCGCTCCTGGGCAGTGGCGTTGTGGTGGCAGTGGCGTACGTCTGGTTGGGCTGTGATGTCGATGCTGAAGTACTGGTAGGAACTTGTCTGCTGTAAGGCTGTGTAGCTGCGCTGGCTGGTGCTGGTTGAAGGGCCGGTGCCCTAGGGTAAAGGGGGAACTGCGCTTGTCCGGTGAAATGGCCTGTGCCATTGCAGGTAGCGCAGTACCGGCGGCGACGGCGGAGATCATGGTTGGTGCATTCACTGGTGAGGCCGTAGGTCCCACAGTAATGGCACCGAGGTGCGGCGCTGCAGGTGGTTGCGTCGTGCCCATATCTGCAACATCTGCGGCAGGGCACTTGTCGTGTAGTCCTGGCGGGCTCAGCAGGCAGGCGCCGTCCAAGTAACGGCAAGCCGGTCCTTAAAGCGGCTTCTCGATTTGCTGAGTCGGCGAAGATGATCCTAGCCATGTGCGTTGGTCCCCGGGAAGTGACGATACGAATGGCCCTCATTGCTGATGGCCACTCGTGTTGTGCTGAGCTGAGTAGATGCCTCGCTGGGAAGTCGCGAGGAACTCCACGGATAATAACACTGGCTCCCGAGGGGGGGGGCAGTGTGTTCGGGCGGCGGTGGTGTGTTGGCCGGGTGAAGTTCTGAGGACGCTGGTGGAGGAGACGGCAGCTGCGGGAGTGGTACTGCCACTGCCTCTCCCGGGGAGCTAGCCTCCTGCCTGAGTGGCAGCGGCCGCTCGGCTGGCTGCCTCTCTGACTGTGGTGAGGTGATGTCAGCGCTAGTGGCGCTCGGCGCGGCGTTGGCCGCAGCTACGGCGGCTGTGTTGGTTGTCTCGGCGGTGGCGTTTTCTCTGGTTGACTCGGCGCTGATGATGTTTTTGGGTTCCGGGGCCGGTGTGGTCCCAGAGCCCGGCGTTGACGGCGATTTCCTGTGTAGCTTTCTTCTTCCCATATTCTTCTCTACTTCCTGACTAGCTCTGCAATTCATAATTAAGGTAAACGCGTGGATTTTTTTTTTGTTTGTTTGTTTGTGGTGGGGAAAAAGGCTACTTACGCCCTTACCGCATGCGTGCATGCGAGTGTAAGACTCCTACCCTGGCTTCGAACCCGGGCAGCCTACTCACTAAAAAACCCCACCGGAAGACGTTTCATTGCAGAGCTGTATTAGGGCTTCTGCGCGTTCAATGGTGATGTATGAGAGCTGCCTGCCGGGGCAGTAACAGCTGGTAATTACAGAAGAGATGCCCTGTCTTGCAGGGGAGAATTTGGTGAATGATTGTGGGTATGATAGTCGGGTCCCGCACAAACGCGTGGATTTCTTTTTTTTTTTTTTTTTTTTTTTTTTTGTGGTGGGGAAAAAGGCTACTTACGCCCTAACCGCATGCATGCATGCGAGTGTAAGACTCCTACCCTGGCTTCGAACCCGGGCAGCCTACTCACTAAAAAACCCCACCGGAAGTCTGCAGTACCGCATAAAGCACCTGCTTATTCTGTGGTGAGAGATGGAAGCTGCCTGCCAGTGGCAGTAACAGCGAGTATTAATGACGTGCCGGAGGGCAAACATGACATAAGCCCTGAGTGCCCCCTGGTAGTAAATAATGGTGATGTGTATGATAGTTGATGGTGTTCTTTTTGTGTTTCAGCCATTTGGCATCGTTAGGTGTAGATGGATGGGAGGGATGAGTGAATGAGCATGTTTTGTTTTAAAACTCCACCCGAAGGTTTCGTTTCTTGTCCTTAGCGTAATTTTTTTTATTATTATTTTATTTTATTTTTTTTAATTTATATTGCGTCCTATAATCTATGCTAGTAGTATTTTAAGAAATGCTTATATAACTAGGTGCAGTTATGGTGATATTTATAAAATTTACAACTTGTAGAGATAACTTCTACTGTGTCATTTAATCTTAGTTACTAGGGTGTGATTAAGCCGGAGGCTTCGTCATTAATCGTGTACCTGATCTTGCCTGGTCGTATAAGTGCACACATGGCGGGCTGTCTGCCTGAAGTGCAGGAGCGAGCCTGTGCCACTACCGGGAAGGCCCTCGTCTCCCGGGGTCCGCCTTGGCTAGGTAGCACAAGGACTTCTGAGGGCTTGAGTGTAAGTGTATGTTTTTATAGTGTTGTGTGTTTGTTGTGTGCTTCCCTTCATCCCCTAACCAGTAATTTCATGGTACTAAATTATTCAGGTATTCCTGTATGTTGAGTTCGGGTTCGCCTATACTTATAGTGCGATCGAACAATGATAGAGGGCAGAGGTGTTTGTCGCGAGTCATATCATACTCCCCGAGCATTCGTATTTGCTCATTGTGGTTCTTATTCTTTTTGGCGTATAGGTTGCATGCCAGGTGTTTAATAAACTGCTCGATTGTGAGCATTTTCAGCTCTTCATGTAACTGGTACGTCGGAGCCTCTGGCGGTAGTTTAGCAATAATTCGCAGTATTCTATTTTGCATCGTTTGGAGGCGTTTTATGTGCATTTTTGCCGCATATCCCCATACCGGGGCGGCGTAAGTTAAGATGGGTCGGATCAGCGTCTTATAGAGCGTAAGTCCCATGCGTAGCTTAAGGCTGCTGTTAAGATTTATGAGCGGGTACAGTCTGTTGAGTTGGCCATTGGCCTTTGCTCTGGCTGAGTTAATATGCTCTCTCCATGTGAGATATTCGTCCATCTTAACCCCTAGGTACGTGACGGATGTCTCCCACCCGATAGGTTCCTGATTTAGGGTGAGGGGTGGGAGGGCTCGCCTCCTTTGCCTGTGTAATTTTCGCCTGGTAAAAATGATTGCTTGGCTTTTTCTTGCATTTAGTTTTAACCGCCATTTCGTGAACCAGGGCTCCAATGTGTTTAGAGCATTCTGGAGCCGCAGGTGTATGATGCGTGGCTGAGTAGATTGCGTGGCCAGTGCCGTGTCGTCCGCGTATATGTATTTATCTACTCGTACTAGTGGTGGTAGATCATTGATATATATATTAAATAGTGTAGGTCCGAGTAAACTTCCTTGTGGGACTCCCGCGTTTATGGGGTGCAATGAGGATTCGGTATTCTCAATTGAGATTCTGAAACTCCTTCCACTGAGGTAATCTTTTATTAGGGCGACCATTGAATCTTGTACCCCTATGTGAATGAGTTTGTGGAGTAATCCTGCATGCCACACTTTATCGAAAGCGCGTTCTATGTCCAATAGGACCACGCCTGTCGATCGTTTAGTGTTAAATCCCCTGGTGATACTTTCGGTAAGCCTAAGTATCTGTAGGGTTGTAGAGTGATTGGCCCTGAAGCCGTACTGGTCGTCAGTTATCACGTTGTTTTTGATTAGGAATGAGTTGAGGCGTTTAAGTATTATTTTCTCTAGCAGTTTACTTAGTGTGCTTAAGAGGCTAATTGGCCTGTGATTAGTAGGAATGGACCTATCTTTATGTTGCTTAGGAAACATAAGGATTCGTGCTTCCTTCCAGCGCTTTGGGAATTTTCCGTGTTCCAGCGCGTAGTTGAATATATCCGCCAGCACTTTTAAGGCTTTGGGCGGTAGATGTTTCAGGACTATATTGGGAATGTTGTCTGGTCCTGGAGCCTTGCGAGTAGGCAAGTGTGCTATTAGCCATTTAATTTCGCTTGCACTGGTCTTTCGAAGTTTGTTGTGCGTTGGAATATTCCCTATTTCAGCAATTTGGTCTTCCGTTGCTGTTGCGAACTGTCTGTCGCATGGTTCAGCATTCGGTTGGAATACCTGCTCTAGTGTGGTCGCGAAAGCTTCTGCTTTTTCTGCCGGTGTTTCGGCTATTTGCCCGTCAATATGTAGGGGCGGAATGTTTGTGCGAGTACGTGTCAGGCACTTCGCTATTCGCCACACTGTTCTGTTATGAGGATCAACGTCCTCCAGTGTGGCGTTCCATTGCTCCCTTATGTGTTCGGCCATTAGTATATCGGCCGCGACTTTGAGGTTGTCATATTCGTTGCGATGTATTTGGTTTCGCGTTCGCTGCCATTTGCGCCTGGCCCTGTTTCGGTCCTGCATTGCCTGTCTTACAGCCCGAGGGAACTGTGTGGTTGCCCTATTCGTTGGCCTAGTTAAGGGAACATGTTTTTCGGTCGCATGGTGAATAGTTCTGGTAATTATTTCTACGGCTTGCTCTTGAGTATCTTGTGAGCTAATGACAGGGTAGTTTTGTTCGAGTTGCGTTTCAACTAACGCTTCGAACTCGGGCCAGTTGGTGTGTTTGTAGTTGCGCCTAGGCTGCTTTGGTTTGAACATTACGGGCGCCGCGACCTCCATTATTACCGGTAAATGGCCTGACGTGAGGTCGTTTAGTACCGTAGTTTCAGTGTCATATGGTATTCCCTTTAGTAGGGCGATATCGAGGATGTCGGGCATTTGATTGGCCGCTCGTGGGATAAAGGTTGGCTCTTCTGGACCCGTTAGGAGGATGTTTTCCCGGTTGATAAAATTTAGTAGTTGGGTACCCTGCGGATTCGCTGTTCGACAGTTCCAAAGGTAATGCTTGGCATTGAAGTCGCCAGCCGCAATTATCTTGGTGTCCATTCGCATTATTTTGTCGACATCCTCTATATCAATATTCAGTGGAGGGTTGTATACGGCTACTACCGTTACCGCGGCGCGGTGCAATTGCACATTTTTTTTTTTTTTTTTTTTTTTTTTTTTTTTTTTTTTTTTTACCGTGGAGGGGAAAAACCCGTTACAGGCGGAGGCCGACATGCTGAGGCCAACAGTGTGAGGGTCCCTGTGCCCTGAAGGGGGAGGGTTACTCACTAAAAAACCCCTCCACGTGTTAGTTCGTACAATGCTAAGGTTTCGTGCATCATCGTGCGTTAGTCGGGTCCCGCATAGCACCCCGGTTAGTAATTGAAAGCTTTAAGCTGGCATGAGTTCATGCGAGCGAGTCAATTGTTGCTTTTTGGTAATGCCCATGGAACCTGGACATGACCAAGAGAAATAAATGCATTGTTAAATTTGTATTGATTTTAGACGCTTACTTATGATTAGGTTGCACAGGCATAGGCCTGTTAGTCAAGATGTAATTTGTGTGGTGCTTAATTCTAGGGTTGCACAGGTATTTACCTGCCAGTCGTTATACTATCTGCTAATGTTAGTGTTAACCTACCTGAGGTTATTCGTGCAATGTTTCAGCTTATATCTAGTGATTCACAGGTGTTTACCTGCCAGTCGTTATAATATTTGCTAATGTTAGAGTTAGTGTAACTGAAGTTGATCGTGCAATATTTGAGCTTATATCTAGCGATGCACAGGTGAAAACCTGCAAGTCTTTGTGAGATGAGCTAATGTTAGTGTTGGAGTGAAAAGATATTTTCGTGCAATAATTAGGCTTATGTCTAGTGTTGCACAGGTATGTACCTGCAAGTCGTTAGAATCAGCTAATGGTCTGTGATTTTTACGCATGCTTGATATAAATGTTATCGTGCTAAGTTTCTTCTTGTCTGCCCTAGGCAGGCAGGTCTTGTATAAGCGTTTATCCTGGTCTCGCCGTGTCGTCGGAGTGTCCTACTCCATCATACGGTGGCCCGCTTTCACCGCGCACGTAGGACACTGGTGGGAGGCCCTAGTTCTCCCGATCCGCCTCGGCATTGCCGAGGGCTTGTAGGGCTCTGTGGCAGGCTGCGGTCTGAAACAGGGAATAAGGAAGGTTTAGTTGTGAGGTGAGAGGGAACAGTCCTCTGTCAGAGTTTCATTTAGTCGTGTAGTAGGTTGTTCAAGAATTCCTCTACTTCCGTGTTATTTGAAGTTAAATTTCTGTCGAAAAGCGCTAGCGGTCTAGCGTGTTTGTAAATTTCCATGGTATAGTTACCTAGGTTCGTTACTAAAGGGTTGTGATGTTTATGCAAGTGTTTATACGTATCGTGTGAGAGCTTTTTAATGAATTGCTCTATCGTGTGCATTTTTAGTTCGTCGTGAAGTAAGTCCGCTGGTGCCGTGTAGGGCACTTTCGCTACCATTCGCAGTATTTTATTTTGTAGCCTTTGTAGGCGCTTAATATGTGTTTTTGCGGCATATCCCCAAACCGGAGCAGCGTAGGTGAGTATAGGGCGGATAAGCGTCTTATATAATGTTAGTCCCATTTTGAGTTTTAGATGCGAGTTCATGTTTATAAGGGGATATAGTTTGCCTAATTGGGCGTTCGCTTTTCCCCTTATTTGTAATATATGCTGCTTCCATGTGAGTCCCTGGTCCATTTTAAGCCCTAACCAGGTGACTGTGTTTTTCCACTCAATGTTCTCTCCAAATATGGTGAGTGGTGGAAGCTGGTGTTTTCCTAGTCTATGGTTGATTCTTTTGGTAAATATGATGGCCTGCGTTTTCTTGGCATTCACCTTAATTCTCCATTTGGTGAACCAGTCCTGTAGCTCGTTAAGGGCGTTTTGTAGCCTCCTGTGTATGAACTCGACTTTCCCCGATTGCGCTACGATTGCCGTGTCATCTGCATAGATGAATAAGTTCGTGTTGTGTGTTGTCGGGATATCGTTCATTGTTATATTAAAGATAATCGGCCCCAATATACTTCCTTGTGGGACTCCCGCTTTTATAGGGCGGGGTGAAGAGAGGTGGTTGTTAACTCTGGACTGGAATGTCCGATTGTGTAGATAGTTTGCGATTAGTTTAATTAGAGAGTCGTGTATATTTAGTGTTTTGAGCTTCTTGAGCAGGCCCGCGTGCCAAACTCTGTCGAACGCGCGTTCTACATCAAGTAGCAGTGCGCCTGTCGATTTTCGGAAGTTGAACCCATGCGTGATGTGTTCAGTGGCTCTCAATAGTTGGAGGGTTGTGGAATGGCGAGCGCGGAATCCGAATTGTTCATTTATAGTTATGTTTTGTTTAACACATTTACCTGCGTGGACTATAGCCATCAGAAACACTGCACAAAGTTCGTACCCGCGGGAAAACACTGCAGCCGGGCCTACAGCAGGCCCAATCAGAAACCATCACCCGCGCATTGGCTAGGACAACACAACCTAACCACAGGCTCTCAATTACTAACCGGGGTGCTATGCGGAAACACCATACTATCGCGCAGGTAAAGCCGTATAACGGCTAGGTACTGCGGTAAAGACACTTCGGGTGGGGGAATAAGCTTCCCCACTCGACCCGAACTGCCTCTGGAGCCTCTCTGCGGGACCCGACTAACGCACGATGATGCACCAAAACTTTAGCATTGTACGAACTAACACGTGGAGGGGTTTTTTAGTGAGTAACCCTCCCCCTTCAGGGCGCAGGGACCCTCACAGTTGGCCTCAGCATGTCGGCCTCCACCTGTAACGGGTTTTTCCCCTCCACGGTATAAAAAAAAAAAAAAAAAAAACTTACCACAGTATATATTTGAAAACTGAGGAGAGATGGCCATGGAGTGTATAATGGCCGAAAGCTCGACCTTCTTAAATTTAACACGGCTGATCACCCGTGAAGCTCTGATCACTTTTGATTCTTGTCGCCGCAGACGATTTTAATAAGTGTAAATTAAATCTAGGTCCGGAGAAAAACGTTTGCTGCTCTTTGCCGATGACTTTAAGAATGGGAGAGCGACAAGGCGGCAAAGCGGAAAGAAGCTATCGACAATACATAGGTATACGCTTCCTTAATTCGAAACTGTCATTGTCGATGCATTAGTTCAGTAACAGTGGCGGTATAAGCTTGGTGTTAGACAGTGCCGCAGTGGAGTGATAGTAAAATGTCCAGTTCTGTGTTCGAGCTTTCCTTGTGATTATAAGAGCCACAAATTTAAGATGTCGAAACGCAAAATTCAAACGAATTTGTTACAGTTTGTTAAAAAGGCGTGTCTTGAAGTCGGAGACAATTGTTGTAACAGAAAAGATATTGGTGAAAAATCTAATAATGATCAAGCTACAGATTTAAAAGTGAAAAACACGTGTGCTGAAGTCAGAGAACAAGAGACAAACAGTGATTGTGTTACAGTTATTGGAAATGCCATTATAGCAATAACATTGAATTGCAGACTTCATTAACAACTGCATTTAATGATTGCGACGAACTTGATATAGGGCACATTGTGAATTAAGATTTGCGCAATGACGATGTCAATCAGGCGAATGTTTGAATGTCGTATCCATAATAGGAGTATTTTGTAAACATTTGATCGGTGGTTACAGAGTCTTCTTCCTAGATAGGTGGTAGCATGAATTTAATTATTCTGAAGTGGTAGTGGACCGGAACCGCCCCCCCCCCCTATCGAATATTTCTAGATCCGCGTCTGAATCCTTATTAGGTCGGCCGCCCCGGCAGGGAACTTCGAGATCGTCTGCGGCTGCTTTGAAGAGCCCTCCAAGCTTTGGTAAAGCGAGAAGCAGGGAATCCGAGCGAACTTCAGAGAACGCAGTGCGCAGGCCGCCACTCGTGCTCAAAACCGCCCGGGGATCACCGCTTCAACTGCCGCTTGCCGGAAGCTGCAACGACGCTACAAGACAGGTAGCTATAAACAAGCAGGATAGACGAGGGATAGCACGACCACAGCCAACAGTCTCTGACTGGTATCTAGGCGCCTTAACCGGTTCAGGTCCTCTGCTAGCCACGCTTTTTAGCACTCGCTAGCTGCCTCTTTCTCTCCGACTATCTATATTTTCCTCTTTTTCTAGTAGTTTTTAAGCTCCCCGGTTAGGCCCCCCACTAGACTTTCCACACTCTTCTCTTTTCCTCTTAAAACCACTTTCCCTTACTAAAGTTCCTCCAGGTAGGTCCCTGTTAGGTTCCCATACTCACTACACGTTAGGTTCTTTAAACTCAGCCCCATCAACTGAACACTAAAAACACTAGGACGGAAGATATCTGGCAATGGTGAAGAAGACTGTTAGACTCTCCCCCTCATCCCTATCAACTACCAAAAAGCCGGTAACGACTAAGGCACTGAAAATGACTAAAGACAAACCATCAACACCCACGCCCACATCATCATCATCATCATCATCATCATCATCATCATCCACAAACACACGACCATGCACGCGATCACAGCGTAGCAGAACTCCTGAGTTGGACATCATGAACATGCCCACACAAGACACAACACCAACACTCAACCCCACACTTCCACTCATACCTACACCAACTCAGGCAACAACTCACAATCAACCCCCTCTCACCGACGCCAACACACCCAATCGAACACTTACACGGACACGCATACCCACACCCACTCATACACAGGCGTCAACCACACAAGCGCAAACACACTCACACAAACAACCTACACTCACTCAGACACACCCTACACACACACAAACCCAGCCTACACTCACGCCAACACAGACCACACCCATACACACACAAACACAGCCTACACCCACTGACACACAAACACAGCCTACTTACACACAAACACAGTCTACACGCTCACGCACACAAACAAAGCCTACACGCGCACAAACACAAACTACACCTTCACACACACAAACACAAACTACACCCATGCACACACCAACACTACCTACACACACATGTACACAAGCACAGACAACACACACACGCACACATACACAACCATCTCCACACACACCACCTCAAGACCTCATCGACCTTTCAGACATGAGACCATCCCCCACCCCTAAAGCACACTCTCCGATCCCTGAGACCTACGCCCAAGCGGCACAGGCACAGGCACAGGCACAGGCTAGCGCAAGTTCCACCCACACCAACACATACACGGAGTTCAGGTCCGATTTGGCACCAATCTTCGTGCACAAGCGCCAGACAACACCAATACACACGATTACCCATAGTTTCGACACCACACACAAATATTTATACAAATACACAGTTAGATTCGCGCCGCGCTCCGGAGACTATGAAGTCAAGCTGTTCTCGAGGAGGGACTACAATGCTTTTGTAGAACACCTCAAATATACATATATACATATACATATACATTTCCACCTAATGTCCGAGCCCACAGAAAAGACCCTTAGATTTGTAATAAAAGGCGTATATGCCGAAGTCTCCGGAGAACACATAAAATTAGAACTGGCCACCCACAACCTTGAGGTCATCAGGGCTGTCCAAATGCACAAGCGTGACAGGACACGTGCCCTCCTCCCCATGTACTTAATAGAACTAGCAGACACCCCAGCTAACAGAAAGATTAGAGACCTCAAGTACCTTGCGCATTTTAGGGTTAAAGTCGAGGACTATAGGACGACTCCAGCACCAAAACAATGCAGAAAGTGCCAGCAACTATTCCATACCCACTTAGAGTGTCAGGCCCCAATTAACGTATGCGCCAAATGCAAAGGCCCTCACCCCTCTTATCAATGTAGAGTTCCTCCTCAGGAACGACTGTGCGCACTGTGCAACCACACAGGCCACGGGGCAACATGGCGCGGTTGCCCAGTCTACCAGCAGGCACTTAACTCAAGGCCAAGGGAACAGCCAAATAGGGCCCGTCCCCAACCTCAGAGACAGCAAAACACTACTCAGGCTGTTCCCACTAATAACGAAGGGTGGTTCATCCAGGACCGTCGCGGCCGCAACAGGCCAGCCCCCGAAACCCGCCCTTCCACTGCCAGGGATGACCGAGTCACTGCCGGGCAGACCCTGGCCACACCAGAGCGCACCCCAATCACTAGGGACCGCAACAACACAAAACAACCAACACACACGCAAACACACACACACAAGCACCCCCAACACCGCTGGAGGATTCAATTTTCTCTCCAGTAGCGCTCACCACTCGCGAAGCTTTTGTAAATGGAATGGCCTTGAGGGAGCTTCTGGCTTCACTAGGAGTCTCCAGGGAAGTAAGCTACGAAAACTTCCTTAAACACACAAAATGGCTGCTGGAGTTAATCACACACCAAGACGCAGACCCACTTTACCTCTTTAACTATCTTGCCAGATATCTCCTTGTACTTTCATCCCACAACCAGTAATGGATAGTACATCTACACTAAACGTATTATACTGGAACTGCAACAATATCAGACGAAAACGTCAGGAATTAACGGACTTCCTGATAAGAAACTCGATCCAAATTGCGCTTCTAAACGAAACACATTTAGGACCATTGGACCGCTTCTCCATTCCGGATTACAGTATATACCGCAATGACCGAAATAGAAGAGGCGGAGGCACGGCAGTAATAATACTGAACACTATCAAGCACCACCAGAAACAAGTGCCAGAATTAAACCGGTTGGAGGCCACAGCGGTAAATGTGCAATTGCACCGCGCCGCGGTAACGGTAGTAGCCGTATACAACCCTCCACTGAATATTGATATTGAGGATGTTGACAAAATAATGCGAATGGACACCAAGGTAATTGCGGCTGGCGACTTCAATGCCAAGCATTACCTTTGGAACTGCCGAACAGCGAATCCGCAGGGTACCCAACTACTAAATTTTATCAACCGGGAAAACATCCTCCTAACGGGCCCAGAAGAGCCAACCTTTATCCCGCGAGCGGCCAATCAAATGCCCGACATCCTCGATATTGCCCTACTAAAGGGAATACCATATGACACCGAAACTACGGTACTAAACGACCTCACGTCAGACCATTTACCGGTAATAATGGAGGTTGCGGCGCCCGTAATGTTCAAACCAGAACAGCCTAGGCGCAACTACAAACACACCAACTGGCCCGAGTTCGAAGCGTTAGTTCAAACGCAACTCGAACAAAACAACCCTGTCATTAGCTCACAAGATACTCAAGAGCAAGCCGTAGAAATAATTACCAGAACTATTCACCATGCGACCGAAAAACATGTTCCCTTAACTAGGCCAACGAATAGGGCAACCACGCAGTTCCCTCGGGCTGTAAGACAGGCAATGCAGGACCGAAATAGGGCCAGGCGCAAATGGCAGCGAACGCGAAACCAAATACATCGCAACGAATATGACAACCTCAAAGTCGCGGCCGATATACTAATGGCCGAACACATAAGGGAGCAATGGAACGCCACACTGGAGGACGTTGATCCTCATAACAGAACAGTGTGGCGAATAGCAAAGTGCCTGACAGGTACTCGCACAAACATTCCGCCCCTACATATTGACGGGCAAATAGCCGAAACACCGGCAGAAAAAGCAGAAGCTTTCGCGACCACACTAGAGCAGGTATTCCAACCGAATGCTGAACCATGCGACAGACAGTTCGCAACGGCAACGGAAGACCAAATTGCTGAAATAGGGAATATTCCAACGCACAACAAACTTCGAAAGACCAGTGCAAGCGAAATTAAATGGCTAATAGCACACTTGCCTACTCGCAAGGCTCCAGGACCAGACAACATTCCCAATATAGTCCTGAAACATCTACCGCCCAAAGCCTTAAAAGTGCTGGCGGATATATTCAACTACGCGCTGGAACACGGAAAATTCCCAAAGCGCTGGAAGGAAGCACGAATCCTTATGTTTCCTAAGCAACATAAAGATAGGTCCATTCCTACTAATCACAGGCCAATTAGCCTCTTAAGCACACTAAGTAAACTGCTAGAGAAAATAATACTTAAACGCCTCAACTCATTCCTAATCAAAAACAACGTGATAACTGACGACCAGTACGGCTTCAGGGCCAATCACTCTACAACCCTACAGATACTTAGGCTTACCGAAAGTATCACCAGGGGATTTAACACTAAACGATCGACAGGCGTAGTCCTATTGGACATAGAACGCGCTTTCGATAAAGTGTGGCATGCAGGATTACTCCACAAACTCATTCACATAGGGGTACAAGATTCAATGGTCACCCTAATAAAAGATTACCTCAGTGGAAGGAGTTTCAGAATCTCAATTGAGAATACCGAATCCTCATTGCACCCCATAAACGCGGGAGTCCCACAAGGAAGTTTACTCGGGCCTACACTATTTAATATATATATCAATGATCTACCACCACTAGTACGAGTAGATAAATACATATACGCGGACGACACGGCACTGGCCACGCAATCTACTCAGCCACGCATCATACACCTGCGGCTCCAGAATGCTCTAAACACATTGGAGCCCTGGTTCACGAAATGGCGGTTAAAACTAAATGCAAGAAAAAGCCAAGCAATCATTTTTACCAGGCGAAAATTGCACAGGCAAAGGAGGCGAGCCCTCCCACCCCTCACCCTAAATCAGGAACCTATGGGGTGGGAGACATCCATCACGTACCTAGGGGTTAAGATGGACGAATATCTCACATGGAGAGAGCATATTAACTCAGCCAGAGCAAAGGCCAATGGCCAACTCAACAGACTGTACCCGCTCATAAATCTTAACAGCAGCCTTAAGCTACGCATGGGACTTACGCTCTATAAGACGCTGATCCGACCCATCTTAACTTACGCCGCCCCGGTATGGGGATATGCGGCAAAAATACACATAAAACGCCTCCAAACGATGCAAAATAGAATACTGCGAATTATTGCTAAACTACCGCCAGAGGCTCCGACGTACCAGTTACATGAAGAGCTAAAAATGCTCACAATCGAGCAGTTTATTAAACACCTGGCATGCAACCTATACGCCAAAAAGAATAACAACCACAACGAGCAAATACGAATGCTCGGGGAGTATGATATGACTCGCGACAAACACCTCCGCCCTCTATCATTGTTCGATCGCACTATAAGCATAGGCGAACCTGAACTCAACATACAGGAATACCTGAATAATTTAGTACCTTGAAATTACTTGTTAGGGGATGAAGGGAAGCACACAACAAACACACAACACAATAAAAACATACACTTACACTCAAGCCCTCACAAGTCCTTGTGCTACCTAGCCAAGGCGACCCCCGGAGACGAGGGCCTCCCCGGTAGTGGCACAGGCTCGCTCCTGCACTTCAGGCAGACAGCCCGCCATGTGTGCACTTATACGACCAGGCAAGATCAGGTACACGATTAATGACGAAGCCTCCGGCTTAATCACACCCTAGTAACTAAGATTAAATGACACAGTAGAAGTTATCTCTACAAGTTGTAAATTTTATAAATATCACCATAACTGCACCTAGTTATATAAGCATTTCTTAAAATACTACTAGCATAGATTATAGGACGCAATATAAATTAAAAAAAATAAAATAATAATAAAAAAAAATTACGCTAAGGACAAGAAACGAAACCTTCGGGTGGAGTTTTAAAACAAAACATGCTCATTCACTCATCCCTCACATCCATCTACACCTAACGATGCCAAATGGCTGAAACACAAAAAGAACACCATCAACTATCATACACATCACCATTATTTACTACCAGGGGGCACTCAGGGCTTATGTCATGTTTGCCCTCCGGCACGTCATTAATACTCGCTGTTACTGCCACTGGCAGGCAGCTTCCATCTCTCACCACAGAATAAGCAGGTGCTTTATGCGGTACTGCAGCATAGAGGCCTTGACCTCAAGACTTCCGGTGGGGTTTTTTAGTGAGTAGGCTGCCCGGGTTCGAAGCCAGGGTAGGAGTCTTACACTCGCATGCATGCATGCGGTTAGGGCGTAAGTAGCCTTTTTCCCCACCACAAAAAAAAAAAAAAAAAAAAAAAAATCCTTATTACAGAACTTATATGCTACCAGCGGAGGTGACCACCGGTGGTAACAAAATGTCTCAACAAATTTTAAAACAAATTTATTTTAAAATTAGGTATATCGTGTCTCAGAAAGACCAATAATGAGCTTTGAAACAATTACGCAATTCAGTAGTAGAAACAGTGATTGGCAATAACTATTGACTGCATGCCTTTAATAAAAAATTAAAAGACAAAATTTAAAAACATTATAGAAGGTGGGCCTAAAGTAACCCACAACCCTTAGTAATGCTGGGGATAACTGACTTCTTTTATATCTTATCCCTTTTTTCAATTAGGACATATTTAGTCATGTGATACTCTTGTTTGCTTAAATACCAGTGTTCAGGCATTAAACACAGTATTTTCAACCGAAACCTAAAAACAGCGTGTCTTTGGTGGGGAAAAAAAGGTGGTTCCAATGCCTTCAAAATTCTCATAAATTGAAGTTTAGTGCAATATATTTTTAATTTCAATGCAGGATAACTTGTTCACCCCAGTTTTATCAATATTTAAAATTTAAGACTAATCAAAACAAAAATAAATTTTTTATTAAGTTTCCTTTGATTATCTCCAATTGAGGTAAAATGGAGCCACCTGGTTCTTTCACCAAGCCCTTCCACTGGTTAAAATCACTTTAAACCACAGTTCCTTTAAGTCACAGTTTCTTTAAGCCATATTCATGACGTCAGCCATATACAGAGGTTGAAGAAAGTAAGAATTTTTGAACTGGATTTATGCAATGGCCATGTTCGGGTTAGCTTCAAAGTGAATAAGTGGTGTGCTTTCGTGCTTCTTTAGTTCAGTGAGGTGTACGACCACTGTTACTGAAAAAGTTGAAGAGGAAATTATTGTGAACGAAAGTTTGTCTTTTGTCTTTCATGCATAGTATCTTACCGTTTATATCTAAAAAAGACTGCAGCAAAGGCATAACATCGTGAGATTGGTACTAACCCTCGCATAGATGGAATCCATGCCTGGCAATAGTCGCTTTCGAATTAGCGAAGGTGACTGGATCTGCAGTGATCCACAGTATGCATTTTATTCGTTACTTTTCTTTTATTGATAGTGTGTTAAGCATGTTTGAATTAAATGTACGTGTTCACAAGTTGCATAATGTTGGTAATAGACTTAGTATTGAATTACAGCTTAGGCGGCATCGTTAGACGACGGAAACGCACAATCTCATATTGTCTAATTCGCCTTTCTTTTTAGGCTTCTGTTAATGTAAAGCTGGCATGGAGAATTAGAATGGTTGGTCGAGTAGAGTTAGCAAGCAAATCCTGTTTTACATACACTTAATTACGGACGGATACCTGGCTTGGGACTAATGGGTTTCTATTGAATGGAACCAAAAGTGAACACTGATTTATTTCTATAGAATTATACTCGGCAAGTGTTACATTTCTTGGCATAGTCGTGGGTATAAATTGGGAACCACATATCAAACCCATTACTGCAAACCTCCCGAGAGTAGTTTACGTTATTAGAAATGTAAAGAGCTGTGTACCATGTACATATGGAAGATCATATTTTGCATTCTTTCAGAGCATAATGTCTTGTGGTATTTTGCTAAATAGTAGCCATATAACAGAAGTTCTGTTATTACAGAAGAGAGTTGTTTGCATGTCAGACTCACAAATGCTATCACATTGTAAACCATTAAGTTGTAATATATATACCGGGTGGAACAGAAGTCATTACATTAATTTAAACCAGTGGTAGATCTCGGTATTTGGAACATATTTTGTACCTTACGTTTTTGTCTCTGACAATTTCCTATGGAGATATTTTAGTTTTATCGAAAAGAACCTGGCAACACTGCAGATTGTGTGGGTGGTCACTTTCCCTAGCTCTGTACATAAACAACATAACGGTGCATTTTGAAAACAGACTCATATCCTGCCTTGTCCTTCAGTGTTTACTGTGACAGTGTAGGCCAATCACAAGTGTTAGCTCCCAAAACCTTACTGAAAGCGAAAGCTGTTTACATCCACAAACCAGGTCAATTCCCTGACCAACCTCAATGCAATGTTGTCGAGTTACATTATCTCTGAAATAGCTCAGAGTGCTCCTTCACGTCTTTTGTCATTATTTTGAAACCCTATGTAATGTCCCATAATTACTACTGAAGTTATGTCAGGAATAAGTTACTCTACACATCTTACAAGTAACAAACTTACTTAGGCATCACTTTCGACAGAAAGCTAAGTTGGAAAAAACATATAACAAACATCTCAGAAAAGGTTGAAAAGAAATTGCAAATCCTGAAAAGGTTAGCTGGTGCTAAATGGGGCTGCCCAAGGAGAGTCCTTAACACAACATACAAAATGTATATTAAACCAAACCTCTTGTACTGTTCTGAAGCTTTAATAACAGCAGCAAATGCTAACATCAATAAACTTGAACAAATACAAAATCAGGCTCTTCGCCTAATCACTGGAGCAGTTAAATCCACACCTATTGATGCCATGCTTGCCTTAACACGGACCCCATCAATAACAACAAAAATAGAAGAACAAGCATTGCTCCAACACGAGAAAATGTTACGACTGCCAAACTCTAAATGGACAGAAGAGAACCTCCCCCCTTCAATCCTTAAAACTCATAGTAGTTTCCTAGAAAAGGTAACACAGATTAAATCCAAATTGAACATTCCTAACACCAGAGAAAATCTACTTATTAGAGAAAATCCATTGGAATTATTGCAACCTACCTTCAATTTGGAATTAATAGAGGAAATAAGTAAATCAGACACACCAAAAGAAATACAAAAGCTTCTAGCTCTGGAAACAATCAATACTAGGTATCCCACAGAAGAATGGCTGCACATATATACTGATGGATCCTCGAAGGAAAACCTTACTGGAGCTGGAGTTACATGTTCACATTTTTCCTTTTATCATTCTGTTGGCAGAGACACAACAAATTATGATGGAGAAACAGAGGCTATATACATTGCTCTCCGACAATTATTAAATCTTCCCTTAAATAAATTTAACAAGGCAGTAATTCTTTCAGATTCTAAAGCTGCAATTCAAGGAATATGTTCAAATACTACAAAGAAGTCAACAAAAATTAGAGAATGCTACAAAATGTTAACACAACTCCAAAAAGTTAATAAGACTGTTCATCTCCAATGGATTCCAGCACACTGTGGAGTCATGGGGAACGAAGCTGCAGACTCACTTGCAAAGAAAGGCACAACAATAAAAAGTCTAAATTCAATTTCTCATATTCCTCAATAAAACGCTTGATCATTAAAAATTTTTGTCATTCATACCTACAAGAAATAGAAACAAATGCCAAAGATAAAAAATGGATTACACTACTTTCCAACCCAGATATAATCCCCCAGAGACCAAGGAAAACAGCTGTTGCAGCCTTCCGACTATTGACAAATCATGACTGCTTGGCAAGTCATCTCTACAGAATAGGTATCTCAGCCTCACCAATATGTGTCCTGTGTAACGATCCAGCAGAAATGAATGAAGAACACTTGAAGACCTTTGAAGCATTAAGATCAGAAGAAACTACAGTTCAAAAGTATTGGAAAGCACGAATGCTAATGGCTTCATTGCCAGATGCAAGGCACTAGAAAACAACAACAACAAGTAACAAACTGTTATCTTTGCACATTCTTGTGGAATTATGCATCCAACTTGGATAAGCTATTTATTTTTTCGAAATTGGCTGATCAAAGAACAAAATGCCATTAGACTTTTTTGCTTGTAATGCTTTTATGAAAAACATTGGAAGGAATGTAATAACTTCCCTTCCACTCTGTGTATATATATATTTCACACTATTCTGCTATACATAAAAAATATTATCTGTTCAGCAACATAGGTTTGACATTCATATAATACTAAAAAAAATGAAATTGTAAATGTACGCTATTATAGACTAATCTGGTAACAGCTATGGATAATCCTGGGCTTGTCGGGTCTGTGAAATTTCTCCTCAAAATGCAACCTCCCACCACACCTCTGCAGTAACATATGACCACTCCCCACTGTGACTGCCCACACCCCCCTAGCAAGCTTCCACCATCACTGACCTCTGCAGTGATGCACTTATGTCACTCTTGCATATACAATTCATATACTAGTGCTCATGGACCAGGATTACTTGTTTTAAACTTTTTATTTTGCTCTTCAACATACAAAGCGTATAATTTCACATAAGTTAATATTATTAAATGATATTTCATCTCTCTTGGCTCTTTAATATACAATTCATATAATACCAACATAAAATTGCATGATATGTGAAATTACATTAATTGTATGTTGAATGAAATAAAAAGTTTAAAACGAGTAATTCTTGTCCGTGAGCAATAGTATACGAATTGTATAAGCAAGAGGGGTGTAAGTGCGTCATTGCAGAGATTGGTGTTGGTGGAAGCTTGCTAGGAGGGAGTGGACACTCACAGTGGGGAGCAGTCATGTGTTACTGCATAGGTGTGGTGGGAGTTTGCATTGTGAGGGACAATTTCATGGACCCCACAGGTCCAGGATTACCCATCTATGAAGTATTGGGAATAAAACTATACAATCAGTTATAAAGAATAACACAATTACCAATGAGGTTATTCAAGTGCAAATTTTATTATTGGCTTGTGGCAACACCCTTTTATTCGTTGCAAGAATACCTTGATTGTAAAAATATTATATAGTTCTGTTGTGTGTATTATTATTTTTTTTTTTTTTTTTTTTTGTGTTAACGTCCTGTCATATCGGATGGTGAATGAATGAAATGGGTGAAATGATGTTCAAATGAGCCCTGAAGTCCATAGAGCAGCGGTCACCAAGTGGACAGATTTTGTGCTAGAGTAAATAACGTAGCACTGTGCACTGCCACGAGTGCCGTGCGATTTCAGTTTGAGGCATGACGTGGAAGTGGATAGCAGTGTTGTCTCGTCTCTGCGGTTTGTTTTGGTAAACATCCCAACTTGCAATATTTATAAGAGGTGTAGATTCAGAGCTTCAGATTAAACAAGAAGTGTTAGATCTTGTTGGATTGAAGGATACTACAAAAGGATCAGACTTTTTTTTGTGTGTGTGTGTCTTGAAGAGGTTATTGAACATTCTGGTCTGCCTTGGGGTAAATTGGTATCTCGGTCTACTGACAGTGCTCCTTGTATGGTTGGGAGTTGAGTTGGTGTGGTTGAACTTTTGAAAGAAAAAATAAAGAGTCTGAACATAAATAATGAGGTTATACCTGTACATTGTATTGTACATCAACAGAGTCTCTGTGCCAAAAGCATTAAAATGAACAATGTGATGAATGTTGTGACCAAAATGACTAATGCAATTAAGTCGAAAGGGCTCAGTCATCGTCAGTTTCAAAGCTTCCTAGAAGAGTGCAATGGCCAGTATGGTACGTTACCATACTATTGTGAAGTTCGATGGCTAAGACGTGGAAAGTTACTAGATCGATTCTTCGAACTGCGCAGTGAAATATTGTGTTTTATGGAGCAAAAAGAACATCTGTACAAGAATTAAATGACGAGAAATTGGTTTCTAACTTGGCGTTCCTGGCAGATGTGACAGAACATATCAATATACTGAATAAATCGCTACAAGGAAAGCATTAACTCATCACAGACTTGTGTGATAGTATCCGAGCATTCAAAATAAAACTATCCTTATGGGAAAGGCAGTTAACTTCAAAGAACTTGATACATTTCCCAAAGCTCTCAACAGTTCTGCAGTTTATTCAGGTCGTGGACTTGCAAGAATATGTTCAAATATTAACAGAGTTGAACCAAGAATTTCAGGAAAGGTAACGTGGTGCAATTGGAGCCAATTTTCCAAATATTTGCTGAGCTTTACTCTACAGTTGATAATGTTCCATCTGAATTGCAACTTGAACTTATCGATCTGCAATGCAATTGTCAACTGAAAAATAAATCCAAAAATAGAATTAGTTTGAGTGATTTCTATGCACATTTTCCAAGAAATATATTTCCTCGACTACATAGAAATGCCGCTCGTGTTCTATGCATGTTCGATCCACATATATATATATGCGAACAATTTTTTTCGCTAATGAAATTAAACAAAAACCGCTGCAGAAGTCAATTGTCGGATCAGAACTTAAAATGTCAACTTAGACTAGCTGCTGCACAAACATTGATCTGTAATTTTGAAAAACTAGTGTGTCAAAAGAGACAACAAAAGTCTAGAAAACTAGGTTCCACTTCTGAGTAATATGTTGTGTTTATTTCTTTTCTCCGAGCTGTTATTTAATACTGCTGTATTGTAAGTATATTGTAGATTATTTTCATTTTGTTTAAACTATCAATTAATTGTTTATTTGTTTTTTCATTAAAAGAAAAGTTGAATGATAATGAAAGAAACGTTATATTAAAACAATTGATATAACAATTATATCCTTCATATTACAATTCGATTATTATTGTTGCAGTCAATTGTGCATTTAAATTGCAAGATCGGCATTCCGCCACTGCTCTGAAGGCTACAGAGTGCACGGTAGACTATTCCGGCGTGCAACGTACCTGTTGCACGACTTGCTGTGCACACTGTGCATTGAGATGGGGGCTGCTGCCATAGAGCTTTAAGTTACCCGACATTCGTCTTCTCAGGATAAGGGAAAACCTCAGGAAAAACCTGTAGGTCTGAATGGCTCAGTTGGTTAGACACTGGCCTACTGATCCCAAGGTTGCAGGTTCAAATCTGGCCCAGACTGATTGTTTTTAAGTGTGCCTAACCCTTTTATGCCTGGTGTGTCTTATCAGATACATACGCATTTTTTCCTATTTGTACTAGTTTTAACTTTTTTCTGCTATATTCTTGTTATACTGTCTGTCACCAATTAAAAATACATATTTGAGACGGTTTGAATTGTAAAAAAAAATATTTTTTTTACAATTTATATTGTAGTGTTTTTTTTAAAAGAAACGAAGCAAAATCCATGCAACCGCAGTCAAATGATACTCCGTCATCATCCATGCATGTCATCACACCGATTATTTTACGTGGGCCCTCCCCGTCCTTTACCACAGGCACATTTGACTGCGGTTGCCGAGACTCGAACTCACGACTTCAGGCTTTGAGCGCATGGCCAGTGCACTACGTGTTGCCTTAACGATCCTGGCTATCCAAGCCAGCAGGCTGAAGGTCTCCCAGACCGCCTAATCTAGACCTGTTTCGAATTAGAGGAAGAACGGCATATGTAGCAAAATAATTCAGGCATGAAAGGGTTAAAAATGACAGCACCATGTCAGGAGATTTACTGACATGTGAAAGAACTCCTGCTGGGCGAAATTCCGGCATATTGGCGATGCTAATGTGGTCCTGGCAAGTGACAGCACCTTTAAACAACAAAGTAATTTTTAGTCAGGAAAAACCTTATCTGGATAACTTGCCCCAAGCAGGATACGAACTCACGACCTATTGCGCGTGAGGCAAACACGCTACAGAAATGGACTGTTGTGTATAATTACAGTTGCCAAGAGCAAACCTGGCACGTGACAGCTGGCTGATTCACTCACCTGCGAATAAGGCTAGCCCTATATCGTCGAATTGACTAATTGTTGCACAATGTGTTTAATCTGATTGGACAAGATATGGCTAGCCTCATTTGCAGGCGAGTGAATCAGCTAAATGTCAAGTGCCAGGTTATTTCTCGCTGACTGTAACCTGTTGTATGTAATAAGATGGTTCTTTTGACGTCTGTCACTACACAGCTCAATGGTAAAATATTGTACTTTGATCTGACCTTCCTTTGTGGGCATTTTCTGTAAACAAGGGTGAATGGTTGACTTAGAACCAGGTGTTATTACCAAAGGAATCCCTGAAGGTTCTATACTTGGACCTTTGCTGTTTCTGATGTTTATAAATGACTTTCTATGTAATCTTGGCAAGGAGTCAATAGCCGTAGTGTTTGCAGATGACACTAGTGTACTTATGTCATCAAAGTTGAGAGATTCTGTCAAAAAAGCTTTTGATCAGCTCAACATTTGGTAGCCCACCACTGTAGCATGGTGGTAATGTGTCTGCTTCATGTCCTAGAGGTCACGAGTTTGAATCTTGCTTAGGGTGAGTTATCTGAATAAGGTTTTTTGCGAGGTTAGTCTGAGAAGACGAATGTCGGGTAACGTAAAGCTGTATGGACCTCGGGCTCATATGAGCCTCATTTCACCTATTTCATTCATTCACAGTCTGATATGACATTGCATTGTAAGACGTTAATTTAAAAAAAATGGTTTGAGGCAAATATGTTATCATTAAACTATGATAAAACAAGTTTTATTCAATTTTAAAGAAATCATGCGAGTAAAGGAATTAACAATCAGATACAACAATTGCACTATAAGTAATATCAGATACTAAATGTCTAGGGCTTCAAATAGATGAGCTCAGCTGAAGAAATCAAATAAGAATGTTACCAAACCTTGGCAGTGCATGCTTTGCATTTAGACATTTAAAGAATTTACTTAATGAAAATGTGTGAAGAGCTGCCTCTTCCACTCAGATATGGAATTATTTTCTGAGGCAATTCAGCACACAGTAAGCAAGTAAATTTATGAAAAAGTGGATTCTACAGGGAAGATAGTGGAAGAATTTTTGAATACCACAACTTTTGAACTGATTTATAGTAAAGTTCCCACAACCTTCATACATTATTCTGGAGCGGGCAGTAACCCAGACCTCTTGTTAGCTACAACAGATATTGTTTCAAAAATTAAAAAACAAGTTATAGAAGATCCAAGTTCTGGTCACAGAGCAGTAATTGCTGATATAAAACTAGAGAATACAAATAACAGTCAAGGTCTTACGAATCTGTATTGGAACTTCAAAAAAGCAGATTGGAACAAATATAAAACTGAATTAGAACATAAATTTAAAGAACAAACAAACTCAAAGCTGCATGACCAACCAGATCATATGAACAAAGAATTCTGTAAAGTCATCCTAGAAACTGCAAAAAAACATATTCCTCGTGGAAGAATTAAAAATTTCGAACCCTTTTGGAACCCCCAGTTAGAAGAACTGAAAAAGCAAAGGGATATAGCTAGAAATACAGCTGAACAAACAAAAAACATATCAGATACACAAATATGGTGGAAGAAATGTGCCTCACTAAAAAAAGAAAATACTGCTAAAAGGAATCACTTTAATAATTTCTTAGAAAAAATGGATTATAGGACAGATGGTAACAAAGCTCATAAGTTCATAAAAAATGTCAAGGACAGGAAAGAAAACAGCACACCTATCATACACAACAATAAAATGTTAGTAAAGCCGAAACATTCAATAAATATTATGCTAATTCACATAAAGTAACAAGAAGTAATAAAGGAATGTAAAGAATTTAAGAAAGATTTGAAACAAGAAAGAAAATGTGATCCTAGCACTCAATGCAATATCTTTTTTCAAAATTTTAATATGCAAGAATTGAACATGGCAATAAATAATCTAAAAAACAAAAAGTCTCCTGGACCAGATCACATACATCCAGAGTTCATAAAAAACCTTGGAAAAACAGCAAAACAACAACTACTGAAACTCTACAATCTATCCTGGAAAACCACTGTACCTGCTGAATGGCGAAAAGCAATAATTGTCCCACTCTTGAAGAAAGACAAAACAGCATCAGAAATAAAAAATTATAGACCAATAGCTCTTACCAGCATAATAGCAAAAGTGATGGAAAGAATGGTGTCAAACAGGTTAAATTGGTTCCTAGAATCACAAAAGTTAATATCCCCATGTTAAGCTGGATTCAGGGAGTTCCACTCTACAAATGAACAAGTCCTACTTCTCAGTCAAGAAATCAATAGAAAAAAAGATAATTTATCAGTTTTTATTGATTTTCAAAGTGCATATGATTCTATATGCAGAACAAAACTACTAAAGAAAGTAAAAAAAATAGGGATACAAGGTCCAATGTTTTCATGGCTATGTCATTTCCTAACACAACACATTATTGCAACCAGATATGGAAGAAATATATCTAAATATAAACAAGTACACCGTGGCTTACCACAAGGTGCAGTGTTCAGCACTACACTTTTTAATCTATTTATTAATGATCTACCACAACAAATACAAGAATCAGGCGTGAAGTGTGCACTATTTGCTGATGACTTAGTAATGTGGACTTCAAAACCAAAAAGCAAAAGTACAGAATTATAAAAAACCATGCAACAATCCTTAACCAACTTACAGAGGTGGACCAAAGAAAATTTAGTGACTGTTAATACAACAAAATCAAACTACCAAATCTTTTCACTAAGAAAAAAACCACTAAAAATAAAACTAAATTTTGAGGGTCAACAATTACCAGAAACAAAGGAAGCAAAGTATTTAGGAGTTACATTTGATACCAAACTTACATGGACCAAACAAATAGAAAATGTAATACAAAGAGCAGAGAGGCGCCTTTCACTGTTAAAACGTCTAACAGGAATGAAGTGGGGATGTTCCAGAGCAACGCTTAACACAACATACAATGTATATATAAAACCATTATTTACTGACTGCAGCGAAGTTCTTGTAAAAGCAAACACAAAAAAAATTGAAATGTTTCAAAACCAAAGTCTGAGATTAATTACAGGTGCTATCAAAACCACACCAATAGCAGCTATGGAAATGCTAACCAACCAATACCCCATTGAATATGAAATAGAAAAACTTATTCAACACGAAAAGTTGATCAGACTCCCATTCAATACATGGGACAAGAGAAATTTTACACATGGACCAAAGACTCAGGAGAGCTTTCTTTCCAAAATTCAAGACATCAAGAAGGATGTACACCTTCCTAATTCAAAGGAAAACTTCATATCTAAAGTCAATCCAACACATACATTAGACATCACATATTATTTACACCTGACAGAAGAAGTTAAAAAAAGTGATACTCCAACTAATGTTCTAAAATTATTGGCATTAGAGACAATCCATACTAGATTTCCAGAACATGAGTGGCTCCATATTTATACTGATGGGTCATTGATATCAAACCAAGATGGAGCAGGTGCTGGAGTCACATGTCACCTCTTTTCCTATTACAAATCTTTAAGTAATGGAACTACTAACTTTGATGGAGAAATAGAAGCAATTCGAATGGCCCTACAAAATCTTTTGTACAGAATTTCACGTTTTCAGCAAGCAGTTATTCTCTCAGATTCCAGGGCAGCAATTATAGCAATTACTTCCAAGTTGTCACCAAAAAACCAAACAATTATAGAATGTTTGAAGATGCTTAGCCATCTAACAGCACTTAAAAAACACCTAGTCTTCCAATGGATACCGGCTCACTGTGGACTGAGTGGTAATGAGAAAGCTGATTTTCTTGCAAAAAAGGGTACCAGCGGTGTACAAAAATCTATAGTTAATCTACCATTTTATGCAGCTAAAAGATTAGTCAACTCTGAATTCAAAAAAATTATTGCAGAATATTACTATGAAAAATCAAAGAATAAAAGATGGGAACTACCAAACATTCAAACAGTGATTCCTGAGTATCCTCGAAAAACAGCAGTTGCAAACTTCGGGTTGATTACAGGACATGATTGTCTGGCAAAACATTTAAACAGAATTGGGATATATTCTTCACCACTCTGTCCTCTATGTGATCTGCAAGAGGAAATGGATCGAGACCACCTTCAAATATGCCCGGCCACTTCTAGTGCCCCATCCATCAGTGAAAAATATTGGAGAGTAAGAGGATTAATGACTTCATTGTCAGAAATTCAGCATTAGCTAACAACAATATTACAAAAAAGGGCTATATGTTTCGTGTTGCTTCCCATCATTCTTGTAGGCCATTATTTAGAGCCAGAAAACTCTTACTCTTGCTGGTGAATACATGTATTCTTTTGAATTTTCTTGCAGATAATTATGAGAATTTCACAACAAATCTTGCTGTGCATGATCACAGTAGAGGCATGCATGTGATTTGCATAGACCAGTAAATAACTTACAACTGTTTCAAAAAGGATTTTACTACTATACAATAAAAATATATAACCACCTTACAAGTTACCTAAAGCTATTAGGCAGTCATAGCAACATAAAATCTTTAAGAAATAGTTAGTCATTCTTATATACTCATTTCCCATATACTGTTGAGGAATTCTTTAATATATCAACAGATAAATGTTAAATATGTGGCAGTTAATGTAGTTTACTCCTGCAATGGTGGTGGCTTAAAAATAAAATTCTTTTTTGAAAAAACCTTTTCTTTTCTCTTTCTTTACAAAGATAGAGGGAAATGTTATTGGTGGTGGGTATTCTACTGGCCATGGTGCATATTCCAATTGTATGACATGTTCAACGTGTCTGAGCCCTGCTTGCAGTGGGACAGAACAAACAAACAAACAAACAATGGTAAATCAAATCTGTCGGTGTTCTGGAGTTGACTATTAATATTTGCACATGTTTATGTATTCGTCCGATATGACACAATGTTGGAGGACGTTAATTAAAAAAAAAAAAAAAAAAAAAAACATGTTTATGTAGATATGAGTACATGTTGGTTGCTGTTCCTAAAGGCAGATGGAAAGGCCTATGTTAGCAATTTCAGTATATGTGCATAGTAATCCTGAGTTAAAAAGGAGTATTTTGGCAACCATTGGGTTTTAGCCACACTGTTTCAGCAATGCTTTGTCACAACTTCACTGTTGTGACCTTAAGAGCATTTTAGTACAGTAGAGGTACCAATTGAAAGAAAAGGGTTAATGTGCCATATGGAGTGTGGTTTGGGAATAACTATGTAATGTGCATATACATCATTCCTTTGTTATGCAAGGTGTACATGTAATTAACCACAATGCGACGCTGATGCGATCCTGGCAATTGACAGTGTCGTTAAACAGCAAAATATTTTATTTTAACTAACCACAACTATAGTAAAATATACTGGGAGTCCTAAGCCTCGAACCATAGCTAAGGGATGCTTTTAAGTAGAGGGGTGTAGCAGTTGCAGCCACAACTGTGAAACAACTGGAAATTGCAGTCGAAAGATTGTAGCTAAAACCCAATGATTGCCTACTACTCCTTATTGTTCAGGATTACTATGCATATACTTTGCATTCTCTAACCTAAGTCTTTCCCTCTGCCATACTGTACTGGGTCACCCTTTGCCTTACGGAACCGGAACCAATATATTATGGAGCACTTGTATTTCCCATTGTATCCAACTATTTTATGAGGAAACTGTTTAACCCCTTCAGACCTGAAGTAAGTTACAATTTACATCACATTATTAGGGCCATTTTTGACTGAAGTAGATTCTTTTCCTGGTGACTTTCTAGTTTTTCCTGCCAACTTGAATAAGCTTAATGTATAATTTTCTTGATTATATGAAACATTCAGGTCTGAAGGGCTGTACAACAAAATGAATGTGCATGTGAGAACAGCGGAAAAATATTGGAACAGTACATATTCACTTTTCAGTTAACTTATTTCCTTTCCTTTTACATCCAACTATGACCTTGCTCAACACAAATTATCACTAATACACCCAAAAACCCTTTTCAATACTTAAAATTTAACGAAGTAGCATCTCCAACTCTAAAAGTTACTCTCTTCATCCTTGGCAACGTGACGTCATCCAAGGAGCATCTAATTTGGGATGCTTCCCATGGAAACTCGACATATCAGTGTCACACTAGGTATAATTAGCTGTAGTTCCTTAGTATTGTTTATGAGCAGGGAATTTCAATGTGTCCCATGTAACAATAGAGTAATTCAGCATTGTTGATTTGATGTTCAAATTATGGTGAAATTACTCCATAAACACTGTTTCTAAAGAAAAACTTCGGTTTTGTGAATAGCGCAAATCTTTGAAACTGTTGTAGTACAAAAACATAAGTCTTTACATGGTTGTGTTTTACACACGAGTATAATAATACAGCCAAATTTAGCCCATGTTAGGTTGTATATGACTGGGATAACAGGATCTTGTCATTGAATTAGCCTGTGTTTAGGCTGTTCATTTTAAATATATTAATCATCTTAACACATAGTATAATACTCGTTTGTTAGTACTTATTTACTAAATATGTGCTGCATAAGTGAAATAAAACTGTTGCAGCACACATGCAGAATTTGCTCATAAATAAAAAACGAAGCTTGACCACCAAATAAAATTTTCAAAATCGAAATCGGGAATAAAATATCTATCAATTGCATTATATTTCATTCATTTTCTTGACCAGCCCGTATTCATTATGATTACCCTAAATTTGAATGGGTGACCATGATTCCGCGTCAGTTTTATTGTGAATTGCTGTGGAAGTGCTACATATGCAGGAAAAGTGAGGCTAGCTGTTGAATATGCAGCTATGCATGGAAGTTGTGTAGTTGAAGTTTTGCTGGTCTTGATACCAGTTTTCCTTTTCCACCAACCTTCCCCCTTTTGAGAATGGGGCCAGCTGGCTGATAAGTATTTTGTCTAACATGTAACTTTTTAGTTTCATCTTCATCTAGCTGATAATCTGTACAATCATTTGAATACTCTGCAAAATTAATAGGCCTTATATTTATGACACTTTTGTTAACTTCTCCTTTTCCGCTTTCACAATTGCTGTTACTTCAGAATCATGCTCACTTGTCACTGCAAACTTCTATAGCCATTGAGCTTGCACTATAACTAAAAGAATTGCTTTCTTTCTCTACTTTTGTTTCCTTTGTATCTCACTTGTTTCTATAGTGCACCAGTTTAATATGCATACTTTAGGTTTCATTTTTCTGTAAAATTACATGGATGAATACAAAACAAAAGAACTTTCAACTGTTTGAGATTGAAAAATTTAACCACTTAACGCAGCGGGCACCATCTCAATGCACAGTGTGCACAGCAGGTCATGCAAGTTTACCCGTTGCACGCCTGAATAGTCTACCGTGCACTCCGTGCCTTCAGAGCAGTGGCGGAATGCCGATCTTGCAATTTAAATGCACAATTGACTGTGCAACAATAATAATGGAATTGTAATATGAAGGATATAATTGTTATATCAATTGTTTTAATATACCGTTTCTCTCATTATCATTCAACTTTTCTTTTAATGAAAAAACAAATAAACAATTAATTGATAGTTTAAACAAAATGAAAATAATCTACAATATACTTACAATACAGCAGTATTAAATAACAGCTCGGAGAAAAGAATTAAACACAACATATTACTCAGAAGTGGAACCTAGTTTTCTAGACTTTTGTTGTCTCTTTTGACACACTAGTTTTTCAAAATTACAGATCAATGTTTGTGCAGCAGCTAGTCTAAGTTGACATTTTAAGTTCTGATCCGACAATTGACTTCTGCAGCGGTTTTTGTTTAATTTCATTAGCGAAAAAAATTGTTCGCATATATATATATGTGGATCGAACATACATAGAACACGAGCGGCATTTCTATGTAGTCGAGGAAATATATTTCTTGGAAAATGTGCATAGAAATCACTCAAACTAATTCTATTTTTGGATTTATTTTTCAGTTGACAATTGCATTGCAGATCGATAAGTTCAAGTTGCAATTCAGATGGAACATTATCAACTGTAGAGTAAAGCTTAGCAAATATTTGGAAAATTGGCTCCAATTGCACCACGTTACCTTTTCTGAAATTCTTGGTTCAACTCTGTTAATATTTGAACATATTCTTACAAGTCTATGACCTGAACAAACTGCTGAACTGTTGAGAGCTTTGGGAAATGTATCAAGTTCTTTGAAGTTAACTGCCTTTCCCATAAGGATAGTTTCATTTTGAATGCTCTGATACTATCACACAAGTCTGTGATGAGTTGATTTCTCGTCAGTTAATTCTTGTACAGGTGTTCCTTTTTGCTCCATAAAACACATTTCACTGCGCAGTTCGAAGAATCGATCTAGTAACTTTCCACGACTTAGCCATTGAACTTCACAATAGTATGGTAAAGTACCATACTCTCTATTGCACTCCTAGGAAGCTTTGAAACTAACGATGACTGAGCCCTTTCGACCTAATTGCATTAGTTGTTTTGGTCACAACGTTCATCACATTGATCATTTTAATGCTTTTGCCGCAGAGACTCTGTTATGTACAATACAATGTATAGGTATAACCTCATTACGTTCAGACTCTTTATAATTTTCTTTCAAAAGTTCAAACACACCAACTCGACTCCCAACCATACAAGAAGCACCGTCAGTAGACAGAAATACCAATTTATCCCAAGGCAAACCAAAATTTTCAATAACCTCTTCAAGACACACAAAAAAAACTGATCCTTTTGTAGTATCCTTCAATACAACAAGATCTAACACTTCTTGTTTAATCTGAAGCTCTGAATCTACACCCCTTATAAATATTGCAAGTTGGGATGTTTACGAAAACAAACCGCAAGAGACGAGATAACATTGCTATCCACTTCCACGTCATGCCTCAAACTGAAATCGTGCGGCACTCGTGGCAGTGCACAGTGCTACGTTATTTGCTCTAGCACAAAATCCATCCACTTGGTGACCTTTGACTTAATGATACACCTATTATCAACTTCCTGCAAATAGAGTTAGCAGATGATGGCCTTCAAAAAGGACATTTCTCTCTTGAAGATAGACAAAACAGCATCAGAAATACAAAATTATAGACCAATAGCTCTTACTAGCATAATAGCAAAAGTGATGGAAAGAATGGTGTCAAACAGGTTAAGTTGGTTTCTAGAATCACAAAATTTAATATCCCCATGTCAAGCTGGATTCAGCGAGTTCCACTCTACAAATGAACAAGTCTTACTTCTCAGTCAAGAAATCAAAGACTCCTTTAATAGAAAGGAAGATAATTTATCAGTTTTTATTGATTTCCAAAGTGCATATGATTCTGTATGCAGAACAAAACTACTAAATAAAGTAAAAAAATAGGGATACAAGGTCCAATGTTTTCACAGCTATGTCATTTCCTAACACAACGCTTTATTGCAACCAGATATGGAAGAAATATGTCTAAATACAAACAAGTACACTGTGGCTTACCACAAGGTGCAGTGCTCAGCGCTACACTTTTTAATATATTTATTAACGATCTGCCACAACAAATACAAGAATCAGGTGTGAAGTGTGCACTATTTGCTGATGACTTAGTAATGTGGACTTCAAAACCAAAAAGCAAAAGTACAGAACTAGAAAAAACCATGCAACAATCCTTAACCAACTTACAGAGGTGGACCAAAGAAAATTTAGTGACTGTTAATACAACAAAATCAAACTACCAAATCTTTTCACTAAGGAAAAAACCACTAAAAATAAAATTAAATTTTGAGGGTCAACAATTACCAGAAACAAAGGAAGCAAAGTATTTAGGAGTTACATTTGATACCAAACTTACATGGACCAAACAAATAGAAAATGTAATACAAAGAGCAGAGAGGTGCCTTTCACTGTTAAAACGTCTAACAGGAATGAAGTGGGGATGTTCCAGAGCAACGCTTAACACAACATACAATGTATATATAAAACCATTATTTACTGACTGCAGCGAAGTTCTTGTAACAGCAAGCACAAAAAAAATTGAAATGTTTCAAAACCAAAGTCTGAGGTTAATTACAGGTGCTATCAAAACCACACCAATAGCAGCTATGGAAATGCTAACCAACCAATACTCCATTGAATATGAAATAGAAAAAGCGGCTCTTATTCAACACGAAAAGTTGATCAGACTCCCATTCAATACATGGGACAAGAGAAATTTTACACATGGACTAAAGACTCAGGAGAGCTTTCTTTCCAAAATTCAAGACATCAAGAAGGATGTACACCTTCCTAATTCAAAGGAAAACTTCATATCTAAAGTCAATCCAACACATACATTAGACATCACATATTATTTACACCTGACAGAAGTTAAGAAAAGTGATACTCCAACTAATGTTGTAAAAGTATTGGCATTAGAGACAATCCATACTAGATTTCCAGAACATGAATGGCTCCATATTTATACTGATGGATCATTGATATCAAACCAAGATGGAGCAGGTGCTGGAGTCACATGTCACCTCTTTTCCTATTACAAATCTTTAAGTAATGGAACTACTAACTTTGTTGGAGAAATTGAAGCAATTTGAATGGCCCTACAAAATCAGAATTTCACATTTTCAGCAAGCAGTTATTCTCTCATATTCCAGGGCAGCAATTATAGCAATTACTTCCAAGTTGTCACCAAAAAACCAAACAATTATAGAATGTTTGAAGATGCTTAGCCATCTAACAGCACTTCAAAAGCACCTAGTCTTCCAATGGATAGCAACTCACTGTGGACTGAGTGGTAATGAGAAAGCTGATTTTCTTGCGAAAAAGGGTACCAGCGGTGTACAAAAATCTATAGTTAATCTACCATTTTATGCAGCTAAAAGATTAGTCAACTCTGAATTCAAAAAAATTATTGCAAAATATTACTATGAAAAATCAAAGAATAAAAGGTGGGAACTACCAAACATTCAAACAGTAATTCCTAAGTATCCTCGAAAACAGCAGTTGCAACCTTCAGGTTGATTACAGGACATGATTGTCTGGCAAAACATTTAAACAGAATTGGGATATATTCTTCACCACTCTGTCCTCTATGTGATCTGCAAGAGGAAATGGATCGAGACCACCTTCAAATATGCCCGGCCACTTCTAGTGCCCCATTTATCAGTGAAAAATATTGGAGAGCAAGAGGATTAATGACTTCATTGTCAGAAAGCCATTCTGTTACAGAATATCTCCTTTCGAGGGCGTTTATTGCAAATGCATGACAGAGCTTCAAAAGTGTTTATGTATAGCAGACAGCATTTATGGTTCATATAGGATCAAGAAAATCAACCACAATACAAGCCTGTGCATTGCAGAAGATACTACCCATAACTTTCCCAGCCAATTGCATTATCTTCGCTTTCCTCTTACATGGAAAATCCAAGTTGTTCCATTCCATACTCTAGCATTTTGTTTCAGGATCATAATGATGGAACCAGCTTTCATAACCTGTCACAATGCAGTTCCCGTAGTGAAAATCTTTACATTTTCAATGCAAGAAAAACCTTTAGGTAGACAATGCGCTCAGTCTGTGCTTCTGCTTGTTTTACCTTTTTATCTACTAATTCTTTGGGAAAGCCATTTTTTTGTGCTATTTCAAATATTTTGTAATATTCTGTTTTATATTCTTCTGCTGAAAGAGGGATGTTCACCAATCTATGTGTTAAACTATTGAAAATTGCTTGTTTGTGGCTTCTTGGATTGTAACTATTAGCTTTTATGTAGTTGTCTGTCTAATAGTTACAATCCAAGAAGCCACTAACAAGCATAGACACCACGTCATATTCCTTTACCTTGATGGTCCGAGGAATGCTGTTTGACTGTCAAAGCACGCAAGAGTGCTCTGTTTTCTATTTAACCCAATGGAGGAAAACTTCATTTCTTTTAAATGTGCTCATGCAAGGGCCCATTTTGCACTTTGTAATGTGAAATGTAGATCCTGGGAATCATATGTCTCTTCCCTTTACCACTGCAGTTCTACACAACGGGTGTGGGCTGCTGATAGCAAATGTCGCAGGATGATAATTTCCACTGTTGCTGTGCAGGGCTCCACCTACACCAGTGAGCAGGATATTGTTGACACATTTGCCGATTCCTTCACCTCTAATAGCCAAACACAAAGCTACGATAGAGCTTTTCTGCCTATCAAGGAATCTGCAGAGCGACTAGTCCTGGATTTTGATTGACTAGTGAACTGTACAATGCACCTTTTAGCAAAGCAGAGCTGGTGCATTCTTTATCCCTCGCCAAGGACTCTTCTCCTGGTCCTGATGACATCCATCAACAAATGCTGTTTCATCTTCCACCTGTGGCACTCTTTCTTGCTGAGTATCTACAACCGTATCTGACTTAAGCAGGTTTTCCCGTCTTTTGGCAAGAGGGTATTGTCATTTCTATCCCTTGGCTTGGAAAAGACTGGACACATCCCTCTAGCTACCGCCCTATTTGCCTGTTGAGTATCGTTTGTAAGATCTTAAAACAAATAATTAACATTTGCTTAGTTTGATGACTAGATACAAATAACCTGCTGAGCAATGTTCAGTGTGGTTTTCGTCGCCATCTTTCCAGTGCCGACAATCAGGCACACATGGAGGCTTACATCCAAAATGCCTTTCTGCTGAAGCAGCATATCCTGGGTGTCTTTTTTGACCTGGAGAAGGCCGATGATATTACCTGGCGATATGGTATCCTCAGCACCCTCCATGGTGACACTTAGCTGCATTCCTTTTTACATTTTTTACACCTTTGCCGCTTTTGTGTTGACATTGGAAACACAATCACAGGAGATGATCCAGGTGTGTGTGTGTGTGTGTGTGTGTGTGTGTGTGTGTGTGTGTGTGTGTGCGCGCGTGTGTGTGCGTGTGCGTGCGCGTGCGCGCGCATGAAAACAGTGTGTTCACTTTCATAGACTTCGTGGTATACCTTCTTCCTGATCTTCTTTGCGTGGCACACGTCGACGGTTCGTTCTGCACCTTAAGTTCTTGAGCCTTCACCTCGACAGCAAACTCACATGGGAGCACCATATTCCTCAACTTTGGGCTTTCTGCAGTTGTTCGCGTGGGGTACTCAGAGTTTTATCTGGGGCATCTTGGGGTGGCAATTGCACATTAATGTTGAGGCTGCATGGCTCATTGGTCCAGTCCAAACTAGCCTAAAGCTGTTTTATCTATGGCACAGCGTTGGTCTCTAAATTTTGTCTTTTAGATACAATTCATCATACTGGTATCCGTCTTGCCACTGGAGCTTTCTGAACTAGTCGAGTTGAGTGTCTTTATGCCAAGTCTGGCAACCTCCACTGTCTGATGCTCGTTGCTGCTCTGTTCTTATATAGCCTGCTTGACAGCTCACCCAGGTCATACTTCATTTCAATCTGTATGGCATCCAGACCTCGCACACCATTACATGTGAAATAACATTATATCCCTCCCAACTGGTATAAGGTATCCAGAACTGCTTTCTGCACATGCCCTCTGACTGTCTGCAGTGGAGTAGTATGCTATTCTCCTTCGCAGCTCCAGCATGCACACTTCGGTCTTGGAGCTTTCGGGCGGTGTGAAGGTTGCTACCCCTTGTTTGGTTCTTTGCTGAACTCCTGGGCAGTTACCTAAATTACACTCCGATATTTACCGATGGATCCCAGGTGGGGTTGCTGCAAGCTGCAGTTTCATGTATAACGGTGAGGCTAACCAGTACTATCTTCTGGACTATAGTTCTGTATTTACTGTCAAGCTATTTGCCATCTTTTTGTTTTTTACTTTTTTCTCCAGTTCAGTTTCTGGACATTTTATCTGTTGCGACTCTCTGAGTGCTATTTAGGTGCTGCAACAGTTAGTTGGCAACTCGGCATTGATTCTTAAAATAGACTCATATCTCAGATGCTATCTTATGGATACCAGTTTGTTTTTACCTGGACCCCAGGCCGTGTGGGTATTCCTGGCAACGAGGAAGTGGATGTGGCGCTTAAGTTTGCATGTCGCCTGCCAAGGTTATCAATGTGCACACTGCCTTACACAGATGTACGGCAGTACTTCTGTCGTCATCTACTAGCTGTATGGCAGCAATCATGGGAAGCATTGAGTGGCATGCAATTGCGGACATTTAAAGATGGCATTCAACCCTGGCTGACCTGCAGGGATTCCAGGCAGGCTGAAATTATTCTAACCCACCTGAGGATAGGTCACATGCAAGCCAGTCACACCCGACTTCTGCATGGTGACCCGGTGCTTGTCTGTCCAACATGTGGTGTGAAACTCGGTCACGCATGTATTAATAGATTATCTACAATATGCCCATGAGTGCCAGTCCATTGGTCTGGGGTGTACACTAGACTCCATTTTGGGCAATGACCCTGTGTCTGTAGCCAAAACTCTGAGGTTTGTCACCGATATTGGGTTTAATAAACAAGTCAGACATGTATTATAATTATAGACAGTTGTTAGATTTTTACAGCATTTTAACGTATTGATTTTTTTTTTTTAGTAGTCAGACTTGTTTTTTAAGTTTTCGGTGGTTTTGGGGATTTTTTAGATTCTCTTTTTATGGTACTTTAAGCTTTTTATCATATACAATTTTACTGTTTTAATTGTTTAGTATTAACCTTCTCTTTTAATCTTCCTTATTTTAAACCTGTGAGTGTTTTAGATTTTGTTTGACTATGGGCCCAAATGACCTTGTCGATGGGCCCTTAAACTCCACACACTCAACTCTACTATAATTGCCACTAAAAGCACCATATACCATCACACTTTCTGGATGTTTAACAGTTTTAATAGTCCACTTTGGATCATATTGGGACACGTTTTTTGGGCTTTTCTCTGATCAATTTGAAAGCGCTTTCATCAGAAAACATTACATTGTGCCAATCCTCTAATGTCCATTGCTGATGTTTCATAGAAGTTGACTCTTTTCTTCTTAGCTTGTCAAAAGTAGCCTCTTGGCAGCACACTAAATCCTGGGAGAATTAACCTGGCACCTGACAGCCACGTTGCTCACATGGCGGGTAAGGGGGCTCGCCTTCTCACATCCAATAGCGTTACAAATACATCATGTGACTATAGGTGTGTACTTACCCATGTTGCAATATGTACGTATATTCCCTGCTTCTGCCTTAGGCGTGTTTGCTGCTTGCAACAACATATTGTTTAATAAGTGCCGAATGAAAGGTGATTTGCAGACAAATTACATACAATGGTGTAACTGGAGGGATTTGTTGTTGTAGTGTTTAACGCCCGCTTTTACTACTACGGCACCGCAGGCGGTGACACTGATGATACATGGAATGAAGATGGAGCACCAGTGGAATGAGATGGCGGGAGAAACCGGAGCACCCGGAGAAAACCCGCCCTGACGCCGCTTCGTCCACCACGAATACCACATGCGGGTCCCTGGGATCGAACCCGGGCCGCCTAGGTGGTAGGCGAGCGAGCTAACTGGAGGGATTGTAGTTCTGTATTTCATATACTTTATATAGTTCACCACTGCATATTTCAGAGTTTTGTTGCATTTGTAACAGATTTTAGTGGTCTTGGTTACACTGCGTTTTGTTTAAAAATGGCTGATAGTCCTGGTAAAGCCAAAAAGTGTGTATTGGGTACAGGAATAACCCTAAGAAGTCAGGCCTGGGAGATGGTATGTACAGTGAGCGAATACTTTGAAAAAGAAAAGGAAAATATAGTGAAGAGGAAGACAATAGCTTAGGAGTGGAACCACGGGCCATGGACAGTGATTGAAAAGCGGCAGTGCTGCGACAGAGTGGCTGGCAGACAGCTGAAACGTCAAGTGCCAGGTTATTTCTTCCAGGGTATAAATTGGTAAAACTAAGTGTTTTTGAAGCCCATGCTGAATGTTCCAGTTTGCAACATTGTTGAGTAGGTCTGAATGATTCTTCTTTAATCCTGCTGCTGCAATCCATGGATTAGCCATCACTCATGTTTTAGAAAGTCATCAGCCCATTTTTAGTTTTGCTGTGGTGCCATGTGACAAAGGTGGTGCTGCTTTCTGGTCATAAATAACTTGTCTTGAAAGTTTTAGATCAGCAGCTGCACGAGTTACAGAGGTACCTACCTCAGAAATATGTAGCTTCAAAAACAGCATTCAGATTAAAAATGTGATAACACACTGCAAATAAAACTGTACTAAGACCAGAGGCTGGCTGAGACCTGGGCTGCTAATGAAAGCATGTTGCTGCTGTGCACTGGAGAATCACGTAATTTGCAGCTCTGCCAGACTTTATCGTATAGTGGTGGGAGAAGCACAGACTGAGCGCATTGTCTACCTAAAGGTTTTTCTTGCATTGAAAATGTAAAGATTTCCACTACGGGAACTGCATTGTGACAGGTTATGAAAGCTGCTTCCATCATTATGACCCTGAAACAAAATGCTAGAGTATGGAATGGTACAACTTGGATTTTCCATGTAAGAGGAAAGCGAAGATAATGCAATTGGCTGGGAAAGTTATGGGTAGTATCTTCTGCAATGCACAGGCTTGTATTGTGGTTGATTTTCTTGATCCTATATGAACCATAAATGCTGTCTGCTATACATAAACACTTTTGAAGCTCTGTCATGCATTTGCAATAAACGCCCTCGAAAGGAGATATTCTGTAACAGAATAATGTACCTCCTCACACTGCTCATTTCACTGTGAAGATCAGGACATTTGGGTGTGGAACTCTTCCACAGCCTCCCTACAGTAACCATTTGGCACCCTCCTACTATAATCTTCTTGGTTCTGTTAAGGAGCAGATGTAAGGCCAATGCTACAGGGTAGTGGAGGATATTCAGAAGGCGGTGTGTCTGTCTTTAGCAGCTGGAATGGAGTTATATTGAAGGGTATTTTCAAACATGAAGAATGGTGGGTAAAATGCGTGCAAAGAAATGGAGATTGTTAAAAAGTGACAAAGGTCTATAGATTAAGATGATTTACTTGATTTGTTTAAAAAATAAAGACAAAGATTTTTAAAAATTGTTGCTCATGACTTTGACACTTGTATACAGGGTGGAATGTACTGCTTTGGCCGTAGGTTAACCAGGGATTCTATGTGAGTGTAACAAATATGTCCAATAGAATTATTGTCGATAAAGAGCTGTTTCACAAAAAAAAAAAAAAAAAAAAAAAAAAAAAAAGTCAAACATTTGGAGCTATCTGGTTTCTTGACAAATGGATGTAAATGGTTTATTTTGCTAACTGATGCACAAATATTGCATGAACAATGTTTTAATGCCTCTTTGTCATGGGAAGTTTAATTTCTAAGAAACATAACAACACTGCATTGCATGTGTTCAACTTGGTCTCATGGTGGGCATGTTCTGATGGAGGAGAGGTTCTGGGAGGTATCACCTGGCATTACTGAAAGTGAGAAGGAAGGTTAGGTCAGGTGACAATTCACAGGCCAGGTAAAAGAGGAGGTAGGTGGGGTGGCAACTTTAGCTGTCGTATGACAAGGAACTCATTAGTTTATTTCAGCCTGGTAATTCTACAAAAGAATGCAATTGATTTACAAAAATGAAGACTTTTATTTGTGTATTAAAGGTGATTAGTTTTTTAGCTCTAACAGATGATGATGGTGAGCAGGTACAGTGTTAGGAAAATCTGTATCCCTTTGTGTCAGCATTATCTTAGCCCTAAAATACATGGTTTTGATTAAATTTTCTGCTTAACAATGGAAAACCGAATCTTCATTATTACTCGAATGAATGCATCATTTGCTACAGTCGCATCTTTCAGGCATAACATGGTGATTTGTGTCAGTTTGCCAAGCTAGTGGCCTGCTTAAGTGATATGGTACTCGCACTGGGCGAGTTTTGTTTACATCAAAGCACACACCGGTCGGGTGTTTTGTTTACATCTGAGACAGTACTGGCCTGGAGGTACATGCTGGTCAGGCACAATGCAGGTCATGGGCATGTGCAGGGACTAAACCTATCAGCTCAGCATTGCCATTTACATTGTGAAAAAATGAACATTTTTACAAAACGATTAAACCTACTGAAATGAAACTTAGTATTTTATATTTCTTACATCTGCATCTATTAGCCTGGTTGTTCTGGCTGAAGCAGTACCTTCCATTCTGTATATCCATACAGCCTATGTGCTTTAGCAATGTGCCACCATTAAGGAGATGAACTGACATTAACTACATATTGTAGCTTATACACCAATGTGTCATTCTGTGTTATCCCATAGCATGCAAATAAGCTTTGCATTTCACTGTCTTATGGAAATAATTGAAGTTTGGTAAGCTTTTGTTTAATTCTATATTCATGTACTAGGCTAAATTTTAATTCCTTTTCTTTTCACCCCACAGGTGTGGCAATGTGAACTTCGCACGAAGAGATACTTGCAATAGATGTGACAAAGGTATGTGTGCATAAACAATACAATATAATAAATTGCTATACTATAAAATTATTTGAACAGTCAAACTGGATAATTGAAAGCATAAATACAGTTTAGCCTATTTCCTATTCCAACTTTCTCTTTCAGGGCATGTATTATGATCTTGGTCAAGGTTCCAATTAGATGCTAACTGGGAGTCTGGTACAGATTTTCATAATATGACCTTCGGTTAATAGTTAACAAGATATTTATTTTTATCAATTAACCAACAGCCACCTCAGGTAGCAGTCAAGGTGTTAAATTACATATAATCAAACGAAAATGGCATATCTTTTGGCTGCCATTGATTGAAAGATGATAGCCATTCCAAGACAAAGTATTTTATCAGTATTTCTATAAAAAGAGGAAAGCCAAACTAGTTGGATTTCAAAAGAAGAATTATTTCCAGCTTAGGACAAAGAATTATGCAAACATAAGATTGTCGAAGGTTGCATTGGTTGCTTTATTTTCTACTACGTTTCTGCAGCATAATACGAAAACTCCAATCCTACATTAACCTTGGGGCTCTAATGACCTAGCTGTCGACGGGCCCTTAAACCCTAATCACTCACTCAATCACTACATTAACCTTAAATACTATTGGACAGGCTGTATATTAGTTATAGTTGTAATAAAATTTACAGCTGCTCTTCTAGGGTTATTCTTGGAAATAGTTTGCTTATATTTTCTGTTCCCACTTTAACAAGCATAACATTAACATTTGCTTAGATGTAATGCAACTGATATTAATCTAATATTCATAAGTCTCTAACCTATTTTGCAGATAAATCAACATCAAAAACCGGGCGCCTCTGTCCGACATGCGATGTTCGCCTCACCATTGCACACATGCTCTTGGATTGTCCAAGACACACTCGTGCGCGCCAGTCAATTGGTCTGGGATTTACAGTGGCCTCAATTTTGGGTGACAACCCTGTGTCTGTGGCCAAGACCCTGTGGTTTGTTGCCCAGATTGGTTTTGCTATGCAAGTGTAACACATTTTTAATTCTTTTCTGAGATTTTAACCCTGTTTTTAACTTCGATACATTTTACCTTTTAATGTTTTAACAATTGTGTACTTTAAGTTTTTAGCTTTCATCTTTTACCTCTTTTTAGTACGTTGCTCTTCAGGGTTTTATTTTATCGTGCCAATTTGTAGGCTGATGTTTTTAGCTGTTAACGCTTTTTAGTTGGCATTTTAGGGTTGTACTTTTAGACTGAAAAGTTTGGGAGTTTTTAGATTTTGAATTTTGACCTAGGACCCAAATGACCTAGCTGTCGACGGGCCCTTAAATCCCAATCGCTCGCTCGCTCGCTCACTCACTCACTCACTCACTCACTCACTCACTCACTCACTCACTCACTCACTCAACAGCAAAACTATACCTTAATTCCAAAGTCCTATTTTCCTACTAACCTAGAGGAAGCTGAAAGCAAAAATCCATATAATTAATTCTCCAAAATCTCCTTACATATTTCCACAGTAACCTACACAAAAAATATTAATGGCGAAATCCTATGTAATGTAGTATTTAAATTTTGTTTGCTCGTTTTGAGGTTCTTCTAAATGTAAGCATTTAGAGTACTTTTTCACTGTTCTACTAGAGTATGTTAACAAAACTAAATTCATTATACCAAAGTGTTTTAACCTAGAGAAAACCCTGTTATTCCTTTTATAAATGAATTAATTTCTTTCTCATCAAGTGCTGATATATTTCATGAACTACGCACAGAATTCACATTGCATTACATAACATAGCTCTCTGCTATTCTTATCAATTCTGTATCACTACTAGTTGCTTCTGGATCAGTGTATACAACTATGATTATCCTTACATTTCATGCTGGAACCACTTCCTTCTTAGCTGCCACACCCTAGTTCCAAATCATTGGACTGTATAATAAAGCAGAGCACATCATTCTACTTCCGTGTTTATGAATGAATGTTTCTGCTCAAGATGAAACAACATGAAATATAAGCAGAAGCTCATGCTACCTTAAGATTAGATAACCGTATGAATGAAGTGAAGGAAATCCCTTTAATATGAAGTTTTCAAAATCAAAGTTGGTCAGTAGTAGACTCAGCTTTGTCCAGATCATAGTCCTAGTTCAATTACTTGTTCAAATGTGACACAAAAATGTTATGAAGCACATAGTGTCCCCTCAGTGAAAATTTTAAGTCTTTATATAGATGCAATGAAGATGTTCAGTGGATTGTGTTATTTTCTTGGAGAAATGCTGGAGCTCTAACATCTGAACAAAAAATATGGTGTTCTTATGATATGTCTGATACAGGATTTCAGTCTGGCATAGCTCAGAGGATGGGTATTCACCAGAGTACTGTAAGTAAAACTGTCACCGGTGTATCCAAAAAATATGACAAAGCAAGTGCTTGGATTCATTTTCCACTGACACCTCAGGATGCTGCTGCAGCAAAAAGGGAATGGTAGGAAAAATATAAGTTTCCATCTTTTATTGGTGTCTTTGACTGCATACATGTGTGTATTCCTAAACCTGCAGCACATGGAGACGAGTGCATTAACAGAAAAGGGTGTGCCACCATCAACGTTCAAGCTACGTGTAATGCTTAATCCATGTAGTAACAGAATGGCCTGTTTCGGTTTATGACTCCAGAATATGGAAGTACTTCAGTCTTCATGAAGTGCTAAGTGAAATGTAAAGCATTGTGCCTTAGGGTGATGAAGGCTACTGCTTAGAACTTAATTTGATTCTTTACTGTAAGCCAGTAGACTAGTTTCTACAAACTGTTAAAAGCAAAAAGGGCCATTATTGAACATTGACAACTAAAATGATTTCCAATTCTATATTTACTTTGCGAAGTTATTTCAAATGTTTCAACCAACATGTACTACACAATGTTGTACAATATAGCAAAATATTTGTGGAATGACAGTTTTACTACAGAAGACATTGATCACCATGGTGATCTGGAAGAAGAATGTGTGAATGAAGAATGCCATGGAGATATCCTAATTAAAGGACAGGAACAAAGGAAAGAACTTCCAACTTTTATAAAAAATTTCAGAACTTTAAAACATATTACATGTTTATTTTATTTAAATAACATTGTTTACTGCCATTTTATGACTAATTATACCGTTACATACATTGGATACTGAATGAAGTGTTTAAAAACAAACAGAAGCTCATTGCTGTTCAGACATAAACTGTTTAAGCAAAAACGACATTCATGTTGTAACAGTGAAAGAATCCCAAAACAAGAAATTCATACTGCTCCTTCTAAGTGCCGAGAATTATTGGTTTATTTCTAGTTCTACTTCGGTCTGCTTTCTTTAATCTTGTCTTTATATTTGTTTTTTAACAGCTGATTAGTCACTATTTACATCCCAAAGTTTATAACAATTAGTTGTTATTTCCGCAATTGCTGCAGCTTTCTTCTTTTTGGCTGCCAGTATTTGTGACTTTTCCACAATTTCTGGATATTGTTTTAAACTTGAAATAAAAAGTATAATGGCATTCTCAATTGGCCCAACATGTTTCTGAACCGGATGATGCCATCGTGTATTTTATGCACCAAATGAAAAGCAGAAATACATATTGATGAGGCAGTGTAAATGTTTTATGCAATTTTCCCCCCAAATTCATAGTTTTCACAAAAAATAGGGTTTAAACCGCTATGTATATGGTAACACCGCACTCCAGTAATGTCACCAACACATGCTCTCTGTGTAGCCAGCCAGTTGTTGGCAATTCAGATGAGGTGGAAAAACAGGTCATGTGCCATTCTAATGCAAACGGAGCTTGTTAATCTTAAAGCCTACTACCTACGGGAGCTCGTTTGCAGGGGCAAAGTGGCGATTTGTGTGATGAATAGGCAGAATTTCTTGTAAATGTACAATTGACAATCTTAGTCATATTGTGTCTTTAATTTGTAATTTATTTTTATAACTTAGTCTGAAAAAATGTTGCATATTAGAAGATCCACAATATTGCATTATTGTGAGACTGTAATAATACCTCGCAATCACAACCAGTACAAGGGTGCGCTTTTCTCTTGCTAACTGCTGAAGACAACAGAATGCTGTTGTTAATCCTACACTTGCTTAGGCTTGCCTTCAAGGCAGCAGGTAGCAGTTATAAACACCTCGCCCATCCTGCCTACAACACTGAGCAAATGTTCACATGTGTGAATAAGCAGTGTTTTATCTTAGTATGACTTGAAAAGCTGCCAACAATGCTTTCATGTGAATTGCATGCAGCTCAGCAATGAATCAAATTACATTTGGAGAGAAAGGTGATATTTGCAGCATATCAAAATTAAAGAAAAAGAAAAGTGGCATTGATATTTTAGAATAGCTCAGCCCTACAGTCTTAATGCATGTTTTGCCTCTGCTCATTTGACAAAAGACGTTTGAGGCTTTGCAATGTTGCATTACATGTGGGTATCATTTTAACATTTTTCTTGTTTGTTTCATTCTTTGACCACCTTTCAATTTTTGGTACCCTGGGTTCCATATATGCTGTCCCTACAGCTTCATGGGGCATTTTACCAAACTTCTCAGCCGGCATGCACATAGTAGAGAGGGGGGCAGTGTAGAATGTTCTGCCTTTTTGTTCGACCAAGTAGTGTATATTGGGAATCCTAGGATTAAATTTTTAGGTGAAAATGACATTTTCGGTTTTTTAATTAATCGTATAAATATTCTATAGACACCTGTGAATCATTTTTAAAAATCCAGCGACATGTTTGTCACCCTTGCAGTTTAACCTCATTGTGGTGTACCACACTGGTGAGTTTTTTCTCTTCTCAGTTTGCAGTTTGTGTGAAATCTATTCCTTATATTTCAGTTTTGCTCTGATTCATATGTAATTTTGCATGCATAATCTCAAACATACATTTGCTTGCCTTATTCATTGGCTCATAAAAATAATTTATGCTGAAAAGAAAAGGAATTTTAACCTTTAACAACTTCATAAAAATGTATTTCTCTGCAAGTAATAACATCAACTTCAATAAAATACAATTTAAGATTGTAAGTTGTCCTTAGGGTACTTATCTCAGATGTGAGATTCCCTAGTGGTCTTCCAGGAAAATATGAATCGTTTGGGGAATTTAATGTCATACTGGCAAGTTGCCATGGTAGTTCAGTGGTTAGAATAGCCATACATGAATCGGAAGATCCGTAGTTCAAATCCCGGCTATGGCATTGAATTTTTCAGTCCTGTTTCTACCTCTTAAACATTGCCCACACATGGCTTATGTTTAAAACTACCATTAGGTTGTTTGGCCTAAAATAACAATTTCAGTCAAGTACTTTAATTTATTTTCATTTTGATTAAGTATCAGAAAATGCCACTAGTATACTTCTGTATAAAATGTAGGTAAAGGCAGTTTTAAAAGAATACATTTTTTACCCTAATTAAAAGTATTTAATTCTACTACCTGAGAAACTCTTTGAGCCTGAACATTGAGCTTTTGCACAGTCATTTCTTTATTTATTCATGCCAAGCGTGCAAATTTTCAAGTAAACAGATGTAAACTTGTAAAAGTTAAATTCAGTCCCACTGTCTCTTAACTGTAGTTGATGCAATGTGTATAGTTATTGCTGAGGTGCATCAAGGAAGAATTTTGGGTGTGTGGGAAGCCAAATTGCATTTGAAGACATTGTTTGATGTTATATGTTCATATGCGAATATTCCAGAACTATGCACGTAAAACACAATACCACTACGTGCATGAAAAGGTACGAATACACACATCTCCTTGCTATACATATGCTAGCAGTGAAGGCCAATTGAATGTGTCCCAAAGCTACAAGAATGGCATAAATGGAAGTGAGTGTACCTTCTGCTACGGGTGGTATAGTATCAGTCTCTGCCATTCTCCTGCACTCTTTTACATTAGCATATGAGGAAAGGAATGTGAAATTTGTTTCTCAAGGTGCAACTACCATTAGATTGTTAATGTTTCATTTAAAATTAGTTTAATAATAACACATTGGTAAATAGAAAATAATTATCCAGGCTTATGGGCTGTGGTCCAGTGGAAAATCTCCTTCGAGTTTCGTCTGAAGCTGCATCGAACATCCTCAATGGTGAGGCCGTAGTACTCTGCTAGTCTCGGCGATGACTGATACAGAGGCTTTTGGTTTCACAGGCTTTATACACTCAGCATGGCTGGGTGGAGCTAGCTGACTGGTTGTATCTGGTCAGGTCTCTTATGTGCTTTGTATAATGCTGGAAATCAAGCTTTATTTAGGTGCTTGGTTTCTTCCTTCATATTGAAGGTAGATAACTTGGCATCCAGCATTACACAAAGCATGCAAGAAACCTGACTGAAGACAAATCCAAGTTCATATGCCGTCAACAGCCTCAGCCACAGTAAATGCCAGCACATCGACACCAATCATACACGATGGAAGCAGCTTCCACTTTAGCCCAGCCCATGCAGCAGCTGAACCAATAAACAAAGGCTGGACCAAGTGCGAGCTAGCTCCGCCCACCTACCCATGTTAAGCGAATAAAGCCCATGGAACCAAAAGGCTTTGTATCAGTCATCACTGAGGCCAACAGAGTATTGCAACCATGCCACTGAGGATGTTCGATACAGCTTCAGACAAAATGTCTGGAAGGAGATTTTCCGCTGGACCACAGCCCACAAGCCTGGATAATAATTTTCTATTTAATGACACTGGCCATGAAAGCTTACGCAATTTGTTTAACACATGGATAATCTGGTGTAATCCCCTAAATGAAAATAATAAATTACAAATAAGACGTGATTTCACTAACAGTTACAAAACACTAGTGTCTGTTTGCCTGTGTTCACTTGTTTGTAGTGTCATACCTATCTTGTCCTGTCCTCTTCTTAACACTGCAACGTCCTGGCAGCCTGCATTCACTTGTTTGGGATGATGTCACTACCATACTATCCCTTTCTTAACACCCCAGTGTCCTGGCAGGATACCGGCTTGCAGTGTAGCCAAGGCAAAAACAAGGTTCAACATAACATTTCAATGTCAATTTCTGCTCAAACTCCTAGACTCACAAGAAAGACATTAGGTGAAATTTATTCTGGAAATTATATGCTTTCATTTCTGCAATAATCAGCTCTTCATTCTTAGCCATTTGTATGCTGGGCCATTCTAAAATTGTAGTAGAAAGATTATTTTTTCTAAGCCATGTCTCAGCGAGTAAAATTGCATTAGAATTATTTGTCAATTTACAGTGTAAATATTTTCTTAATGTATGGTGCATCAAGTACCTTCCACCACGCTGCATACATCACCACCCTAGCTCAATGCCTGACAATATTATGTTAAACGGCTCTTGTGTATAAACGTGCTACCAGGTATACAGTGCATTACATATGGACACACTGAAAGATTAGAAGCATAACGTTCTGATATTAGAAGCATAAGGTTAGAGTATAAGGTTGAGATTATTCATGCCAAGAGAAAGAAATCCTGTCTGCTGCCTCTTATTTCCATGCCCAACCGTCTACTTCCATGCTTTGCTCTGAAGCACATCCTCTAGTTTTATTCGTATGGCCCATGTCACTTAGGTATGTATTCCCTTGTGTTTGAAGTTGTGCATCTGCATATTTCTTTAATTCTACCCTGTTATTTCTCTCCTGATCTTTGTGGAATTTCCTGTTCTTATGAACCCTAAGTTTTTTTTGGCTTATAGATAAACTAAGACTGCTATTCCCAAAACACCACTTCAATTGTATACAAACTTTTATTTCACATAAAAAATACATTTTTGTAATATTTTTATGTAAATAAATAGTTTAACTTTGCTAAAGGCACATAATTTGTCACTTCTCTTTGTGATAAGCTTTAAATTTAATAAACTTCATACATTGAGAATGCAATTTGAATTTGCTATCTTAAACATTGTGTGGTGTGTGACCTCCACCACAGGTTCTGCCTCGTCTGAAGGGGGAATCCCCTATTTGTGGTATGGATGGCTGATGTGTTGTACACAAGTCTTAAGTCCTTACCATTTTCTTGTTTAAAGCATAGCGTTTATACAGTATGGTAGTAAAGTAATTTGTGATACAGTGCCAAAACTAAAGTAAAGTATTTGCTTTCATTTACAACAAATTTTTGCTGAATTTACTGGCATCTTTACAAGTGATGGAATTCTATTGTCTAAAAATGTGGGAAATCAGTAAATGCAGACCAGCGGTCTCGAGTCTTGCAGCATTTAGCAGGTAGTGAACATAGAATGACTGATTCACGTACAACTTCTAGCCAAGTTCTTTTAGGTGAAGCAGCTTCCTCTTCACATGCCCTAGTTTCAGAAAGATTCTGAATATTACGTAGATTTATTTAAAACTTTTTGTGTGATATTCCTTTTATAAATTGAGAAGTCCAGGGCTCAGAAATTTTCTTATGAAATACACAAATTATGGAACATCATTGTTTCGAGACAACCGCCAGTGGTTCGTGATGGAAAATTTTGAGAAAGTTTTGTGGTTCACTGTAACGAGTTGTTTCCATCAACCACTGCTTCAGCATGAAGATTTTTAGCACATGAAAATCTGTTCCCTACTTATCAGTATTGCCTTTCTTGGTGGTTGAAGCCATTTCAATGGCACTAACTGCTCTCTCATCATTTTGGTTTCTTTACATTCTAATGGAGCTTATTGCTTCTCTCCACACATTGGACAAATGTGAGTTTCACCTTTTATGCCCCTTAATTTTGTTACTCTGTCCTAAACTATGCCCACTGCTCTTGTTTATTACACATTTTGATATCTCTTCCTCATTAATTTTCAACTTCTCTGCACAACACTTAAGTTCTCATTTCCCTAATACTGCTGAAGATTTCCTGCTTATCAATATCTTTGTCTTACTGCTCTCCAGAACCCTCCATCTAAAGCATGGGTTGGCATGTGGGCAAATGTTGGATGTGGGCGCCTTCTACTAGCCTGCATCTGCTATGGCAAATTGGGGTGGAGTGTCAGTTGTTCATTTGTAGTTTACCAATGGCATGATAGGTATGGCAGAGTATGGTGGATCAAACGAACAAAGGAAAGTTGAAAGTTGACCTTGATAGTCTGCGGCTGGGTAAATATTTTGTCACTAATGACCATGCAACATGCCTGTTGTGTTATTATTGTTATTATTGTTATTATTGTTGTCATAGTTACAGTTGTTATTATAGGTATGGTTATTATTGTTATTGTTGTTACTGTTACTATTAATATTACTATTATTATTACTACTTCTACTATTATTATTATTGAGAGAGCATAAATTGTCAGTGGAATTGGATCTCCGACCTATTACATAGCCAAACATCTAGCCTCCCTACTACAACCATACGTCGACTCGACAGACTCCTTCATTGAAGACTGCACATTTCATCCAGAAGCTACAAAGTCTCACACTACAACCTCATGACCTTCTGATCAGCTTTGATGTCATCTCACTCTTCACCATGGTTCCAGTACAAGAGGCCCTCACACAGCTACAGCACATTTTCTCAGACGACATAATTGCAATTTTCCACCATGTTCTCACCACAACATATTTCCAGTGGAACCACTCGCTCTACTAACAGATAGATGGCGTTGCCATGGGGAGCCCTCTGAGCCTGGTAATGGTCAGTTTCTTCATGGTATCCTTTGAGTCTACAGCCTTGGACACAGCTCCACTAAAACAGACTATCTGGCTCTGCTATATGGACAACACCTTTGTCATATGGCTCCAAGGAAAAGAAACCCTCCAAGACTTCCTACTACATCTTAATAGCATCAACCCCTGCATACAATTCACTATGGAGGAAGAGAAAGATGGACAGCTACCTTTTCTGGACGTCTTGGTCAGCAGGAAGGCAGACGGCACACTTGGGCATACTGTCTACCGTAAGCCCACTCATACGGACTGCTATCTGAATAAGGCCTGAAATCATCATTCCAGACAGAAACAAGGTGTGATTAAGACACTTGTAGTTCATGCTTCTCACATTTGCGAGCCACATTTATTACGACAAGAACTCTGCCACCTCGAACAAGTTTTATTAGATAATGGTTACTCAATCAAAGAAGTTAAGAGCCTGCCATCCTGCCAGGCCAAAACCTGCTTCACAAAAAACAGACAAGCTAGACAATAACAGCATAGTTTTCCTTCCATGCTTCCAGAATGTCACCGATTGTATCCAGCACTAACTGCAACGACAGTGTCAAGACTGTCTTCAAGCCCACAAAACAACTCAATCTACTACATTCAGCTAAAGATCGTCGGGAACCCTTGTCATCAGCCGATGTATACCGTATTCCCTGTTCCTGAGGTTTGATTTACATCGAAACTACACAGCATAGCATCAACACCGGACTCACCGAACACAAAAGAAACTGCCGTTTGGGCCAAACGGATAAGTCCACAGTTACCCAACATGCTATTGAAGCGGAGGGTGAACATATTATTAAGTTCCAGTACACGAGCATTTTATCATCCACAATACACTACCATGCCCAGCTACAACGTGAAGCTATTGAAATTTATAAACATCCACACAATTTCAATTTTAATTGTTTGATAATTTGGCCTCTGGATTTGTTTCATGATTCAATGACCAAGGATGATCTGCCACAGCTGATTTATTGGTCCGTCCATATTCGGTTTTTTTTAGGGTGCTCCTTCATTCTGGTTTCCAAGTGATGTTTGGTTTTGCAGGTGTGGGCCCTGTCACAATCCAACCAGATAAATTGATAAATGCCAGATTTTTTTATTATCCATTCTTGTTCTCTTCCGACCCCGATGCTATTAGGGTTCCTGAGGGCTAGGGAGTCTTTATTTTTCTAACCTCTCCATTTCTCTAATTTCTCTATTAAACCTTAACCCCTAACATGCTGACCTGTCATGGCATGTATACGTCCTCTGATTGGTAATCAGAGGATATGGTCGGTGAATTTATTTTGATAATCCTCCCGGTCAGGTCAGTGAGACCCGTAAACCAACGACAGGTGTGGTCCTCCAGACATTCTGGGGGTTGTGAGAGCGATGTGACTGCCAAAACATAAAAATATGGTGCTCTCTAAAAAGTGGTTACATTTATTGCTAAGTCTCTTCAATTTGAGACCACCTTCAAATATACCCGGCCACTTCTAGTCCCCCATCCATCAGTGAAAAATATTAGAGAGCAAGAGGATTAATGACTTCATTGTCAGAAATCCAGCATTAGCTAACAACAACAACAATTTCAATAAGAAAGAAGACATTTTGAAACTTTACAGCAACTGGTATCCTGTCATTGAAGGCAAGAAACGGCACAAAACGAGAAATTCTAGTGAACCAATCAGAAGGAAACAACACCTTGGGTGAAGCCTGCCCCCTCCCTACTGCTGTCCGCCATCTGGACCAATCAGCGAAGGCCACTCGAGAGAGAGATACAGTAGCTCAGACAGTCCACACCTCATGCCACGTTAACTTCTCTGAGGAGATTACGTTCGCGCCACTGATGATGTCTGCCGCAGTTGTGGACGAAACGTCTGGGTACTTAAACTCCAGCAGACCACGGCATAACAGTCTAGAAATAACTCCTAGATATATTATTATTGCTGTTGTTATTGTTATTGTTATTGTTATTATTGTTATTGTTATTATTATTGTTATTGTTATTAATATTGCTGTTATTATTGTTATTATTATTAGTACATTAGTATTATTATGACTATTGCTTTTTTTAATTTAAAACAAATGTTTAACTTTCCATATTATCATTGCTTAAACTAACAGTAATCTTATTTCATTCATAAAATATTAAGCTCTGCCATATATCTAACTTGCTAAAACATTATTTCATAACATCTGATAATTATACATAGCTCTTGTTTTTTAGGCTGGGACATGCCTCCTGCATTCCATTGTAGAATTCTTAAAGTATTGGAATTGTGATGAAATTTGCCTAAAGATGTCCCCACCCCTGTTGGCAGAGACACAACAAATTATGATGGAGAAATAGAGGCTCTACACATTGCTCTCCGACAGTTATTAAATCTTCCCTTAAATAAATTTAACAAGGCAGTAATTCTTTCAGATTCTAAAGCTGCAATTCAGGGAATATGTTCAAATACTACAAAGAAGTCAACAAAAATTAGAGAATCCTACAAAATGTTAACACAACTCCAAAAAGTTAATAAGACTGTTCATCTCCAATGGATTCCAGCACACTGTGGAGTCATGGGGAACGAAGCTGCAGACTCACTTGCAAAGAAAGGCACAACAATAAAACAAAAGTCTAAATTCAATTTCTCATATTCCTCAATAAAACGCTTGATCATTAAAAAATTTTCTCATTCATACCTACAAGAAATAGAAACAAATGCCAAAGATAAAAAATGGATTACACTACTTTCCAACCCAGATATAATCCCCCAGAGACCAAGGAAAACAGCGGTTGCAGCCTTCCGACTATTGACAAATCACGACTGCTTAGCAAGTCATCTCTACAGAATAGGTATCTCAGCCTCACCAATATGTGTCCTGTGTAACGATCCAGCAGAAATGAACGAAGACCACTTGAAGACCTGTGAAGCATTAAGATCAGAAGAAACTACAGTTCAAAAGTATTGGAAAGCACGAATGCTAATGGCTTCATTGCCAGATGCAAGGCACTAAAAAACAACAACAATAATATAATTATACATGGAGCGTGTTAATGAACTAAACAGAAATAACTTAAATGTGACTGACATAAGTAATTTTAGATAGGCAATGTGTGCTCCATGGCTAAACATAATGCAGTTATATGATGGTAAACGTATTTCTATCAGATGCTGATAAACTGGTGTTAAAGCAAGTGGGGTGAGAAGTTGGCTTAGAGTTGTCTTTTAAAATGATGCCAAAGTACAGACATATTGATTTTCAGCAGCTCGTCGTCAGCGTTCCCGAGATTTAATGCCACAAAAATCTCTGGTATCTAGAACTAATAACTTGACAATGTGACATTGAACGATTAGCTGCCTTCTTGCATTATGTAGCGTACTCTATAGGCGTTTAACTGCTCGTGGCTTAATTTGCAATGCCAAAAGCTGTTGTCTCAAAGGCGTAGGTTCGTTTCCTGTCATGCAGTTACTGATCTTTTTGCTTTCTTTTTTTTATTCCATACAAAGAAGAGCATTAACATTACTATTGTTTCTTTGATTCAGCTCACACTAAACATCTTGGATAGAGTATGACAATCGTTCTTTCGCCACTATCAACTTTCTTTAGTGTTTGTTTTCTGTAGGTTTTTATACTTTCTACACTTTTTAAACCACTTCCCATTTTGAACATACAAGTATTTGTTAAAAATTGTAACATAACTAAAATAGAGCCCCAATAACGGTGTTTCTAATTCTTGGGCATCTGAATCTGTATAGTAATTTATCTCTTTGAGGCATAGTGCTGTATACTGTAAAATGATTTTTAGAGACTATGCCCCAATGTATCAGGTGAATGAGGGATTGCTTTGTTAAAGTTTTAGAATTAAATTTGTAAGCTTCAAATTGTTTCATGTTCTTAAAAATGTAAAGATACTGGTGTTAAGCAGAACATCATATAGAATATTTTTAAGCTAAGGCTCATAATGATTGGTAGCTGAGACTCAGAAGTTTGCTGCTATATTCTGCATAAATGAACAATATGAACACATTTTTGATGGTGTAATGTAAGGTGAACGTTGTTTGTTTTAAAGTGTATTAACCATACAGTTTTGATTCACATTTGTTATTTTCTTACTTTGAAACTTTTTCTTTCTTTCAGAGAAAGGTGACTTTCCCAAAAAAAAGAAGTTAGGTCAGGAGATTGGGAAAGCTGCTGCAGAAAAGAGTCGTGGTCTTTTCAGTGCAGATGATTGGCAATGCAACAAGTAAGTTTTAAATGTAAAAATTTTACATAATGGACACACTTGGCTTTTTCAATTCAATTTTATTCATCTGATGTAACATACACATGTTGCGGATTCGTCCAGTATTTTAAAAGTTCAATTATATTATAAAAGTTAAACAATAATTACTTAAAAATTATACTATATATGTAGATTAAACTTTTACATTGTTAATAAATACAAGTGAATAGAGGTAGAACTGGAACTTAAAAATTCAATGCCACAACTGGGATTTGAACCACAGACCTTCTGTGGTTCAAATCCCAGTTGTGGCATTGAATTTTTAAGTTCCAGTTCTACCTCTTAAACTTTGCCCACACACGGCTTGTGTGTTTAAAAACACCAACAGTAAGTTTGTTGGCATAAATAAATAATAATTAACAAGTGAATACTTTATTAATGCAAAAACTCATCAGTTGAGTAGTAACATTTTTAATTAAAAATTGCTTAGTGTTTTTTGAAAGGGTGAATGGAATTTGTATTTTTTATTTCAATAGGTAATTTGTTGCAAAATTTAATGCCTCTATAGTAAAAAATATTTTCAAACAATTTTTTGTTATGTGGGATTTTATGTAATTTTGCTTCATCTCTTGTGAATTTCAGAATTTGTGGCAAAATCTTGGATGTGTGTTTGTGTTAGTACAATTGTTTCATATAAGTATATATAAGGTAATGGCAAAATGTTTAGTTCTTAAAAGAATGGTTTGCAGCTGACAGAAGGTAAACTGAGAATAATTCTAATGACCCTTTGTAATTTGAATATTTTAATAGCTTCGCTACTATTTCCCCACAACAATATTCCATATGAAATTTTGGAGTGAAATTGGAGAAATACGAGACCCTAAGTGTAATTTTACTCACCGAGTGTTTCAAAATGTTAATTTGGAAGCAGATTTAACCCAGTTTTTTAATTCATTAATATGATGTTTCCAACTGAGATTTTCATAAATACACATTCCTAAAAATTTTTACTTATTTGAATATTTTACCTTTGTTCCTTCTAGCTGTATGGTAGGAAAGTTTGTTTTGTTGTTTATGTGATGAAATCCTACAGCTAAACACTTCTCCTTATTTAGACTTAGGCTATTTTCTTTAAACCAAGAAGCTGTGTGTAATGTGACTGCATTTATATTTATGTTTAAAGTGTCATCATATTTTCTTCATGTTAGTATGCTGGTATCATCTGCAAATAATAAGTATTTTATACTGTTATTTTGATTGTTATCAACAAGTTCATTTATATATAAAAGAAACAATAATGGGCCTAAAACTAAACCTTGTGGAACTCCACAATCAACTGTGCACTCATCTGATAAAAAAGTACTTGTCTTCTATTTTTTAGGTAGGAACTGAACCAGTTTTGTGCTACACCTCTTATTCCATAGTTGCTTAGTTTACGAAGTAGAATTGTGTGATTGACGAGGTCGAATGCCTTTGATATATCAAGGAAAATTCCTACACAATGTTCTGAATCATCTAATCTTTTGTAGATATCATCACAAAATTGAATCAATGCCGTAGTGGTGGATTTGCCCTTTTGAAAACTGTGTTGACATAGTGAAAGAATATTTCATTTTAAGATAAAGTTTATAATTCTGTTGTATATAATTTTTTCTAGTACTTTAGAGAATGCGGATAAGAGAGAAATCAACCTGTAGTTTTTTGTTTCGGTTTTTAGTTCCTTTTTAAATAATGGTTTTACTTTTGCAACCTTAAGACAATCTGGAAAACACCCTTCCCTTACAGATTTATTACATAACAGTGGTTTCAGTAAGTGATTTGCACATGCTGTTATCAACAAGTTGAGTTGGAGCAGCCATCTAACCCATAGGATTTTTTATTTTTTATGCTTTTTATTATAGATATTAATTCATCTTCTGTTACAGGCACTAAGAAAATAGTGGGATAAGAATTTTTTCCCGTCTAATGTTTGTGTGTTTGTACTGAAGATTAATTGATTAAAGTTTTTGATACTTCTACAAAATAATTAAACATTTTTGCTATTTCTGTAGGGTCTGATACTGTTCGATTCTCATCTTTAAGGTTATAATTTGGATACTCTTTCTTTTGCATTTATACTTCTTGATTTATAATATTCCAGGCAGTTTTTGTTTGTTGAGTTTGCTATTTGTTTGTCATTATATAGTCATTTCGCGTTTCTAATAACCTTGTTATATATTCGTTTGTATTCTAAAAAGTATTGTCTAAACGTTTGTTTCTTTTATGAGTTTGCTTAAGAAATGTAGTCTTTTGTTAGGTATACGTATACCTTTTGTCATCCACTGGACACTATGTTTTTTGTTCAAATTAACCTGTTTTTAGTGGCAATGCAATGTTTACATAATGATTAAATGTATTTACAAGGGAAACAGTAGCTGCATTTACCTCTTTTAAAAAAAATAGCATTTTCTCAATCTTCTTTGCCAAGTAGGTAGTTAAGATAATATACATTTTCAGCACGCCTACATCTTTTATATTGATAAATATTTTGATTCTTTTTAGTATTTACTTTGGTAAACATGTTTATTGTGAGCTTTTGGCCATTATGATCAGATAATACACTATCAATAATTTCTAACTTATATTCTAAAATATTTGAGCTTAAAATTATTTGGTCAGTTGCAGTTCGACTAGTGGTGGAAACCCGAGTTGAATTCTCTGTTAAAAAATTTACATTTAAATTGCCCATTAACCTCTTGAGGGATATCGACGTGAAATCACGTCCATTTAAAATGACGGATGAACGATATGGGCGTGTATACACGTCCTGTGCGTTTAAGCATTTAACCCTTATTTATCCCTTATCCAACTCAACTTATTATAATTTTCCCTTTATGAAACATTTTAGTAAGGTCTATATACTTTATTGGCTTACCTTAATATGTTCGTTCTGCAGTGATTTACCTCAAAACAGGGATAAACACACATGGGTATGTACATCTCCACATTCGCGAATTCCCTTCTTGCGGCACACGAAACACTTTGGAGATGGGCGGGACTTCTTTGCTGTTGGTGGTATCCTTTTAGGATAATGTTTTCCTTGAAGTCTGAGGGGTGCAGGGGTTTTGGATTTTCAACTCCCAACGTGGTATTGTTCAATTAGGCTGCGAGCTATTTATGGTCGGTAGTCAAGGTCTGTCATTGTCCTGTGTGGGTTTAGAGAGCTGTCCAAATCCCCAAACAATTGTATATGGTTATATCCAGTTGGTGCAAAAATATATTTTTATACCACTTCTCCCTTCAGCTACAAGCAGGAAAGAATACGTATGTATTTCAACAAAGAAAGACGCGGACTCTACTCAGTTACGAAACTCGCGTAAGCAAAAGTTGCAATGTTGATCTATTCTGATGACTCAGGAGACCACGCATACAGTAGGGCTTTATTACACAGTATGCTGACGCATAAGCCACACATACAATGGGTGTTTCTTTACTGTTTCCTTCCGAGAATTTATATTAGATGCGTTCGACAGAGCAAAGTTGACTTTTCACTACAGTGAAACAAAATTGTGCCATTTCAACGTTTTGTAAATACAACTCAACTTTGCTGATGACGTACATTTATACTGCATATAACGAGTTTTATACCAGCTTCTGTTTCATTAAAATAACTTAATATATACACAAAATACAGCTGTGTATATACGAAGCATTTAACAATTTAAATGCTAGCAGTTCTCGGCTCGCAGACGTTTTAAATGGCCATCGCTCAGGAGGTTAATATATTTTTACATTTTCTCTGAAAGGTATCAATTACTATTTCTAGCTTACTAATTAGCTGATTCATTGTACTACTAGGATTTCTGTATATACATTTAACTATTACTTTGTGTTCTATTGATTCAGTCATGCACAGTTCAAAATACTTATCACAAACTAATTCCTCAAAATTATAATTTTTTTTTTTAAATTTTAGATTTTCCCTAACAAATATACAGGAAACCCCACCTAATTTTTGTTTCTTACAGTAATGGATACCTATTGAGAAACCTGGTAATCTATAAAATTCAATTTCGTCTTCCTTAAGCCAGTGCTCTGTTAAACCTATAATATCTACATCTCTTAATTTACTATCAATAAATACCTCTAAATTCAGTTTCTTATTTCTAGTGCTTCTAATGTTTTGGTGGAAAATCACAAGACTATCTTTCATACTTGGGATTCTGACACAGTTTGTAACATGGATTGTATAGGATTTACCTCACTTTCGCTACATACACTTTCTTCATTCACATTTTCTTCATACTGGGATCCTTCAGGAAAACTGACCTGTTCATCCACCTTGTCTGATTTTAGTTTCCCATCTGAGAGATAACTACACAATAGTTCTCCAAAGTTATATGACCCCCTGCGGTTTAGATGCACTCCGTCTCTTGAAAAATCACTTTGCTGCAACCAACAGTTTCCGTCCAACATCATACGTATCTTACTTCGCACATCAAGTTTAGCTCACTGTTTATTCTATCTACTTTTCTGGCACTGACGTTGCTCCTCCGTAGCACCCCACTTACTATTATTTTCGTATCTGGAGCACTTTTCTTGACAGTGGCCACCACATCCGTTGCATCACCCATAATTTCTTCCGCAAGAACTCCATGGTTTATATCATTTGTACCTGCGTGTACCACTACCACGCCTGGCTTTAACTCGTGCATTTTTAATTTCTCCATCTGATGTTTTAGTTCGTTTAACTTTATCTTTGGGCAACAATGAACATCATAAGCTCTCTGTTTGCAAGTTTTTCCTGAGAACTTGAGGAAGGAATCTCCTAACACCATGACTTTTTTCAAGCTTTTTTTTAATGTGCACTTCCTTACTTCTATGGTTTACAGTCTCCCTTTCATTTCTGATGGCTTCAAATTTGTTGAACGAACATACTTGCTCAGTGTTTCTTCCCACATGTTGCATCATTTCATTTACGTGCATTCTTGATTTCCACTTTACCACTTCTGCAAAACTAGTACTTCTCTTCAGTTCACTTATCTGCTCATTTAAGGTTTCATTTTCTGATTTTAGTTAATGAATTTTCAAATTTGCTTTTCTGAGATCCGTGTTTAGCGTGTCTATTATCTTATGCAACGATGCTATTGTTTCTTCTTTGTGTGATGCGGGATGCTTCACTACCGGCACATTATTTTTATCACTTAATTTTGATGTTTTTTCCATCTTTATCTTATCTTTCTTTTTACTATTTCTTTCACTGCTATTACTCAGAACACTCTTTTTTCACTTCTGTTGATGAAATTCCACTGGTTTTAGGTAAAAATTGAGCCATCTTATTGTAGACAGGCTGCTGCCATCTTAATGATGGCTTGTTCAGGAAACAGGCATCATTATGTGATGTAGTTAGGAGTGTTATTTTGCTGATTTTGGGTGCCTAAAATTGTAGATTTTAGGGGAATATTTCGTGAAAAGATGCTGTTTACTGCACATTTTATTATAAAAAAGGTAACATTTAGTTGCAATGAATCCAGCATATAAGTTGTTAGGTTTATGACATGAACCCAAGAGACAACTGAGGCCAACTAAGATATTCATGTGTTCTGTTTGGGGAGACATAAGTCTGACTCTACTGAAATAACAATTTGTGTAAAATATGTTTAAAAATGCAAATCAGAAACTAAAACTGGTGTCCCATGGTTCAACTTTTTGGTACAAAGCATTGTGTACAACAAAAGTGCATCATGAGACAACAACAGTTGGATACAATTTTGTTGCATACAATTTCTATCCTATTTTTTGTTTCCAAAAGGTTTGTATCCAATGTGATTGAGTTGCATCTAATTTTTTCATCCAACAACATGAAAATTGTCAGCGTCAGTAACATAACAATATGGCAGACTGCGTTTGCAACGTTTAGTCAGCTGTTGTCTGTGGCTGTTGTATACGTACGGCTTTGCGTTTGTGTGTTGCGTTTGTGGGTTTTAATCTCTCTACTCTGCTTACCTTGGTTTTTAAAATGAAAAACTGGACTGAGGAGGCCATAGTGTTGCTCATCGAAGTGTTTGAATGCTTAGTTTTATATAATATAAAAAGCAAACGCTACCACAACAGGCACAAGAGAACGGATGCCCTGGATGTTGTAGCAATGTTCTGCCTTTCCGGCCAAATACAACAGGTAAATATACTAAGAGCATTAATATATTCTATTCTATATAATCTCATTTATTCAGCAGCAGCCTTTTCACAGTGCTGATGTATATAAATGGGATAAATACACATGTTAGGCATGCAGCTTAGTACCTATCTGGATTAGTTAATTATGTATAAATCCTTTTCTTCTTCTGACCAAAAGTAGTAATACTCTAATTATTAAGTATCACTATCCCTTTCAACCCCTAATTAGTTTTCTATTCTATTATGATTTAAATTTTAACTTGGGTGTAGAGTAAGGTTAGTTTACCAGCTCTTACCCATCATTCTGAGAGTTCTAAAAGTAATAACTACTTAAAAAAATTGTGCTAGTGTTAGCAAACTAAGAAGGTATTTGTGTCTAAATAGGATTGTTTTTGCTTGTAGTGGAAGGTGTAAAGGCAAAATGGAATTGCCCCAGAACACAGTTCAGAACTGAATTAAAGATCAGACAAGCCATCAGGCTCTGGTGTGGAAGATTCAACTTGGTGGTGCTTTGAGAAGTTGCAGTTTTTGCGCGACCATATAGCAATAAGAAAAAGCACCAGTTCGATGTCAGGTGCTTTTACTGATTACTATTGCAGAAGCTGATGAGAATGCAGAGGTAACTACCTAGATTCAATTTTTATTTCTGTAGATGACAACATTTCCTACTTAGTATGAGTAGCCTGTGAATAATGTGATATAAAGAGTAATTGTGCAATGGACACCAGCTATGAATTAAATCATATACCATATTTTATTGCAGAATTCCCACCTATTTTTCTTGAAAAATTTGCTTAAAAACACTGGGGAGGGAATTATGCAAGTGGTGCTTCTAGGAATTCAGAAACGAAGGGAAACCATACAGTATTCTGTAAAAGTTATATAGGTATACAGTAATTTGTGAATGAACTGGATACATACCACTGTTTCATTGGACCTACAATGTATTGTTTCATTGTTTCTTTTCTCTGACTATTCGCTGTCTCACTTTCGTCACTATCATTACTATTTTCATTTATATCTGGCTCAGATAACACATCTTTATTTTTACTAGCCCACAACTGTTGTCCTCAGAACCATCAGTGGCACAAGATATTCGTTTTTTTTAAAACTCTTAACAATGTCGACACTAATTTTCTCCCACACAAGGTTTATCCACTCGCACATCATCGGTATTGATGGCTTCCTTATCTTGCCTCATGGAGTCAGCTGATGAGATCCCGCCGCCATACAGGCGTCGAAGATATTCTTTGAAGGGTTTGTTGACGCTGACATTTAAAGGTTGAAGAATGGACATTAAACCTCCAGGGATGATGACAGGATGGGACTTCATCTGTTTCATTTTCTCCTTGACAGCCTCCACCAGGTAACCTTGGAAACTGTCTAGGACAAGAAGGGACTTCTTTTGTAACAATGCCCCTGGTCGTCTTCCCCAGACTTTCTCCAACCAATCCACCATCAAATCTACTGTCGTCCAGCCCTTTTCTTGAACTCGCAAGTGAATTCCATGTGGGGTAGTCTCCTTTGGTAAGGTCTTCCTTTCAAAGATGGCATAAGGTGGAAGTTTATTGCCATCTGCTGTAATGCACATCACTACATCTTAGTTTCTACATTCCAGTTGTCTTCACAAGCACACTTTTTGAGCCAATTGGAGCAATGGTGGTGTTATGTGGCATATCAAAAAACACTGGCATCTGGTCAGCGTTACCAATCTGAGAGAGCAAATAGTCATATTGCATCGCACTTGTGTTACGTAAAGATGGAGCTTGAGTACCTTATCTGTGTAGTCTCGAGGTAAACGCTGTTCTTCTCCATAGACTGAGGTTTTGCCTCCTCATAAAATGAATCGCCCAACCAATGCTTGCTTTAAAATCCTTTCTGCCAATGTTGAGCATGGCAGCTATCTCGCGAGCTTTGTTCTGAATCATTTCATAAGAGACAGCACAACAATCATTTTGAAGTTAATTGACATAACCAAATACACCATTATCAATTTCAGGATATTTTCTGTTTTAGGCTCACGGAAAGATTTGGAGCCTGTCTTAGCAGCCTTGAGTTCATCTTTTTGTCTCTGCCAATACTGTATTGAATTTGGATCAACAGAGAAATGTCTTCCTGCAGCTTTCACCCCATTTGCATCGGCATAAGATAATACATTTAATTTAAACTTTGCCGTGTAGTTCGAATATTTCGACATTATGATGACTTGAAACAAACTGATTTAGAAACACAATTGCAACTTCACATTTCAATTTTACAATGGCAATGGCAGTACTAGTATTTTTGTGGCAAGCACCACATCCATTGTTGTCCCATGACAAGCACCACTACGGCGGTTGTTGTCCATTATCAAGTCATTTGAAGGCCGCTCCAATAAGAACGAACCAGGAGAGGGAATTATGCGATGTTTAATAGATAAATAATTCTTAGTGATGAAAAATCGTAAGGGAGGGAAATATGAGGGGGGGGGGGGGGCTTATGCAATAAAATATGGTAATTGGGTAATGTAGTGTATTGACCAAAACATTTCGAATAGATTTTCCCACACTTTTAACACTGCATTGTGCTGCTTTATTGCTTAAGTATTAAGAATAATTTATGCATGTAATATGCAATTTTTTCTGTAAATGTCTGTAAACTGCATTTCATTGAGGCAAGGTATAGAAAGTGAAGCAGTCAAACAAGATTATCTACATACTTCACCCAAGGCATCATGGGAACTTTCTTCTCCACCGCATCCCTTCCCTCACCTGTCCAGATGCTGCCAACATCGGCACTCACCACAGAAGCTTTCTTGTACCTATATGTTTCTGACTTCATGCATATCATATGTTGGCAATACCACTTTCCCCTCCTTTGCTTATGTCCCTTCTATGTGCCATCGCTATAGGTCATCTGCTTTCTAACGAGGTTCGTAAAAAGGTTATTTGCATGTTTTAGGAGGTAATATAATATTAAAACAATGTACTGATGTTATTTATCAAGGCACCTAACATTCCCTAACGTAAGTATTTGACAAATTGGGTTTTGGTCAATACGCTACACTATCCATATAATCATAAAATTGTTATTAAATACATATTTACAAATTCCATATCAGCAAGAGTTCCTATCATGCATGAAAGTAAAGGTAACCAATAGGTGTCATGGTGCTTTCAATTACGGCTGAAAGCGTTACATTATACAGTTATGTAGAAAGAGGCTAAAGAATGGACAATGAAAATGAAGAGAAGTATGATGTGGTTTTATTTTTCTAAAGTAATACTCATTACAAATGATGTGCTTACAGCAGTTACAATTTATAGTTTAGCACAGAATCAAATATCATAGCAAACTGTGAGCTCTTCCTATTTTTGATTTCACGTTCTTATTGAAATGTATACACCTTATTTCACCAGCTGTATTTTATTCATCATAAATCCAACTATATTCTACACACAACATCCTGTTTAATGTAAGTGCTCACTGCAGTAAATTAGTAAGTATGAACAATCTCTGTAGTTTAAATCACATTTATAATCAAAGAGTATGAATACACACAAATTCTTATTAAAAATATATTGAAAACTTAAATTTAAATTACAAAAGAGTAAATATGCAGGGTTGAAGTAAAATAATCCTGCAGATTTTAAGAGCGAATTTGTGTTTAACAAGAAAGTCTTAACACGAAAAAATGGAAAAGTTTCTAGTTTGCTAGAAAAAAATACTTTTATTCAAAAGATGCATCATCTTTCTTGATTACCGTTGATCAAAGGTTCTTAATTTATGACTGTATTGATGGAAAATTAAATAAACATTTTCCTTTGGCACATTTCAGTAGAACAAATGGTTTTTTATGTAAATTAAATTTGAAATTTCACATGAGTGATAACCTTTGGAACACGTTTCAGCTAAAGTAAACCATTGCATTTCACAAATATTACTACAGTATGGCATTGTCTTAATTAAAACATACCTTTTAAACTAAAGACATATTTGCACACAAACCTTAAAACTGTTTCAAGTGTTTAATATGAGTAACAATTTAAAGTGAGTTTGTTACATAGTGAACGGCACACTTACTACAAAGAAGTGTAAGACTGTTTATTTACATCCACTCTCTCACTTCATTCAGTCTGCAGGATTACTTTTCTTCCACCTGTATGTACAAATTTAATCTATCAAAGCATGTGTGCCCAAGCAAATCACATTTTATATCATCCACATCTGGATCAGTTGTAGGCATTTCTTTTCTAATAAAACTATGCAGCAAGCAACAGGAAATGGTAATTAGTTCCTTTCTCTACAGAAAGGTTTATTGGGGTTAGTGATATTCTGAATTTATTATACATTTGTCCAAATGCATTTTCCACTGCCCGTCTAGCTCTGCTTAGTCTAATTATATATCTTCTGCTGCACGCTGAAGCCTCTGTATCGAAAGGGCTTCATCAAAATAGGAGATAGTGGAAAAGCATCATCAGCTACAATCACATAAGGTGTGATTTGTATCTGCTTTTCCCACTGGTTTTGTAGAAGGCAGTTTCAGTTAGGCGTTCTTAAGTGCCATACCTAAATTGCTTCTCATGTAAATTCCACCATTGCTCATCTGATCATTGCGACCAAGGTCTATATACATGAACCTATAATTTGAGTCTACAAGAGCCATAAGCACAATGCTATAAAAAGATCCTGAGGAAAGGTTACATGTTGATCCTGAGGAAAGGTTACATGTTTGCCATACATGCTTCCAAAGCATTGGGGAATGTTCCACTGTCTTTTGTATCCATCAGCCAGAGCAAGCCATTCTTCTGGATCCTTAGGAAGCTGAAACAATGTTAATACTAATTTGGATTGTTTCTAGGAATTAAGAGGCCAGCCAACTGGATACAGATCTTGAAGTGACACCAATAGCTGCTGCACCAAAGGAAAGGAACAAAAGGTAGTGACTGAAGACAGCATCAAAATACCAAGTTTTCTACAGGTGTGCTTCAAAATATAAATTTGAAGGATGAGCACAATGAATTTAGGTCATTTGTGGCCTCTTGCCTTCATGCTCTTTCAATTAAATGTCTGAAAAGGGAGTTAAGGAAGAAAATTATGTTAGCAATTATTGAAGTACAAGATGAAGATTCAGAGTAAAATGTATAATTCTTTGTATAAATAAATTTCATTGCATCATGTACAACTTAGTTTTTATTTTATTCAGCATTCTCCAAATCATCCTTTCAATAATGCATAACAAAAGTAATTAAAAAGAGGAGGATGCTAACAGTGCTGAAATGCATTGGCAACTAAGTCCGTTTATGTTGAATTGCCACTGGCCAGAACTGTGTCAAATTTGTAGGATTTTAGATTTTGAGATTCAATTTGCCCATACCTCTTTTGTGTTTCAGGGAAAGTAGTTTCTTAGAACACTTTAGAGTACTCAAGACATTTCAGTTTGAAATATTTGCTTAATTATGTAATGAATTTGTATTTTAAAACATTCCCACAGAAAGAGTATTTAAAAAAGTAGTAATTATCTGGTGATAATGTAGGAAACATCCATTGCTCTTTATCATCCCCTAACTGCCACCATTGGGACTTCCATGTGCCTGTTTTAATCAAGCTTTAAACAAAAAGATAAGTTAGTAACAAATGTTTTGGTGAGAGACAATTACTGCCATTATAGGTTGCATTACTTTGAGAATAATTTAGTACACAAAACTCATTCTTTGCTTCATTTTTATATTTTGTGAAATTGCTATTCATATAAATGTCTGAGAAAGTTATCCTCTGTGGTAGGGGTAGCATGCTAGCCTCTGATTCCCAGCTCTTTTTCTTTCTTTTTTTCCTTTTTAATTTAACTTGACGTCCTTCAATATAGTGTCATATTGGACAGTCCCAGGTCGCGAGTTTTCAAACTGTGGGGGCAATGGACTTTTTAGGCTGAAAAATTCTTAGCATGGCTTCCTTTAAAAGGGAAGTAAAGCCAGTGGTACTGTGTGTCTTTCACATCCGATATACAACGGATGCAAGAACTGTAGCAGTTGAAGAGCATCCATAAATAAAAACTAAATTTATTTCTGGCAACAAAAAAGCCTATCTTTGTCATGTAACTACTACATAATCTTCAATCTCAGTTGGTCTTTGAAGGTGTGCTTCTTTTACAATTGCTAAATATAAATAAAGGGTATGTCTCATGCATATAAGTAACTCTAAGCCACAGACCTGTTTTGGATAGAGAGGTGTTAAAGACACAGCTGTTCTGCACACATTCATTTTGTTTCAGCTTTTCAATGTGAAATTTGTAGTCATAATTTTGATGCTTTATCCTGGTAGGTATTCTTGAACGTGCATACAATCATGGTGCTATGCAATATCAAATCATAATAGTGGAGGTTGCCAATGCTGTGCCTTTTTACAATGGAACTCGCTGTACAAACAACTGAAGTTTCATTATATGATTTTAACTAAAAAAATTTTCACTACCATAGTTTGTATCTACACAACACTGTAGTGCAACTCTAGGATTGCAGTTTTACTGTCAAATGATATAATCACATAAAAGCCAGCTGAAAATATTTGCCTGCAGTTAGTAGTTAAATTTTGTTTCAAATGCTACAGAACCATTATTTACCTTGTCAATTATGTAAACCCCAGGCACATATGAGTATTACTTTCATTTTTCACCTTCACCACCCCTTAAAAAATGAGAATCTAACTTGAATGATATTACATTTTTAAAAAGAGGCAGGTGCCTTAATTTCAGGCTTACTGTCTCATCTCATTCAGCTTTTGTACACCTTGCAGAGTAGTAACTTTTCAGATTCTTTTTTACACCTGATACATTATCGTACACATGTTTATTTCTTATAAGTTGTAAAGTAAAAGGAAAGGTATTTCTGTTTGCTATGTTGCAATGAGTGCTATCTGTTGGAAGGTGTTAGTACAGGTTTCACTGTACTGGAGTAGTTGTATATGTAAAAATGTGCTACGGTTGGACACTTGTCATTCGATGTTCATTCTTAGTTCACTCATATTTGAATGTTTTCAAAAGCCGTTATTGTTTTTGCATTGGAAGCTGCTTCATTACATTGAGACTTTCAAATGTTTTACTTTGAAAAGGTACATATAGAGGGCAGTTTATGGCTCTGAGGGTCCTGTGATATTGAAGCTTAGCTCAAGGTTAGTTGCATAGGCATATGAACAGGATGACAAGGTCCTGTGTAATACATGCATTTTCCTTCTTTAAATCAACGTTCTGCATTTACATCCTTTTATAAGATAAATAACAAACTTTTACAGAAATGCTTCATTTCTGTTTAAAGCATGACTGTTAATCACCTCAATAAAGGGAAAAGGAACCTAATTGTGTTACCCTGACATATTCATACTACAAACCCTCCACTATTGCCGTCAACACCTGGAATCATTTTGTTCATCGTATTAAGAGCAATTCTTGATGCAAAGCTTAGGCTTTTATAAGTTTCTCCAGTGGCCAAGAATCTGTTTAACTGCAAGCCTGAAAAAGTGCAGCTTTAAATATGTGGAAAGAAAATGAATAAAGATAGTAAAACAGCTGAAAATTGTGGATAAATAGGAGAAACTTTCAACAGCAATTGAAATTGTGGCTCTTTTAATGCAATGGGTATTTTAATAAAATGTTTAATTTTCTCTGGAAGATTCACTAACGATTTTTCGTGACCATTAACATCCATTACTGAGGTGGTTATTACATAGCTATATTTCACAAATAATAAGAAATCCAGTTAACAATACGTTTAAATTTTATTATGAAATGAGTACAAATCTCATTCATTAACGATTTTTCGTGACCATTAACATCCATTACTGAGGTGGTTATTACATAGCTATATTTCACAAATAATAAGAAATCCAGTTAACAGTATGTTTAAATTTTATTATGAAATGAGTACAAATCTCCCGTCCATCCACACTAAGGTTAAAACCATTACAATTGTTCCTTACCTCTTTCGTGTTGTAATAGATTCTCATTTGTGTCCTGGTGTGCAATTTCGCCTTCGATATGATGCAAAAGGTTGAGAAATAAAGCCTGGTCAATTCACAGAGAGCAGCACTGTGGCCGAATGGTTAGAGCATTTGTCTGCCACCTAGGTGGCCCGTGTTTGATCTCAGGGACCCCCATGTTGTATTCATGGTGGACAAAGTGGTGTCAGGGTGGGTTTTCTCCAGGTTCTCCGGTTTCCCCCACACTCATTCCACCAATTGCTTCATTATCACCTTTCCAATTGTCCATTTTGCCTGCATTTCATATCACCTCTTCTTCACTATCATACCTGGTGCTTGGCTGACCACCTGCTTCCAGGTCTTCACTCTGGTCCATAAATTCCTGTGCTCCCCGACAGATGTCTGACGCTAGGCACTGGCTTGTAAGTCCTACATAAGGGGAGGGTAATCAAGTAAAGAAGAAGAAAAAGAAAAAGAAAACAATTCACAGAAAATTGCAATAATTTTCTTCATACTCAGACTTGTGTAAATATATCCCAAATCTATACTTACTATAGCAATTGCTAAATTAACAAGTTTAGTTTTCACACTTGCTATGTGAACTATCATTCATTTTGGACCAAAATGTGTTATGTGACAGTTTTTGTGTGCAATTTCATTGGATACAAACGGTTTGATCCAAGAAAGTTGGACCATGGGACCATAGCCTAAGTGAAGTGGGTACTATGTGTGACAATGGGTGACTTACAGCATTGCTTTGAACGTATGTAGTGGTGTATAGATAGAGGAGCGGAGTATGTTGGACATAGAGTTGGTTGTAATTTTGTAATAAATCACATTTCTGATGGCAGTCTCGTTATTTAATTGCCACACCTTGCTATTACACCTCAACCGCATTTTTTTATAATATCCATGGCCAGCTGTATTTGAGTACCTGGGTGCCACAGGAGTATTAAATGGCTAACACTGGTACTGCATAATTGCAGGCATTGTATTCTTCAAACATTCAACTATCATTGGTACAAAAATGTTCTCGATAATAAATTTCTCTGTGAATTAGTGGTTTTTTTTAAATGATTCCTACACTTTCAAAACTTTTGAGACCATTTACCTCAACATGGTACTTTTCCATTAATGCTCTTGTTGCACCCAGATATTCAATTTTAAGCTGATCGTCCGTCACAATTGCAAACTAAGCATTTTTAATCCATAACTCTGGTTAAGTATGGAATTATTAAAATGAAGAAAACCCCAATCACAGACAATGTCCTGCAGTTCAAAATAATCACTGGGGCCCTAAAAATATTAAAAAATGACCTTAAAATTTATTAAAAATTACTTTCAACAAAGAATGACTTAAATACCTTCGTCTTTTGATCTACTTGCACATTTTGCTTATACCTGATCACTGAATACTGAATTACAATACGTTATAAGCAACTTAGGCAAGTTTTCGGTGTTGAACAATTGTATTATTGACTATTTCAGACTTACACCTATAAAAGCTTCTTTCAACATCTACAGAAGATATTCAGGCATACTTAAAGCAACAAATATTGCTGGGTTCCAGACCTTCACTGAGGGAATACTTACCTGACAGCACATCAGCAATCTTGTAATTGTATCTCGCCCACTATTCTTGTTCAACACATTTTGTGTTTTAGGAAAGACAGGTTTGCCCACTTCACCTGCCACATGGCTTACATTATATGCAATGGATTTTACCAATTCTATTTGATTTTCAATTTCATAGATATACTTTGGTATGATGAAATATAAATATCTCAGCCACTAAAGGGAGCACGAAATAAGAAGGCACATGAGTAGCTCCAATACCTACTCAGCTATGGAGCGCTGTTGCCGGAGCATATTGCTATGCGAAAGAAAGAGGGGAGATATGCATGTGAGCGTTACCGGTAGACAGCAGCGAGGATGGTGAAGGATTGCAAGGTGCACAATTAAACCTGTCGTAACAATTTCTCTCTCTTTAAACTGAGACAATAGGCTTTCTAATCCTGTAATTTGCTTCAAATATAAATTCCTCATCCAAGCAGATAATTTTCATTTGCAATCTAATGTTTCAACGGAGTTCATATCTTTCAAGTTGAAAATTGGGCCTAGGTGATTAAACATTACAATGTTGAGTTTTTAATTTTTTTATTATATCCAATTCTCTAGGAATGTTTTCGTGTAAATATTTTTGGTATCAGAGTGAAAATGAGAGTTACGTGACGATTTGAATAAATCTAAGTGGAGGTCGCAGTTGCGCAGTTTGTGGCATTTTCTGATAGGTATTTCTCATATTTTTCTCAATTTTTCTGTCTATACAGAGTTTCTGCACATATGTTAATCAGTTTCTATATTAGGTATTCTAAGTGAAAATCTACATAATTTAGCAACAAATGCCTAAGCACAATTTCAAGCCACCTTTTACGAGTAATATTCCAATGTGGCCTCCTTGGTTGTGTATTTTAGACATTTCAGCACTTAAAATGTTCCTTACAATGCAATTTGTAAGTTATTAGAGCGAAGCTCCGGAAATAGTTTCCCCAACATGTGCCAACCAGAATTTGCAATGTGTTTGTTAATATAAGGCAAGTATATTAGGCTAACATGCTCATCAAAGTTTATATTACATATAGCAAAAGCGGAAACTCGTCATTGAACAAAATATTTTTTTAAACCAGCTGTGTGAAGACTATTTAGCAAACTTATTTTATAGCTCAGTAAGAAACATAAATATGCAGTGTTGATTAAAAATTGTGAACATTGTATTGCAAAGAGAATTTGCCATAAAATAGCTTACATTTTTGGTTTAAAACACGTAATCCAGGAATGACTTAACATACGCACCAAGCTTTGAAGCCCACTTCTTTATACAGATTCAGCAGTACATCTTTCTGAAAGTCTTCCAGATTTGAAACCCGTTTTCCTGTTTTACGGTGTTTTCCTTGGGATTTAAACAAGGGCTATCCAGATGCAGAAGTGGTTACTTTACCTTGTTGCACTACGTGCGACACTGAATGTTCACTTACATTGCATGCTTTAGCTGTTAGCACCCGGCTCTGTTTAAATGCAATGTTCGCACGCACTTCTTCTGATTGCAATTCTTTTAAAAAAGTGTAAACACTGAAAATAATAGCCCGCGCATCTGAATACAGTACTTTCCCTTTCGATTTCCTCGTCTATAGGCCGCATGTACCAGGTTTTAATGTCATGTTTCTTAGCAACAAAACGAGTTAACAGTAATTATAAGACACAGGTAACATTGTACATATACGTCAGACATGGAACACGCATAAGAATAAACTAAATTCCTTTTCCTTTCCTGCAGACATCTCACTCCTTGAGAAGAAAGATATTTGAGACGATAAATAAACAATCATGATGCAAGGCAAGTGTCATTTGCTATCGCTGAGTGCAGCATTGGTTCAGTCACTCGTATCTTGGGCTGCAGGCCACCTAAAATATTGCTTCTTGTAGTCAGCTTCAACATTTCTAGCTCTTTGCAGTGGAATTCTTTGTAATAATGAGCTGTTGCTGGATTTGATGAGTGCAAAGAGAAAAGCGAAAAGCGAATATTGCGCTAGACAGTGCGTTATTGAACTGGGCGTCGCCTCTCTAGGATAAGCTACTTGCTCTCACACACCTTCTTCTAGCTCCGCCTCATGTGTCTTCTTATTCCGTACGGCCTTTAGCTTCTGCTTTGTGAAGACTGCATTGTAACACTAGGCATGGTGCAGCCATCAAAAGTAGCAAGTAGATTCATCCCACATTATTTTAGAGGACAAATATGTGTCACAATAGACATAAACCATTTAAAGCTAGAGATTTCTTCCGGGCTTAAAAGTTGTGATCTGCTGGAGTTTAGAGTTCCAGACGTTTCGTCCACACCTGAGGTGGACATCATTGGTGGTGCTGTCTGAGTCTTCTCGGCAAAGGTTCAGTTACAACAGAATCGCTGGCTGAAGGTGCCATATTTATATCTGGGCTGCTCACAGGGGATTGGCTGGGCTTTTTTTTTTCTAGCTTTAGAGCTTCTTTTCTGTTAAAATTATTGGGGTGTTTGTAAATTTCTATGGCTTCACGTTGAAGTCTGGCATGGTAGTATGGCATAGATGAAAGAACAGTAGTCTCCTTGTACTGAATTGTGTGTTCTCCATGGGCCCATATTACATGTTCCACGACCGCTGACTTGTCTGTCTGTCTCAGACGGCAGCATCTCTTGTGTTCAGTGAGTCAGATGTTGACACTGCATTGGGTGGTACCTATGTACACTGCACCACAGGAACACTGAATCTGGTAACCGCCGGCCAAACCTGGTATATTTTGCCAACTGAAGCAGGGCATTAATCTGTCTGGTAGGTTTGAAGATGGTTTTGATGTGTGGCGCTTGAGTAGTTGTCCTCTTTTGTCAGTGACACTTTTGAAATGAGGCAGAAAAGCAGTGCCTTTGCTCTTGGGTGGACCCTGTTTGAGGTTGGCAGGGTGAGGCCTAGGTGGCCGTATTGCTCTGCAAACTTCTTGTGCTGTGTAACCATTTGAATATAAAGCCTGTTCAAGATGTCGGAGTTCCTGTTGTAATAAGTTAGGCAAACAAGCTAGTGCAAGTTAAGCAACAAAGGGGCAATTCCTAAGTCGAGTAGAAATAAACTGGGTAAACAAGAAGTGGGGTATGACTAAGTGGAATGGGAGGGCAGACAGGCATTACGTGTGTGGGCAGATTGAAACAACAGAAAGGTGAGCAGAAAAGTTCAGCTCATATTTGGAAAGATATTAAATCAAAAAAATGGATATCAGATAATAAACATTTGTTAATATATAGGAAATCAAAAAAAAGGTGGGGGGGGGGGGGGGGGAATGGTGCTTCATGCTGTGTGCCAAGGAAGAATAAGTGATCAAGTGAACTGTGTTCAGTGGTGGCAGAGGGGGGGAGGGTTGGAAATAATAGTTTAGAGTTAGTCAAGTAAGCACCTCAAAAAAAAAAGTGAAAGTTAAGTGAGCAAAGAAAGTGGTAGTGATATAGAGCTAAGAAGAAAGTGAATAAGTGAAGTGTAGGAAATTAACCAGGAAACATAAGAGAATTGAGGGGGAAAAATAAATTTTAGAATGGACTGGGTAATCTAAAATAGTAATGATCTTTGGGAAAAGAAAGTGTAAAATAATTTGGTGAAAATAAGAGAATCCAAAAGACGAAAGTGAAAAACAGGTTTGAACAAAGTTAGTTAACTGTAGTCAAAGAATAAACAGCCCATGTCAAAAATTATATGTAGAGAATTGCAGAGGGCTTTCATATGACAGAGGGATTAGGACCCAAGTTCATAGGCAGCCTAAACTGTATGTGCTTAGGTACTCAATAGATTCATATAAATATAAGAATAATGCAGCCAAACTTGATAAAAATGACAAAAACCTGAATTTATTGTTAAAAATGACTTACCTGTAAAAAGAATACGCTCTATGTGATAAAAATGTTCTAAAAGAGCCATGTATATTTTCTACATAGGATCACCTTTGCATCATTAGAAAATATATGCAAAGTCATTGATATCTAGGCCCTGATAATCACTTAACTTTAACTACAGAAAAAAGTGTTTCATGCTCTTGAACGTGCTATTTGCACACTTTTTGACATGCCCTCCTAGTTCTGCAAGCGATTCAAGAGAAGCAGCTGTATTGCTAAAGGAACAACTTATCATCATTGTCCATGCTCCGATGTTAACGTATTGTTACTTTTGTTATTCAGTCTAGTGATAAAACAAGGATCGTACGCTAGCGAAAAAGTTTAAACTCACCATACAAAAAACTCAGATACTCCATTTTAGATGCTGTACTTGTAGACATAGTTGAGATCAAATACTTACTCTGCAACAAACTTCATTACATATGCTATGAAATACACAAAAATCACTCGCATAAAGCATGTTTTTATACTGTCTGTAGTCTTTTTGTGTGCTGCAAAGAAATGGTTATTTTGATGAACAAAACAATCTCTTGCTTTGATGACTGCTTTAGAAATTTTTGGCATCCTTGCAGTCAATTTTTGTAACACCTCTGGAGTTATATCACCCCAGGCTGCCACATCTCATCCACACTGTTAAGGATCATCTGTTTTGCTTTCCTGTCAAGTTCCTCCCAGAGAAGTTCAGTTGGCAATAAATTCGGAGATTGTAGGGGCCAGGTCATGGATTTTAGTACTCCCGCCTCTTCTTTACTACTCACATAGTTCTACACAACTTTGATGTTTGTTTAGGGCCATTATCTTGTTGAAAAACAAAACCACGTCCAGTAAGGCTCATATCAGGTGGCACAACATAGTGCGAAAGAATCTGATAGTACTGTTTTTGCTCCAAAATACTATCAACTTTCACTAGGTCTCAAACATCATTGTTCCCAAAACACCCCCACACCATTACACTTACACCTCCATGTTTCACAGAGAAGGCGAGGCAAGCTTCAAGAATTCTCTGCCCAGAACGACAGCGGACGTACTACTGACGATTTAAACCAAATTTCTCAAATTTGGATTCATCCATCCACTGAATACAATGTATCTATGAAAATTAAAAAATCCAGTTTTCTTGTGATTGCTTTGAATTTTTTTCCACACACTCAGAACATAAAGTAAATAGTATACACAAAATTCCAATGTCATACATCAAACCATTTTTAAATTATTAATATATTAATAATAAATCACTTTTTGATACGCTTATGTGAAATGACCCTTGGACCCTACAGTTTATTGTATTTCTCCTAAATTTTTAATTTGAGTTCAGTATGCAAATATAAAGAAATTGCCATACCAAAATTGTTTAGACTTAATTAGTTTAAGAGAAAAAAAATGTTTCGTATACTATTTATCAATATTTTCAATTTTTTCAGTTTGAGTTATGAAAAATAGTTAATTTCAGCTCAATTATTTAATATTTTTGAACTATCACACAAATTTTAATACCTTAATCTCTGAAGATCTACTGAAAATTCCAAGCTAATAAGTTATAAACTAGGATCCAAGGAGCTTTTAAATAGTGAAAAATGCTGAAAAAAAAGAAAAGAAAAAAAGAACTGAGAAAAATTTAAAGTTTAAGAGTGTTTTTGTACTTCACCTAAATCCAATCAATTTAAAATTCCCCAGCACCATGTGTGGGACCCTGTGTTGCTTTCTTCCAGGCTTCAATAGCATTTTTTGAGAATTTTAAATTTGCTTGGTTGTTTCTTAATGTGCAAACTTTACTTTCACCTTCACATTGTTCACAATGGTTAGACATTTACTGTTCTCAGCTAACCTCTACACTATCCACTTTCACAAATTTATACACAAAATTCATAAAATATTTGCTTGTTATGGCTCTACTATAGGCTAACGAATAACTTAAAATCTATTGACTACCTAAACAATGCCAAATATAACTGGAACACTGAAATAACCTGACAAGATAATAGAATTACAGAACACTGATGGCATTTCTCTGTTTGGAAGCAAACTATGTCAGATTCACGGTATTTCAGTTCAATATATCAAATTTGGTTCAGCACAGCCAACTCACAACCTTTCTAAAGCAAAATTCCCTGCAAGAGACCAAAATCAAAGCTAGTGAAAATGAAAAATGCAAAGCTGTAGCAACAAAGTTTAGCGAGGAATGCTCACCTGTACTGGGACATTGAAATGCCCTCCTAGAGCTTTAAAAATGGCTGATATTGAGAAAACTGAAGCGTGCCATTAAAGTACAAATTATAAGCATAATAAAAAATGTAAAAGGTAAAAATCAAAATGTTTGGCAATTTTCACCAAATTTCATAGATACATTCATTGCCTGAACACCTTTCCATTCGTTTAAGGACCAATTCTGGTGCTCTTTGGCCCACTGTAACCTTTTAAGCTTGCGCTGATGGATTAACAATGGCTTCTTCACAGCTACACGTCCAAACAACGAAACTGCACATAGGCAACTTTTTACTGTCGACATTGACACTGGCTCTGCACTGGTAGTATTTATTTCACTGCAGATGGACACAGCTGCATGCCACCTATCACGTTTGCTCAAAAGTATAATTCTGTTGTCCTCCACTACTGATGTTTTTCTTTGACATCCACTGCATGGTTAATCAGTGTAGGAACCAGTTTCTTCTCTGCACTTTAATGGAGAATGAACATTATAGTCAGAAATACCCTGTTTAATTAGCTATTTTTCTGTTGGACCATTCTGCATCTTTGTATGCACATGCCATTGCTCTTTTTTTTTTCTGCACTCATATTTGCTCTTTTACACATTGTTTATTTGGGGTACTTAGTGATACTAATATGCCTACTGTGCAATTAACAGTTGGGCTGTCACACAACTGATCTTGACCCCCAGGGGTCTACTTCGGTAGGTACGGGTTTAGCGCACCCTGGGTCCCGAACCGCTCACCATCATTTCACCCCTTTCATACTCATAAACTGTGCCACGTGTAGCTGTTTTTGTTGCTACTTTTCATCATCCTCTTCCTCTTCTAGGTTTATTCTGATTATTAGTATCTAAGGCTTTAGGTTATAACTCCTGTCTAACTAGCAGGGATCTTTCCTATCTCCGTGGTCCTGTCCCACGGTTTTCAGCGCGGCCCCCGACTTGTGCGCTCTTCGGAGGTCTCAGCGCGAAGGTTGCGCGGACCCTTCACACTGCCCCCATGTGTAGCCTTAGGTGCGGAGCCCGTCCACACCGTCATGTACACCCCCGTAGCTCTCTGAGGGCCCGGTCTGTGTTAATTCCCCGACGGCCGTGTGCCGTCGGGTTAGTATCACCGGCCGAACGTGTTACCGTTGACGGGACACCGGTGTAACCAACTACAAGTCCCCTGAATCCACTTTGACTCCGTTGAGGCAGCGTGGCCTAGAAAGGGGAGCCACAGGCGGTTATTCCTGTGGTAGGGACATAAAGCCGGGGTGTGCGTGGTGAACGGTATACCCATGTGGACAAGCAGTGGAGATCGGAGGGTAGTCCCTGTGATGTACACCTTGAGGTCGGTCATGGAGGGGTGTCCATGATGGCACAGACCGTGCAGATTTGGTGTCTTTCTCTTTGACCCCCGGATGGCAGGCTGACGCCGACGATACCGAGAGGGGGTCGCTCTCAATATGCATCCGCGCAAAAACTCCTCATTTTACTCATTTTTGGTGTTGACCTTGGCTTGTGATGAGAAAACGGTAGAGGACCTTAGCCCCTTCTATGTCAAAAAGGGTGTTGAGCGAATCTGTGGCCCTGTGAAAAATGCAACCAGAGTACAAGACGCTACGCCCTTGATAGAGGTGATTACTGCAGACCAGTCAGAAATTGCTCAAAGCGAGTTTGTTGGGCTCCTACCTTATCCAGGTAGTCCCACACAAATCCCTCAATACATGTAGAGGAGTTGTCACCACCTCCAGTCTTGATGGTCTGTCCAATAGTCACCTGCGTTTCAGATCAACAGGTGTGTCAGGCGCACCGCCTCACTCGAAAACAGGATGGCAAAGTGATCGATTTACGCACGGTGTTCTTAACATTTAAGGGTACTCAGTTACCCGAGTAAATCTTCTGTGGCTACAAGCGTGCCGCAATTCGGCAGTATGTTTCGAACCCTATGCGCTGTTTTCAGTGTCAGAAGTTCGGACATACTAAGCCCTCCTGCACCCATCCTGCAATTTGTGAGCGTTGTGGACTATCATACCATGAGGGCACGGCTTGTAGCCGTGATCCTTATCGTGTTAACTGTGGAGGGAGCCATCCATCCAGCTCGCAGGAGCTGCGCCTGAAAGAACGTTTGACGTTTCTTGAAGCGCGTCGTCGCTTTCAACAACTGCAACCTGCTACCACCACAGGTTTTGCATCCGCTGTCCGTCGCCCTCCTGTGAACATGCTTCGACACAGACAGACTTACCGGCGAGCAACTCTCCACCGTCTCGTGATACTGCACCAGCAACTACATCTTCCGCAGTGCAGACACGGTCACCAGCCGTCCACAAGTAGAGGCCACACCGTTTTGCCTGTGCCCACATATCATTGGCGACCTAAATATCGGACGAGTAGTCATGCCTCTATGAAGTCGTGCTCCGTGAGCCGCCGGGGATCTTCAGACGGCGAAAAGCCCATCGGTCCCAAGTGCGCCAAGGTTAAGATGAAGAAGAAGAAGATGAAGACCATGCCTTAACCTTTTTATTATGGAAATAATTCAGTGGAATGTTAATGGGCTCCGGGCCCGTGCTCCGGACATACAACATTTAGTTTCGCACCTTTCACCTTCAATCGTCTGTCTACAAGAAACCCATTTGCAGCCTAACCACGTCTTACATCTTCGTGGTTTTTCGGCATTTAGACATGGCTCTGCAGCTGATGTGGTATTGCTAATCTAGTGGCGCATACCATTTCTGCCACCAGCATCCCTCTTAAAACGCCGCTGCAAGCTGTAGCAGTGCGTGTCCAGTTGCTGGGCCTGAGTCTGTCTATTTGTAATGTCTATATGCCACCGGTCATTGTCGTGAACGAGAACGACCTTCGGGCTCTTTTGGCTCAGATTCCGCCACAGCTTAACTTCCTTGGTGGTCTGAATGCCAAACACGCTTTGTGGGGCTCCGACACTGACGATGTTCGTGGGTGCCCTGTAGCAGAGTTTGCGATGTGTCCGGCTTCCTTTTGTTAAACACGGATGTCCCTACCTTTCTATCATCTGTCTATGGTACACACTACGCCATAGACGTTTCCTTTTGTAGCACATCCTTGGTGACTTTATTTGACTCGTCGGTCCTTTCGGACCTATTCGGCTGTGAGCATTATCCCATTAACATCCACCTATCCAGATACCATGCTGTGCCAATACGCTATCCTCACTGGATTATTTCCAAAGCTGACTGGGAGAAATTTCGCTCCCTCATTAATCTTCACGACGATGTGTTCCCCACCATCGATGAATTGGTGGAGTATTTTACATGTTTTGTCCTGCTTGCAGCGAATTCCAGCATTCCTCGTGGTTCTACTACACCTCGTCATGTTTCTGTGCCTTGGTGGTCCGAGGAGAGTCGTTTGGCTGTTAAAGCCCATAAACGGTCTCTGCGAGTTTTCAGTTCACATCCTACGGAGAAAAACTGTATTGCCTTTAAGCGTGCTCGTGCCCGGGCGCGTTTTGTACTTCGCAGTCAAAACGTACATCCTAGTTAACTTACGTCTCTTCCCTCTCTGCTGCTCGGTGTATGTACGGCAAGTGTCGCCGGATGATTTTTCCCGGTCATACCGTACAGGGCTACCATTACACCAGCGAGCAAGATATCATCGACGCCCTTGCAGACTCTTTCGCTGCTGATAGCCAAACCCAAAGCTATAGCACCGCTTTTCTACCCATCAAGAATCTGCGGAGCGGGTAGTCCTCATGTTAACAGTGACTGTGGCGAGCCGTACAACGCCCCTTTTACGGAAGCGGAGCTGGCGCATGCCTTGTCTCTCGCAAAGGATTCCTCTCCTGGTTCTGATGACATCCACCGACAAATGCTGCTTCATCTTCCATCTGCGGCTCTCTCCTTCCTGCTGAGCATCTACAACCGTATCTGGTTTCAGCAGGTTTTCCCGTCTTCCTGGTGCGAAGGCACGGTCATCCCTATCCCTCGCTCCGGGAAAGATCGGACACTTCCCTCTAGCTACCGTCCTATTTACCTAACTAGTGTCGTTTGTAAGACATTGGAACGGATGATTAACATTCGTTTAGTGTCGTGGCTAGAAACGAATAACCTGCTGAGCAATGTTCAGTGCGGTTTTCGCCATCGCTCCAGTTTCGACCATTTGACACGCATGGAAGCTTACATACAAAATGCCTTTCTCCTGAAGCAGCGTGTCGTGGAGGTCTTCGACCTGCAGATGGCCCACGACACTACGTGGCGCTATGGCATCCTATGTAATTTGCATGAATACGGTTTGCGCGGTCATCTAGCGATCTTCGTTTTTAACTTTTTACAACTTCGTCGATTTCGTGTTCGCATTGGCAATACGCTCTCACAAGAAAGGATCCAGGAAAATGGTGTGCCCCAAGGGTCGATTCTCAGTGACGCTTTTCGCTGTGGCTACTAACGGAATCGCCAGTGTTGTTCGTAGCGGAATCCCGATGTCACTGTATGTCGACGACTTTGCGATTTATTATGGCTCTTATAATCTTAGCACATTACGAAAACGCAATGTATCCACTGTCATCGATTTCGTGGTGTGCACCCTCCTGATCTTTATTTGCGTGGCACACGTCTGCCGTTTGTTCCGCACCTTAAGTTCTTAGGGCTTCACCTCGACAGGAAACTCACCTGGGAGCACCATATTCGTGAACTTCGGGCTTCCTGCGATCGTTCGCTTCGGGTACTCAGTCTTATCTGGGGCATCTTGGGGCGGCGATCGCTCTGTAATGTTGAGGCTGTATCGCTCTTTGGTCCGGTCTAAACTAGACTATGGCAGTTTTATTTATGGCGCGGCGTCCGCCTCTGAACTCCGCCTTTTAGACACTGTACACCATACTGGTATCCGTCTTGCCACTGGGGTTTTCCCCACTAGTCGGCCCGCCTGTCTGTATGCTGACTCAGGTGAACCACCTCTGTCTCTTCGGCGCTCGGCTTTATTATGTTCATTCGTGGCCAGTTTGGCTGCTCACCCTGGTCACCCTTCTTTTCACCCTGTATTGCGCCTGGAACTCGTTCACCGTTATATGCGAAGTAATACTGTATCCCGACCAAGCGGCATTCGCTTTCGCGAACTGCGAACTGCTCATCAAGTCCGAATGCCTGCTGTAGAGCGCTATTCCCTTTGCCGCTATCCTCCTTGGCAGCTCCAGCGTGCCAGGTTCGACCTGGAGCTTTCGGGCTGTGCTAAGCCAGCTACCCCCCCCCCCCTACCCTCCCCCCGTCTCACTCGGTGTATCCTCAAGTTTTCGCCGAGTTTCTGGGACGTTACCGGAATTATACTATGGTATTTACCGATGGTTCCCAGGTGGGTGGGCGGGACGTTACCGGAATTATACTATGGTATTTACCGATGGTTCTCAGGTGGGCGGGGCCGAGCGGTTAGCGCGCTCGCCTAACACCTAGGCGGTCCGGGTTCGATCCCAGGGACCCGCATGTGGTATTTGTGGTGGACGAAGCGGCGTCAGGGCGGCTTTTCTCCGGGTGCTCCGGTTTCCCCCGCCATCTCATTCCACCGGTGCTCCATCTTCATTCCATGTATCATCAGTGTCACCGCCTGCGGTGCCGTAGTAGTAAAAGCGGACGTTAAACACTACAACAACTCAGGTGGGCGGGCCTACAGGATGTGGTTTTGTTCATAACGGTGACGTTCACAAATACCGCCTTCCGGACGCCTGCTCGGTTTTTACCGCGGAGCTATATGCTATATTTTATTTTTTACTTTTGATCTCCAGGTTATGTGCTGGTTGTTTTATTATATGCTCCGATTTTCTTAGCACCCTTCAAGCCTTGAGTCAGTTTATCTCCAGCACAACACTAGCGATTAAGATACAGACCCTCGTATCACAGTTACTGAGTCATGGATACCAGTTAATTTTTATTTGGACCCCAGGCCATGTGGGCATTACTGGGAACGAGGAGGCAGATGTAGCTGCTAAGGCTGCCTGTCATTTGCTGGAGTTTTTGACACGCACTCTACCTTTTACTGATGTGCAGTACTTCCGACGCCACCTCTTGTTATTCTGGCAGAAGACTTGGGAAGAGGTGGCTGGCACACAGTTGCGGACGATTAAGGACACCGTGCAACCTTGGCTGACATCATGCAGGGATTCTCGGCAGTTGGAGGTGATTCTCACCAGATTGAGAATCAGTCACACATGCTCCATGCATGGCCATCTATTGCGTGGCCACGTGGCTCCTATGTGTCCACCATGCGACATACCACTCTCCGTACCGCACGCTTTGCTAGATTGTCCGTGGTATACTAGAGAGCGCCAATGCTTTGGCCTGGGGTTGACCCTGCAATCTGTTCTCGGCGACGACTCGGTATCTGTAGATAAGGTGCTGCAGTTCGTTGTCGAAATTGCCTTCACGAAGCAAGTTTAACTTGCATTTTATTCTTTGGGTCGTCATTTTCAGAGTTTTAGACTGTTTTTTAGTGTTGTTTTTAGCGTTTTAACTCTACTGTTTTAAGTTTTTAAAATGTTACATTTTAATTTTAATGTTTTAGCCAGTTAGATTTTAATGTTTGACGTTTTGACTCTTTCCCATTTTAATCCCTTCTTTTATCTTTCATAAATAGCCATGCCAGTTTGAGTGATTTTGGATTTTAACCTTTGACTTTGGGCCCAAATGACCTAGCTGTCGATGGGCCCTTAAACCCCACTCACTCACAACTGATACGGACTATTGAAACTACTCTGATTACACAAGTATTGGGAAGAGCTCTGGGACACTCCAAACTAAATATTTCCCCATGAATGACAGAGTAGGATGTAAGCAACAGTGACATAAACATAAACTAACATGTTTAACATGACACCAGAAAATGTCATTCAAGACAAACCTGATACCAAAAGACAGCATTCAGAAGCATGTTACAGTGATGCATTGATATGATTTCATAAGTTCAATGCAGTATAAAACTATTGAAGGTTCAAGTCACTTGTAATGAAGCATACTGTAATTTGCCTTCAAATATTCAAAAGAATATATTAATTCTGAATTAATAATTTTGGTGGAATCAATAACAATAAACACACCAACAAAAATACAGTTGCTGAATTTAAACTTTCTGTCGCTCGTGTATAATATACTTAAACTACTGTTTAATTAGTTGGCAAAATAAATTTTAAATCCTAATGGTTAATTAAGTACGTGGAACATAATCCCACAATGGCCTATTAATTCAGCCATTGGCTAATCTGGAAAAACAATGGTAGAAAGTTCAACCTGTGGCCTTCTATGATATAATTTAAAGTATGATTGCATAAAAAGGTAGGAAAAGTCCTGTTCCCTTGATGGGAACAATGCTATCAGAACTTAGGAAAACATTGGCAAATTATGCATTTAAAACCTGCTATATGTAAAAGATGTGATTGATTGTATTGGATGCATACTCAAGTGACACATTAGAACTATTTTCAACCCCACAAGACAGTTTAAGAATTTATTTTGCCCAGCCCAGACACTTGAGGTACCCATTCCCTTCAGCTGGCGGTGTGGTTTATGTAAGCACCTCTTGGCTAATTTTCAATACCCAACTTACAGAATACAGGGGTAATGGCCATCTAGACCAACCTGAAATGTTTTCATAACATGATACTATTAGCAGAGGGATATAATGCAAAACCAACATCTCTCATCTGTGCCAGACTATGCAAGGCCATTGAAATATATAAAATCCAAGCAGTTTAAACAGGAAAGAAAAGCATTAAAACTAAATGGAACTAGGGCCCAATAATTTAGTATATTGAGCATTGCACAAACAGAGAAATCATGCAAACCAATCGGGGACAAGTGGTGACATTGGAGTGAGTAATTCTTTCCCACCACAGTTGGCCCCAAGCCAATCGCATAAGAGCAACTCCATCATAAGTACTGTTGCTCTTCCAGTCAAAGGGATCATTTGCAGCTGAACTTTTACCACAGAGAATCTGATGGCAACATTGAAGATATGTACTGTGGTTGTGAATGAAACTTCTGAACAGGAAACTTCTATTAGACCATAGCTTCTTACCTCAAAAATAACTTCTAGCTGTAATGTATATTATAATTGATTATGGGTGAGCGTAATAGCCACCCTTAAGGGATGCCTAGTCCTGGTTACCCTGAATGATGATGAAGGCAGATTTTCTAATAGGTGCCCTTAAGGGAGAGAATTTGGTGCCTGTAGATCTATTAAACTTGTTCATTGTTGGTGGGGTATTTGCACAAGAATATGCTGATGAGATATGTGTTGTAGCAGTTGACAACTTTCCCATATGATTTGTGAGCTTATTCAAGGCTCTTTTCTAAAGCTCATAATTTGTGTGTAAGCAACTGGTATCCAGTGTCAACAAACACCTCTTAACAGCACAAAGGTACTGTAACATTGTGTTCTTAAAGTAATTCCTGTAGCCTTAAAGTGTGTACAAATATCCACATTACACCACAGGACAACTTTTAGAGCAAATGAAATAGTGAAGTGCAATTGGAAATAGTTCATTAGTACATTGTGTATACTAACGCTTATTTGATACATTCAAATGAACGGGGTGAGTAAATACTGTAACTCAACTTCCAAAACATTTAAACATGGGCATAAATATTTTGCTTCCATTTATCATGCAGTACTCGGTACTCCCCCTATTGGGTTGTTTACTGCAATGAAGCTATACTCTGACACTTGTCCCATTAGTATTATGTGTCCGTGCGTGCAGTCAGTATAGTGGTCTTCAATTCCTAAGAGTAGTTTACAGAAATATGAGAGCAGAAAGCTTCTTAAAAATTGTGAAAAGTCTATTGTGTTAAATGTGTACTTTTTCTTTGAACTGTCATGACACACTGATTGTGAAAGACATAAATTGACATCTGAAGTAACTGATGTATCTGTGAATACTGTTTCAAATGTGAGAACCGGAATGAAACAAACAGGAACAGTAAAAGCCCCTAAAAAGAAAAGGGAAAAGCCATTTAGGGTTTTTGGGTAAGTGGATGATTTTGTAAAATGTGCTATTTGCTTTAAAGTGCACAGTTTCTTTTGAAACAATGAGCTTCCTACCATATAGATGAAACCTAGGGAAATGAGGGATGTAACTTCAAAGGCTTGGACAACTCTACTGTAGAGTCAAAGAAAAGTGCATTTTTTTTTCTGGACTGTAAAAAGGTTTTAAACATCCAAATGGCAAAGGCAAGCACCTTATTTTGCATATTGGCATTGATAGTGGGTTTCTAGATGGCTTATTAATGTTTGAGTCAAAGAAAACAAATAATTATCACGAGATGAATGGGGAAGTATTTAAAGAATGGTTGGAGGGAATACTGGGTGAACTGGTTCCTAACAGTGTCATTGTTATGGACAATGCCCCATACCATTCTGTTAAATTATATGTGTCCCAATAGTTTGTGGTGTAAACAGCAAATTGTAAACTGGCTGAAAGAAATGCAACTTTTGATGAAAGTGACACAAAAGCTGAGCAACTAAAAGTTGCACAAGCACTAGCAGATCAAGACGAAAGGAAATGGTTATAGATGATCTAGCAAGTAAAGCGGGTCACACTGTTAAGATTACCACCATATCATAGCAATTTAAATCCCATTGTACTTGTTTGGGGGTTTGTCAATGGTTAAATGGCGAGAAACAAAACATTTAAGTTAAAAGAAGTACGACACTAGAGAAGGCAGTGTCTGAGATTTCACCAAGTGTATGAAGCAGATATCAGACTTGTCATATGCAGGAAAACAGAATTTGGCAGGCTGGTTATCAACCTGGATTTTTATAGTGATACAACTGCGTCAGATTCTGAGCTGGGTGTAGTGCCTCTGACAACTCAGATTAGCATAAGCTTTTACTCTTCTTCTTCTTTCCCTGATTACCCTCCCCTTATGTAGGACTTACATCCCCTAGGGTCAGATGCCTGTCGGGGAGCAGAGACCTCTGGACCAGAAAGAGTGAAGACCTGGAAGCAGGTGGTCAGCCAAGAACCATAGTGAGGAAGAGGATGATATGAAATGCAGGCGAAATGGGTGATTGGAAGGGTGATAATGGAGCAATTGGTGAAATGAATGGTGGGGGAATTTGGAGAACCCAGAGAAAACCTGCCTAGACACCACTTCGTCCCGCCTAGGTGGTAGGCAAGCAGTCTAACCACTCAGCCATGGCCGCTGTTATACTTCCAGACTCAGGGAAGGATGAGGAATAATCCTGGCTGGAGAAAAATTCCTACTCCCCTGCTGGGAATCAAACCCGGGACCCCTTGCACAGCAGGCAGGTGCTCTACCAACTGCGCTATGGGGCCAGACAAGCCTTTACTCACAAAATTATATTTCATAACCTTTCTTAACCAATCTTTTTAATTCGTTAATTTAGTTTATTTAGTAAATATGAGCCAAGTGCAATTCTGACCCCACACTCCTGCAGTGAAAGATATGGTGATTGTGATAAGAGTCAGACATGAACAGCTGAATGGAGAGAACGTCAACATGTGTTTGTTTGGCAGAGTGATACAGCTGCAATGTTTGTGCGTCCCCACTTTAAGCTTGGAGGGGCTATGGTTTACTGCAGGCAACATCATGTCCTAAGCTCTGAGACTTGCTTATACAAAAGGTAGAACGGTTGTGTCATGCCTCTTTAGTAAGAGAAAATTGATATTGAGCTATTGCTAGAAAATAAGTTTGGTTTTTGAGTGCCCTTTTACTTCAGAAGAAAGTTAAGTGTATTTTTCATGACCAAGTATCTTGGAGTAATCCTGGATCACAGCTGAAGTGGGTTAAGCATGTAGAATTCAAGGTTGATAAGGTCCAAAGGTAATTTTGGGTTTGTAGGAGAACTTCATATAAGGTAACATCTAGTAATCTAATGTCTCTGTATTCTTGGTGGGTCCTTATTCCTGAATGCATATGGAGGTTTGTATTAACCAGGCTTAAAGAATCCCATCTGGAGGAGACTGGGTGAAGTCCCACTTTAGTACAAGGATATTTACAGTAAAAGTGCCTACCACCGAGGGTTGAATCCAGCAAAGTAGAACCCACCCAAGAAGTGGGGTTCTGTGTGGTTCGCAGAGAGTTCTTCATGGAACGGGGGTTGGTAAGAGGTCCCCAGACTTTAGGTTGCTGATGTGCAATAAGAATCAACTTCTCAACTCAAATGTAGCAGCACTACTCTATGCTATGTGTTTTTTCATAAAGGCTTTTTGAAAAGAAGTAACTATACTGTAGCTGAAAGTCTAAAGTGTTCTGTGTTTACTGTCACAGCCTTATTTATGACTCTGTGTGCCATGATGTATGCAAACATTTCCAAATTAGTAGTTTGGCTAGTTTTGTGAATAGTGCTGTCTTAATGAACTTCATAACCACATCTGCAGCATATATATGCTCTAGTTGTCTCCTGTTTGATAAAGGTTGCAACACTTAATTTAGTGTAGTGGACATATTACTTTGTAATTTATGTGATTGCAATATTCACACTTTGAAAGATACAAGACTCGGAACTGAAAACATAAATGCCATAGCTGGGACTTGAACCATGGATTTTCTACTCTAAGTACAGCTGCTCTAACCACAGAGCTACCATGGCAACATGCTGGTACAACATTAAATTCCCCAACTGACTTGCATTTTCCTGGTAGACCACAAGGAAATCTCAAATTTGAGATCACATACCCCTATGGCAACTTACATTTGTAAGCACTTCAGTCCCATACTTAAGTCTACCTTTCCAAGTTTGCCTGCATGTGGTTTGTGTGTGTTAGAACAGTTATCATTGATTGACCTTACAAATGAAAATTATTACACTTTGCTGGGCAAAGGAAAGTTTTACTGGTTTTAGTTTCAAGAAGTTGGCAAATGATGAATGTCACCATGTACATACTTCCTCTTTTTCCATGTGCATTGACTAAGACTTCATTTATTTTCAGGTGTGGAAATGTAAATTGGGCTCGTCGACAATCATGTAATATGTGTAATGCTCCTAAGTATGGTGAGGTGGAGGAAAGAACTGGCTATGGAGGTGGCTATAATGACCGTGGCATTGTGGAGTATATTAAAAGACAAGAATCAGATGATGAGTATGATGAGGTGGGTTAATATACCTGTGACTGTGTGCAGTAACTTAAATATGTTTCAAGTATTTACTCTATGCAGGACTAACACATTATTGAAGACTTTTTAAATATTTCCAAATTGCATTGACTGTTTTCATATGAGGGGGGAGGGAGGAGATGCAAGCTTTGTTTATAATGTAGACAATGATGAATTGCTTTTATACAGATTTTGTTCTTTAATTCCCAGGTTTTGGCTGTGGAAGTAGCTAAAATTTATATGCCACCTGTAGGGATCACTAAAATGTGAGTGCTAAAAGGGCAATAACTGTTTACACCCTTAAAGTAAAAAGAAAAGTTTGTAAAGGTTCTGTTTTTGGCCAAATCTGTTAAAAAAGTTTACATCATAACCAAGAAAGCTTTATGGATTATTAGTTCTAGATTGTATTGGATTGCATTCAGCGAGCTCACTAATGGCCATAAAGGCCCGTGAACATTGAACATGTCAAGGAAGTGTACAGTATAGTGCATATGTTAATAAACATTTGATTTGTATAATGAACGTAAAAATACATCGCATACAGGCAATATGAAGAAAACTAACAAAGTAGGGATATAAGGTTGGAGTGAGACTGAAAAATTCAATGCCATAGTTTGGATTTGAACCATGCATTTTCTGGTCTCCAACTGGGGGCTCTAACCATCAAGCTACCATGGTCAACTTGTGGACATACCAAATTCTCCAACTCATTTGAATTTTCCTGGTGAACCACACGAGGAGATCTCAAATATATACAAGATAACACACCCTAATGGTGGCTTACTATGCTGTAAGTACTTAAGTCCAGGGCTTCAGGGCTTCATTGTTTAAACAACTATAAGGTCAATGAGTGGAAATTAATTGTTCTTGCACACTAGCCATGTATGGGACAATTCATTTCCATTGATTGACCTTATAATTCAGCAATGTCAACCCAAGCGCAATTTTGTGACCTTGGCAGTACTCGTGGGCATGTGCTCCGAGAGAGACTGTATAGCGGCGACATTAAGCAAAACATAACAAAATATGGGTGTACAAAGTTTGAAGGGAAAATAAAGTGCAATCTTGTTATTGTGTTTCTTCTTGTTTGGTTTAAAAGTATTTATTTACATAGATTTTGTGATCATAACGTTTTCATATGAATTACAATAATTTAAAATTACAATTATTTAAAAACAAATTAATATTCCAAAAATAAAATATTAAATCCACAAAAGATAAGGAATATTTATATAATTTTTAACTTCACAATTCAAAAGAAAACAAACTGCTCTTGTAACATAAAATAAAAGTAGCTCCACATTAAAACCTCTGCTTGTGGTCACACTTTGAATTTAATTATGTATTTATTATGCCCAGTTTATACTTTTCCACCAAACCTTAACATTTAGGGAGATATTAGTTACAGAAGCAAGTCTGAAGGCAGGCGTAAGGTTATCTGACAATTATGCTCTTAGATGCCACTTTGTCAAGTTCATTAAAGAAAAAACTTTTCGCAGAGGTATGTACTGCCAAACATACACATAATTTTTGCAGCAAATTTATGAAAGTCTGGGCATATTTGTGGATCAAAGCCTTGATAAAAACTGACAGTATTATTGTTGAATGCCTTTTTTAGATCAGAATTACAGTATAAATCAGAAAGTTCTAGTTGAAGTTCAACTGGAACATTCTCAGTATCAATAGAATATGGCAAGGAAAACAGGTCCAGTTTAGATTTTAGTGCTTCCAAATCTGAAAATCTTCCAGAAAACTTCTAAGAGGGCATCCAATATGTCACAATACTTATTAATTTCTTTGCTTATAGTTGGTTAAACTGTGAAGCCCGGGACTAAAGTACAAAACATAGTAAGTTGCCATTAGGGTATGTTATGTCCTGTGTATTTTGAGATCTTCTGGTGTGGTTCACCAGGAAAATGTAAGCAAGTTGGAGAATTTGGTGTTATGTTGGCCATGATAGCTCAGTGGTTAGAGCAGATGGACAGAGACCGGAAGTGGCGTGATTCAGATCCTGACTATGGCACTGAATTTTTCAGTCCCACTCTACAACTTTACAGCCTAGTCCTATACATGGCTAGCGTGGAAGAACAATTAATTTCCAAAGATTCAGAAACCGAATCACATGTTATAAGACTAACATAATATGAATATACAAGTACAAATTGAGTTTTGCCTTAAACTTTCTTTCTACTTTTACTGCCACATCACATTTCATTTGATTAGCAATCCATTGCATCTATTGTTAGTTCTGCAACACGCATATATTTAAATAGCTTTTGAGCAATCATAAATGTTGTTGTTGTTTTCTAGTGCCTTGCATCTGGCAATGAAGCCATTAGCATTCGTGCTTTCCAATACTTTTGAACTGTAGTTTCTTCTGATCTTAATGCTTCACAGGTCTTCAAGTGTTCTTCATTCATTTCTGCTGGATCGTTACACAGGACACATATCGGTGAGGCTGAGATACCTGCAATCATAAATGTAATTGGCAATGATTTGTCACTAAAGCTGCTAGATACTACTTACAGAGCTACATAAGCATTATCAGGATAATTTGTCTTTCAGATAATTTATTTGATAATGAACATTAAAAGACAATTATATACAGGCAATATGAAAAAAAAAAAGAACAAGGCAGGGATAGTGCAGAAACAAAATCAAATCTTCCCTGCTTTTTGTTGTTGTTGTTGTTGTTTAACAACGCTGTCAATATCCAGGATCACATCAGCATCGCTGGTGTGCCAGAATTTTGTCCCGCAGTTTTTTACATGCCACTAAATCTACTGATGTGAAGCTGCTATTTTTAAGTACACTTAAAAACCATCGGTCTGGACCAGATTTGAACCCGCGACCTTGGGATCAGTAGGCCAGCGTCCAACCAACTGAGCCACCCAGACTGACTAAATCCTCCCTGCAGTACAAGGCTGACATACTAGGTATATAAAAATACAAATTAAGAGGTAGAACTTGAACTTAAAAATTCAATGCCACAACTGGGATTTGAACCACAGACCTTCCGCTTACCGGGCGGACGCTCTAACCACTGAGCTATTGTGACAAACTGCCAGAATGGAATTAAATTCTCAAACCAGTTCGTATTTCTCCTGGTAAACCACAAAGGCAGTCTCACATCAGAGACAAACTACCCCAATGGTGACTTACTATTGTAAGTACTTTATATCCCAGGGTTAAATAACCTTCAGATGGTAATTATTATTTATTTATGCCAACAAACCTACTGTTGGTGTTTTTAAACACACAAGCCATGTGTGGGCAAAGTTTGAGAGGTATAACTGGAACTTAAAAATTCAATGCCACAACTGGGATTTGAACCACAGACCTTCCGCTTACCGGGCGGACGCACTAACCACTGAGCTATTGTAACAAACTGCCAGAATGGCATTAAATTCTCAAACCAGTTCGTATTTCTCCTGGTAAACCGAGCGTCCGCCCGGTAAGCGGAAGGTCTGTGGTTCAAATCCCAGTTGTGGCATTGAATTTTTAAGTTCCAGTTCTACCTCTCAAACTTTGCCCACACACGGCTTGTGTGTTTAAAAACACCAACAGTAAGTTTGTTGGCATAAATAAATAATAATTACCATCTGAAGGTTATTTAATCCTGGGATATAAAGTACTTACAATAGTAAGTCACCATTGGGGTAATTTGTCTCTGATGTGAGACTGCCTTTGTGGTTTACCAGGAGAAATACGAACTGGTTTGAGAATTTAATGCCATTCTGGCAGTTTGTCACAATAGCTCAGTAGTTAGAGCGTCCGCCCGGTAAGCGGAAGGTCTGTGGTTCAAATCCCAGTTGTGGCATTGAATTTTTAAGTTCCAGTTCTACCTCTCAAACTTTGCCTACACACGGCTTGTGTGTTTAAAAACACCAACAGTAAGTTTGTTGGCATAAATAAATAATAAATACAAATTAAGCTTTGTTTTTAACTCTCAAAAGGTTTTTACTGCCGTGTCTCATTCTGTTATTTGATTAGAGATGTATTACATCTGTTGTCAGTTCAATACGCATATTTAAGTAGCTTTCGAGCAGTCATCAAATGTAATTAATACCGATTTGCCATTAAAGCAGCCAGATACTACTTAGAGAGCTACATAAGCATTATCAGTATAATTCATTCAGATAAACTTGTACAGAACAATACTATTAGAAGAAGAGGAAAAATCAATCATTAGAGAAAAATGCAAACCTATTATTAACCGATTGATACGAAAGGAAAACAACCATGGAACCACCCACATGAAAAAAAGTACCAGAAATCTCAATAAGAAAAAAGTGTTTTTTATACATGGGTGGATAAAGCAACAAGCTAGTGATCATGGATAAGCCAGATTACAAGACAAATATGGAAACCATGTTGCACAGCACTGAGTTTGTGCCATTAAAAACAGATCCCATAGAGAAATACACAAAAACACTCCTATATACTCTGAAAGAGAAAAACCAACCAAGAAAAGAAAATTGATACCATGCAACCCAAATATACCCAGGATATATGGATTACTAAAGATTCACAAAGTCAGCAATAAAGTGCACCTAATCATTAATACTGTAGACTTGCCTGCATACAATTTGGTAAATTGGTCACTCAGAAAATTTGTGGCCTGGGTTCAAACCCAGGCAACTGTATGTGGGATTTGTGGTGGACGAAGCGGCAATGGGGTAGGTTTCCTCTGGGTTCTCCGGTTTACCGTGCCATCTTATTCCACTGGTGCTCCATCTTCATTCCATCTAGCATCAGTGTCACTGCCTGTGGTGCTGTATGTAGTAACACACACGTGCACGCACGCACATACACACACACCACACACCACACACCACACACCACACACCACACAACACACACCACACACCACACACCACACACCACACACCACACACCACACACCACACACCACACCCCACACCCCACCCCCCACCCCACCCCACCCCACCCCACCCCACCCCACCCCACACCCCACCCACGATAAAATGGCTGCTCTCCACAGACATTAATACAGAAGCAATTGAGGAATACCACATATTGACCAAACTGTGCATCAATCAGGATCACTTTGCCTTCAGGAGCAAAACTGTGCTACCGGTGAATGGTTTAGCAATGGGCAATCCACTTTCCCCATTTCTGGCAAACTTATGAGTTCTTTGGAAATACATGTAACAGAAGCCTACTCATATACGCATAAAGTCTGCTATGATATGTAGATGACATTTTTGCATAGTAGGCAAGAAGTTAAAGGATGCAACAACTCTGCTGAACTTAGAAGATACATCAGTAAAATTCATAATACAAACAGAATCCAATAATATGCTCCCCATTCTTGACATAAAAATCATGAGGGATTGGAATAAAATCAGTTTTGGAATTCATAAAAAAGACACAATAACAGATAATTACATTAAATATGACGCCTGCAACCCAAGGGAAGACAAAGGAATACAAAAATAGAATACATGGTACTGAAAATTGTACTGAAAAATGGTTTCACCAAAGAAATTATACACAGAAAGATAAAGAAATCCAAAAAGGAGAAGCAAATAAAGGAAATCGCCAAACTAAGCAACATAAAGGAAACCAAAAAGTTGAAAAAATCACATTCCAACTATGGATCTTTCAGAAATTCATGAAAATATTCAAACAATGTTGCAATCCTAGCCCCAATTAACAAGTATTGCTTAAAGATCTTGCTCAGGACTAACACAAAGACAAAATTTGGGTGGAAAAGACTTCTAGTATTCATGAACTTTGATGCAAAGAAGTATAGATTGTCTGAGGTAAAGAGGGCTGACAGTACCTCGAATAATAGAAAACTTGGATAACATGGACTTCGTCAAAAATTGAGAGGGAGACATATAATAAACTGGTGAAATGAATGAAAATGTGCTCAAAGATGTGAAAAAAAGGCATTTACTGTATTATCAACTTAACAAATGACCTACATACAAATTAAAATAAAATAAAAATACAAAATGAAAAAAATGTCCTACAGTACATACAGTATGTACATGTTCCAGTTTAACAGTTTACAAAATGTTATTTCTTCAAGAAGTCTGTAAATGTTTTGTGTTCAATGGAACACGCACGTTTGCTGCCATTTCATGCAAGATCTCTTGAAGTTGTCTCTGACTGTTGCCTTAGGTACTCGATCTTTTCTATTGCTTTGTATCCTTCATAGTGGCTGATTTTCTCATTCTCCATTTCAGTGTCTTCAATGTTACCCTCTTCCTCATGCATTTCTTTTTGCGTCATTCTATTTTTACACTACAAAGTACTTTGCACATCACACTTCGTAAAATAGAACCTTGGTTAACTTGGGGCTCGGAAAACCAGGACTCTGCAGCATACATAGGGAAGACAAAGAGGAACATTGATGTTAGATTTAAAGAACACATGAGAAATGTGAAATATGAACAGATAAATTTGCCATTGCAGAGCACTTTTGGTCTACATATCAGCAGCTGAAGAGAAACCTAAGCTTTTAAAGATCCTTAGGAAACCAGCAGAACTCTCCTTTAGGGAAAAAATGTTCATGCACACAAATAAAAAAAATTCATTAAACTTTAATGTCCCATATGAAAAGAATTTCATAGTGCAGGCTCTCCAGAAAAAATGCCATCTACAAGTCGCAGGAGGGAGTGCAACAATGGATCTAGACTGATGATAAAGATAAGTTTCTGAAACATGTCCCAGTAAGTTTTGGTGTAGAAAGTGAAGTTAGAGTAATAAAGATGTCAATTTTTGCATATAAATGTTAAAACATTAAGCTTTCATTTAAAACAATACCATATTTTTAAAGCTTACAAGACTGTGCATACAAGGTGTTAGGGGTATGAGTGCACAGACTTCAAAGGCAACTTCCTGACGTTAAACTGAAACATAAGTTCTTGTACCATTTTCCTCTATAGTGCATAGTTTCATAAATAAAAATTTAAACTGGTCATAAGTGTGATTGCAAATATGTCCCCACTCCGTTATTGTTTACTTCTGCAATTAGAACAGCGAGGTAGAGCTACAAAAGATACGTTATTTATGTCTTTACCATATGTTGCTAAAATGATTTGTTTAGCCACAAAATGATATGAAAGGACTGGATTCCAGCATGTCTATTGGAATAAAGTCGTGGGCATACGCTTGGCAACCCCGCAACATTAGCACTTGAGAAGAGCGGAATGTTGACAGTACAACTACCCCCGCGACATCCATGCACAACAGCAGGCTCTGTCAATGCTTCAGGTGCGTTAAATGCATTCAGATCTATGACAGTCTTTACAAATCAAGAGTATTTAGATATGCTTCTTGCTTAGGGCAAAACTGATTGCAACACACGTGAAGCGCAATGCTTGATGATCTTCACACACGTGTGTTTGAAGCAGCCCTAGAGATTGAGCAGAACACAGAAGCTCTAATGAGGGTAGGGCAAAATTGGCTAAGAAGATGCGATGCCTGCATAGATTCTCACGGAGCACATTTTGAACATCTAATGTAAAAGACATCTTGTTGAGTTTGCAGTTATTGACCATTAATAATTTTCTTCTTCTTCTGTTTCTTCTTCTTGTTCTTCTTCATGTCTTAGGCCATTTAGGCTGTTCCGGCTCCAAAGTCGTGTTGTTTATAATAGATTTTCCTGTTTAGCAAAAGGTGGCTGTTATTTAATTACACAATTACACGAATGAGGTATTTCCATATTTAACATTTGAAGTTACTATCTCTGATCATCCGACTACACCTTATGTGTAGCCTCTTATGCAGCTTTTAGTTTAGTTCTCATGAATACGATTGAATAGCTTAAAAGCAAACCACCCCATCCCTCGTTACTGGCATTAGCTGACAAGAAACACACAGGCACGTGGCGAACCGGATTTCAAGCGGTTTAGACCTTCACCCGTTGTAGGTGTGAACACATGCCTGGCCGCAAACCAAAACAAAACATTTGGCCTGTGTTGCCACACTGTGCAGATAATATATTCAATAATGTTTGATTATCTCCTTTACCTTTCAAGATAGATGGAGTTGTTATTAGACTTTATTATTAGTCATATTTGGATCTCCCAGCACGTGAAGTCTGTGCACTCATACCCCTAACACCTGTATATTTACTGTATCAGATATAAGAAGTTAAGGTTTTATTTTGGATGATTTGAATTGCCCTAACTGTAAAATAAAATGACTGAGCACATACTACTTGTGAAATATATAAGAAAATGCTTAATTTCTTTTCTTAAACTGACTGTTGATACCCATGTAGTACTCGATTCAATTTTTGTTACTGTTCTTGGTTCTAAGTTCTTAACCAGTATTTTTATATGCCTATATGTAAATATATATTCCAGTTTGGCCGAAAAAAAAAGAAAAAGAATGAGAATGAACAGAAGAGCAAAACTCAGATATCAATACAAAAAGATGATGATGAGGAGGAGGAGGAAGAAGAAGAGGAAGAGGAGGAAGATGATGATGTAAGTAATGGCTGTAGCAGTGAAACGTCTAAAGTGAGCTTTGAATTTTTAGTTCTTTTTTATTATAGTCAAGTTATTTGAGGTATTAACATCATTAATAGCAAATTAAACAAATGTGGGTGTATCACACTTTTCTTTTATGGCTATAACTTTTTTAAACAAGTAATATCATTAGCACTCTTGTTTCTGATATCTGCAATGCGTCATATGACTGACACATTTTAGCTTTGTAGCAAAGGAAGCTCTGTAAATAATATAATTCTTGGGAATAAGGAAACCTGAACAGTTATTCCATCTTAATGCATACTTTGGATAAACAGTAATAGATAGATTTAAAATCCAAACTTTTTTTTCTATATGAAAGTCACAATTTTGTTTAGAAAATAAGATGCACAATAGACTCCTTTTTAATGTCCCCACTGTTAAGGAATTCCTGTTTGTAACAAACATTTTCAAAACTCCTGGTAAACGCTCCATAAGTACAATGTTAAGTAAACCCACTAATAACAAACCTTTCTTTAACAAAAAGCCCACTTTTAGGGAACATAATGGATGTTAAGGCAGCATATCTCGGTCTATATGTGGATAGGTTGATTTGGTTGTATATACCTCTAAGGGCTTATCTGACGATTGGTTCAGTGAAAGTATGGGAATTAGACAATTGGCATTCTTTAGAAGTGAAAGCTTGGCATTACTTCCTGTTTAGTTTGGCCCAGTTCATGTTTACATTGCCTAAGCAAAAGTGTGACATCGCTTTCAGCATACTGTGTTGAGTTACGACTTGTGTTTCAGTAGTAATTAAAGTCATACAGAAATGTATGTATGTATACAATGGCTACTAAAGGGCGCACGAAATAAGGCACATGAGTATCTCCAATCCCTAATGAGCTATGCACTGTTGCCAGATCATATCGCTGTGCGAAAGAGAGGGAAGATATGCACATGAGACAGTAGCGAAGGAGGTGAAGGCTTGCAAGGTGCCGAATTAAAACCAGCCATAACAATTTCTCTCCCTTTAAAACGAGACGATAGCTCTGTAATCCTATAATTTGCTTCAAGTATAAATTCCTCATCTAAGCAGGCAATTTTCATTCGCAATCTATTGTTTCAAGGGAGTTTATATCCTTCATGAATGAGTGGCTCCATATTTATACTGATGGATCATTGATATCAAACCAAGATGGAGCAGGTGCTGGAGTCACATGTCACCTCTTTTCCTATTACAAATCTTTAAGTTATGGAACTACTAACTTTGATGGAGAAATTGAAGCAATTCGAATGGCCCTACAAAATCTTTTGTACAGAATTTCACATTTTCAGCAAGCAGTTATTCTCTCAGATTCCAGGGCAGCAATTATAGCAATTACTTCCAAGTTGTCACCAAAAAACCAAACTATTATAGAATGTTGGAAGATGCTTAGCCATCTAACAGCACTTCAAAAACACCTAGTCTTCCAATGGATACCGGCTCACTGTGGACTGAGTGGTAATGAGAAAGCTGATTTTCTTGCAAAAAAGGGTACCAGCAGTGTACAAAAATCTATAGTTAATTTACCATTTTATGCAGCTAAAAGATTAGTCAACTCTGAATTCAAAAAAATTATTGCAAAATATTACTATGAAAAATCAAAGAATAAAAGATGGGAACTACCAAACATTCAAACAGTGATTCCTGAGTATCCTCGAAAAACAGCAGTTGCAACCTTCAGGCTGATTACAGGACATGATTGTCTGGCAAAACATTTAAACAGAATTGGGATATATTCTTCACCACTCTGTCCTCTATGTGATCTGCAAGAGGAAATGGATCGAGACCACCTTCAAATATGCCCGGCCACTTCTAGTGCCCCATCCATCAGTGAAAAATATTGGAGAGCAAGAGGATTAATGACTTCATTGTCAGAAATCCAGCATTAGCTAACAACATATCCTTCATGATGAAAGTTGGGCCTAAGTGATTAAACTTAAGATTCTGACTTTTTAATTTTCTATTATACCCGATTTTCTACGAATGTTTTCGTGTAAATATATTTGTTATCGGAATGAATATGAAAGAGTTACACGGCGATTTAAATAAATTTAAGTTGAGGGCATGGTTACACATTTGAGCCATTTTCTGATATTTCTCTTATTTTTCTAACATTGTGACGCAAAATTTCTGCTTATATGCTAATCAGTTTCTAAATTGTGTATTCTAAGTAAAAATGTACATTATTTCTTAGCAAATGCCTAAGTACAATTTCAGACCAGTTTTTACGATTATTTTTCCACTATGACTTTCTCGGTTATGTATTTTAGACATTTTTTAGCATTTAAAATGTTGCTTAAGATGCAATTTGTAAGTTATCAGAGTGAAACTACAGAAATAGTTTCCCCAATAAGTGCTAACTAAAATTTGTTATGCAGTTATTAATGTAAGGCAAGTGTGTTACAACAACATGCTCATCAAAGTTTGGTATATACCTATAAATTTTTTTTTTCAAGGCAAAACGCACAAAATAGAAACCCACAATTGAACAAATTAATTTTTTTAGAACCCAATTGTATTAAAATTCGATTTCTTAGCAAACTTATCTTACAACTCAAGCACTAACATAAACATGCAGTATTGTTTAAAAATTGTGAACATTGCATTGTGAGGAGAATCGTTTATAAAATAATTTATATTTGTGGTTTAAAACACGTAATCTAGGAATGACTTAACATACATGCATCAAACTTTGCAGCCACTCTTCTTTATTACAGGTACAATACACGTTACAATTTTAGAACACCCAGAAAAGCACTTGGGATTTTCGAAAATTCACCCAGCCTTCCCCTTAAAATACAATACCTAAAACTATATACTTTAGAGAACATATAGGTACTTGAAATCACGAAGTTCACTGAATATTCACTTACATTGCATGCCTTAGCTGTGGGCACCTGACTCATTTTAAATGCAGTGTTTGTACGCATTTCTTCTAAGGCCAACTCCTTTAGAAAAGTGTAAACGCTGAAAATAAATGCCTGCACATCTGAATGCCACACTTTCCCTTTCGATCTACTCGTCTGTAAGCCACTAGATTTCGATAATGCCATGTTTCTTAACAGCAAAATGAAGTACAGTAAGTGTAAGAGACACAACTGAACTCCTTTTCATTTTCTGCAGACATGTTCTCCCTTGAGAAGAAAATTATTTGAGATGATAAACAAGCATGATGCAAGGCAAGTGTCATTTGCTATCGCTGGTGGCAGTGTTTATTTAATTACTAATATCTTGGGCTACAGACCACCTAAAATATTGTTTCTTGGACAGTCAGATTCAAAATGTTAAGCTCTTTTCAATGGAATACTTCATAATAATCAGCCGTTGCTGGATTTGTCGAACACAAAGAGAAAAATGAAAAGTAAATATTACGCTAGACAGTGCGTCACCGAATTGAGCAACGTCGCCTCCTTAGGATAGGCTACTTGCTCTTGCCCACCTTTGTCTAGCTCCGCCTCATGTGCCTTCTTATTCTGTACGCCCTTTAGGTGAAAGTGTTTTTCACATGATCATTAACAAGTAGTGCTCAGAAGTTCTTGCTTTAAAAAGCTGTGAAATATGCTTGCAAATATGCTCTAAAAACTTGAAAATATGCCAATAAATATGCACTTAAAGTATACTTTGTCTATAATATTTGTCACTATAAACAAAGGGAGATAAAATTGGACTTTTAAATTTATTGTTTGGAAGTAAAAGTTTCTGATTCACTGTCCATAAAAGTGATGAATTGCAGTTCACAGCAACCACATGACTGAGGTTTTGAAACTTGACTGAATGCCTGTTATCTCTGAAGATGGATTTATATCTTGAAAAACTCCTTGGATGACACTGGCGCATACTTAAATGATGCTAACCAATTTGCAGTTAAAGGCAGTTCATGCGAGTTAATTGTAGAGTTTCCATCTCCAATGTCTAAATTGCCACAAAAACACTAAAATGATAGATATATGATGTTTTTATCAAAAGAGCCAAATATGCATGTTGTATATGCAATATCAAATTGGGTGTAATAAGCTTATAAACTGATTCATGTACACAATTTACCAGAATTGTAATTATAACATATGAAATCCCAAAAGTCATTAGAAAGGGGTTCTACTGTGTATTCATCTTTCTGTAGAACTTCAGTAAACAAACCATAATTATATACTGTTTCAATTAGTTTGTAAAAGCAGCAAGCTTTATTTGATTAATCTAATTATTTTTCATGTGACAAATGTGAATTTTGTGAAATATAAAACTACCTTATTAAATTTTTTCTTACCAGGAGCATCCTTATTTTTATGTGTTTGCTTGCTAAGCTGTACACAGCCCTGACTGTCTACCACTCATACAGTTACAATATATTAGTTTCTTAAACCTAGTTTACTCTTCTATTCCTGTTTTCTAGCATATCTATGTACTGCCACATCCATTTGTTTTTCACTTTATTTAAAAATTGTTCTATATTATTACAGTATTTCTGGAACATTTGTTATAGTTACATTTCTATCTTCAACCATTTCTTACTGGCACTCTTTTCTCCACATTTCTGTTCCTTTACATTTAAAAATTGTGTTCCGTATCTTCGCTTCCACCACATATAAGACATTAATTTTGTGGAATACCTTTCCTTAAACCTTTTAAACTTCATACTCCTACTCTCATCCATGCAATACCTTCTCTCTCCTCCTTGTTTGTCATGTCTATGTATTTTACCCATCCCGATAGTTTTCAGCAGTATATAGAAAACTAGAGATCTGATTTCAGGAACCTCATTAAATACTTTTTATATATCTATGTCCTCAAATCTTTTTCTTGCCAATTTCCAGAACCTGTTCACAGTATTCTCTCTTTTTCATATCTCTCCTAACCCATTGCTTTCCAAGTTACTTCTAGGACATTTTAACCAACCATAGTTCTTCAGGATTTTCTCGTGGTATTCTAGACATTGTTTTAGCAGGTTCACTTCTAGGTTCAATTAGCAGTAAATTACCAGTAAATGTAACCGTTTTTTAGAGAGCACCATATTTTTACGTTTTGGTGGTCACATTGCTCTCTCACAACCCCCAGAATGTCTGGAGGACCACACCTGTCGTTGGTTTACGGGTCTCACTGACCTGACTGGGAGAATTATCAAAATAAATTCACCAACCATATCCTTGATTACCAATCAGAGGACTATTACATGCCATGACAGGTCAGCATGTTAGGGGTTAAGAGGTTATAGAGAAATGGAGAGGTTGGAAAAATAAAGACTCCCTAGGCCTTGGGAATCCTAATAGCATTGGGATCGGAAGAGAACAAGAGATGACCAAGGTAAGGTCATAAGGTCAGATAGAAAAGCTACATTGAGGAGCAAAACACCAGTAAGTGGAAGTAATATTCTGCTCAGCTTGGGTACCTTATGGTCACCATCCATATACCCCCTAGACGGGGACCCCTAAGGAGGAATAAAGAATGTTGAGAATTTTTTGGTGTTACTTTTGGACTGCACCTCATAGTTCCTCCATTGATGGCAAATAAACAGAGACAGTGCTAATAATGCTAATAATACATAATTTTAAATCCACATTTGTCAGAATATATAAAACAAAGTACATAAGTTATATTAAATATTACAAAATACACTTATAACATCAAATTTTTAATTACTGAACTTTTAATCCATTTTAAAAATTCCTCTAGTGAATAGAACACATTAACTAAAGTTTGTAAAGTAGATTTGAATTTAGTGTAGTTTTCACACCTTTTAATTTGTGCTGGCAGTCTGTTATATGATTTTGCACTAGTGTAGCTATGCAGCTTTTCAAACAGCATAAGTCTGTGCATTGTAATAGCCGAGTCACTTATTACTTGTTATTACATATTACAATTTGTTTGCATCAGAAATTTGTATTTTATCATGTATAGTATAGTTTTATAAATGTAAAGGCTAGGTAGCGGCATTATTTTATGCTGTGGGAAGGGTGCATTTTTAAGTTCAAAATACATCTGATTGCTCTTTTCTTCTTCTTTCCCTGATTATCCTCCCTTATGTAGGACTTACACCCCCTAGGACTTATAAGCCAGCCTAGGGTCAGATGCCTGTCAGAGAGCAGAGGGACCTCTGGATCAGACCGAATGGAGACCTGGAAGCAGTTGGTCAGCCAAGCACCAGGTATGATAGTGAGGAAGAGGATGATATGAAATGCAGGCAAAATGGATGATTGGAAGGGTGATAATGGAGCAATTGGTGGAATGAATGGCGGGGGAAACTAGAGAACCCGGGGAAAACCTGCCCAGATGCCGCTTCGTCCACCACGAATACCACATGCGGGTCCCGTCTAGGTGGTAGGCGAGCGGTCTAACCACTCAGCCACAGCGCCGCCATTATACTTGCAGACTCGGAGAAAGATGAGGAATAATCCTGGCTGGAAAAAAATTCCTATCCCCCCCCGCTGGGAATCGAACCCGGGACCCCTTGCACAGCGGGCAGGTGCTCTACCAACTACGCTACTTGCTCTTTTCTGTAAAATATTCTATTTCGATTTAATTTTGAAGTATTGCCCCATATTTCTATACCATCTGACATGTGTGACTGAATGAGATAGAAATAAAGTATCCTATTAGTTGCTGCTGGGACATAATTCTTTACACACTCAAGAAGGAATAGAGTTTTACTTATTTTTAAAGCTAAAAAATGGAAAAATGTTAACATGTTTATTAGCATTTGTGGTATGTTCTTAAGCAAAAGAATTATAGAAGACCCAAGTTCTGGTCACAGAGCAGTAATTGCCGATATAAAACTAGATCGTGCAAATGTCAGTCAACATCACATGAATCTGTATTCAAACTTTAAAAAAGTAGATTGGAAATATAAAACTGAACTGGAAAATAAATTTAAAGAACAAACAAACTCACAGCTCCATGATCAACCAGATCATGTGAACAAAAATTTCAAACCCTTTTGGAACCCCCAGTTAGAAGAACTGAAAAAGCAAAGGGATATAGCTAGAAATACAGTTGAACAAACAAAAAACATATCAGATACACAAATATGGCGAAAGAAATGTGCCTCACTAATAAAAAAGAAATTAATACATCTAAAAGGAATCACTTAAATAATTTCTTAGAAAAAATGGATTATAGGACAGCCATAAGTTCATAAAAAACGTCAAGGACAGGAAAGAAAAAAATAGCACACCTACCATACACAACAATAAAATATTAAGAAATGATGCAGTCATAGCTGAAACATTCAATAAATATTATGCTAATTCACATAAAGTAACAAGAAATAGTAAAAAGGAACGTAAACAATTTAAGAAAGATTTGAAACAAGAAAGAGAATGTGATCCTAACACTAAACACTACCTTTTTTCAAAATTTTAATATGCAAGAACTGAACATTGCAATTAATAATCTAAAAAACAAAAAGTCTCCTGAACCAGATTACATACATCCAGAGTTCATAAAAAAACCTTGGAAAAACAGCAAAATAACAACTACTAAAACTCTACAATCTATCCTGGAAAACCACTGTACCTGCCGACTGGCGAAAAGCAATAATTGTCCCATTCTTGAAGAAAGATAGAACAGCATCAGAAATAAAAAATTAGAGACCAATAGCTCTTACTAGAATAATAACAAAGGTGATGGAAAGAATGGTGTCAAACAGGTTAAACTGGTTTCTAGAATCACAAAATTTAATTTCCCCATGTCAAGCTGGATTCAGAGAGCTCCACTCTACAAATGAACAAGTCTTACTTCTCAGTCAAGAAATCAAAGGCTCCTTCAATATAAAAGAAGATAATTTATCAGTTTTTATTGATTTCCAAAGTGCATATGATTCTATATGCGGAACAAAACTACTAAAGAAAGTTAAAAAAAAAAAAAAAAAAAAAAAAAAAGGGATACAAGGTCCAATGTTTTCATGGCTATGTCATTTCCTAACTCAAGCTTTATTGCTACCAGATATGGAAGGAATATATCTAAATATAAACAAGTACACACCATGGCTTACCACAAGGCACAGTGCTCAGCACTACACTTTTTAATACATTTATTAACGATCTGCCACAAGAAATACAAGAATCAGGTGTGCAATATTTGGCAATGACTTAGTAATGTGGACTTCAAAATCAAAAAACAAATCTATAGAACTAGAAAAAACTATGCAGCAATCCTTAACCAACCTACAAATGTGGACCAAAGAAAATTTAATAACTGTTAATACAACAAAATCAAACTACCATTCAAATCTTTCAAAAGCAAAGTCTGAGACTAATTACAGGTGCTATCAAAACCAGACCAATACCAGCTATGGAAATACTAACCAACCAATATCCCATTGAATATGAAATACAAAAGGTAGCTCTTATTCAACACGAAAAGTTGATCAGACTCCCATTCAATACATGGAACAAGAAAAATTTTACACATACACCAGAGCAGGGGAAGACACGTATCGCTGCTGTGATGTCAGCTCACTCAGCTCACATGCTCCCATGGAAAGCCAGTTGAACGTGTGACGTCACAGCGGGGAAGAGCAAATGGCATACGGGACATCCTAATTTTAATGGTGACTGTTACAATCACGGAACAGTTACAGATTATAAATAATTACATTTCGGCTTTATGCCATAAATATATATAAATGCCATAAATATATAAATTCTAGTTTATGTGAACAGTCATGTTATAACGCCAATAGAACAGAAATTATGGCTATTTTGCCTGAGCTAGAGGAGAGCTACACAGAACAATTAGGTGGACGTTTTCCGACATTTGCCGTTTCGCCTTTCTTTAACTAGTTTGTCAATGTTAGGGCGCATTGTAACCGAAGACAGCATGTTAGATTGTGATCTGAAATATGTTTCAGGATTTTGACTTAGGAAGATTCATAACAGAAAAGAATTGTTCGCACACATACGTGGAACCAAACATACATAATATCCGTGCAACAAGGGCATACAACCTCAAAAATCTGGTTTGAAGAACATTCTTATAAAAATCAGCCAAGTCTTCCTTGTGCTTATATTTGTCCTTCAGCAAATCGTCGTACTGTAAATTTATCAATTCAATTTGCTACCTGCTAGAAACATTGTTAACATCCAATGAATACGGGTCGCAAAGGCCTGAAACGTAGCTGACAATGTTTCTACATCTTGAAGCTGGGTCTCAAACTGGTGTGAAACACAGGGAACTGAACACAAACACAAAACCACTACACACAACACTACACAACATAACAAAAATGCAAAATAAAACCAAAATTCGCACTAATGCCATTAAGATCCCTCACACAACAAATAAAATTCCTCAGACTAGGCTGAAGAGGGTTCACCCTAAACAGCCCGGGCATGTTGTAAACATTTCCAAATAATATTTTTCATATTCATTCAGTTTCGTACAAGTAGCACCGCTGATTATAGGCAGCATAGCAATACACCGCTCTTGCCTGACGTCACACGAATGTACAGGCTGGCTCTTCGTTTAAATACGTCACACGGGCCAAAGTTGTCTTCCCCTGCACTAGAGACTCAGGAGAGCTTTCTTTCCAAAATTCAAGACATCAAGAAGAATGTAGACCTTCCTAATTCAAAGGAAAGCTCATATATAAAGTTAATCCGACACAAACATTAGATATCACATATTATTTACACCTGACAGAAGAAGTTAAGAAAAGTGATACTCTAACTAGTGTTCTAAAATTATTGGCATTAGAGACAATCCATACTAGATTGCCAGAACAGGGTACCCAAGCTGAGCAGAACATTACTTCCACTTACTGGTGTTTTGCTCCTCGCTGTAACTTTTCTATCTGACCTTACCTTGGTCATCTCTTGTTCTCTTCCGACCCCAATGCTATTAGGGTTCCCGAGGGCTAGGGAGTCTTTATTTTTCCAACCTCTCCATTTCTCTATAAAATCTTAACCCCTAACATGCTGACCTGTCATGGCATGTAATACGTCCTCTGATTGGTAATCAGAGGATATGGTTGGTGAATTTATTTTGATAACTCTCCCAGTCAGGTCGGTGAGACCCGTAAACCAACGACAGGTGTGGCCCTCCAGACATTCTGGGGGTTGTGAGAGAGCAATGTGACCGCCAAAACATAAAAATATGGTGCTCTCTAAAAAACGGTTACTATTACTGCTATTGCTCTCTTCAATATCATCAGTGAAAAATATTGGAGAGCAAGAGAATTAATGACTTCATTGTCAGAAATCCAGCATTAGCTAACAACAACAGATTGCCAGAAAATGAATGGCTCCATATTTATGCTGATGGATCAATGATATCAAACTGTGATGGAGCAGGGGCTGGATCACGTGTCACCTCTTTTCATATTACAAATGTTTAAGTTATGGAACTACAAGCCTTGATGGAGAAATTGAGGCAATTCGAATGGCCCTACAAAATCTTCTGTGCAGGATTTCACATTTCTATCAAGCAGTTATTCTCTCAGATTCCAGGGCAGCAATTATAGCAATTACTTCCAAGTTGTCACCAAAAAAACCAAACAATTTTAGAATGGTGGAAAATCCTTACCCATCTAACAGCACTTCAAAAACACCTAGTCTTCCAATGGATACAGCACACTGTGGACTGAGTGGTAATGACAAAGCTGATTTTCTTGCAAAAAAGGGTACTAACAGTATACAGAAATCTATAGTTATCTACCATTTTATGCAGCTAAAATATCAGTCCACTCTGAATTCAAAAAAATTATTGCAAAATATTACTATGAAAATCAAAAAGCAAAAGATGGGAACTACCAAACATTCAAACAGTAATTCCTGAGTATCCTCGAAAAACGGCAGTTGAAACCTTCAGGTTGACTACGGGACATGATTGTCTGGCAAAACATTGAAACAGAATTGGGATATATTCTTCACCACTCTGTCCTCTATGTGATCTGCAAGAGGAAATGACAAAGACCACCTTCGAATATGCCCGGCCACTTTTAGCATCCTATCCATCAGTGAAAAATATTGGAGAGCAAGAAGATTAATGACTTCATTGTCAGAAATCCAGCATTAGCTAACAATTCCTCCTCTAGGTTCAAAATTCTATACCAAAATTTCAATACACTTTCCATGATCTTTTCCTTACTTGTCACTGTGCCCAGTTCTGTTTGTGTTACCTGCTTAATATTTGCATTTGGTAACCCAAGCATTTCTCTACAAAACATTCTATGTACTTCATCTGTTGGTTTGCATCCTCCTTCTAGTCCCCATACTTCTACTCCATGTAACATTTTCACCTCAACTATCATAGCATATACTCTATTTTATATTGGGTACTCTATATTTGCAGATTCTGGTAGATGAAGGCTCCTTTCTCTTTTGCCAGTGCTAGTTTTTGTTTTTCCCATTTGCCTCCATCTATTTTAACCCATAAATAATTACTCTCTTACTATCCTATATTTGTTTCCATTCTTCCATTTTTCATATTTACTCAACCCAGTCCCCTCCATGTAAACAGCAACTGTCTTCTGTTTTTGTTACTCTACATTCTTCAAACCAATCCTCAACCCTTCTGTAGACCCTCTTTCTCATTTTAATATCCTCCCCAGCTCCTGTCATAATGACATTTAGAATGTCCATAGCACTTTCAATCTTATTTTCTTTTGTCATGAGACTTATCCCACACTTACATACCTGTCCAAAACTTGTCTTAATGTCTGAATTTATCACCATACTCCTTCCTCCATTTATATCTACTGTACTCTTCTATTTTATACTTTTCTTCTCTTACACTATAGACCCCTTGCTTTGTATGTATTTTAATGTCCAACATCAAAGAAAAATGTTGCTGTTAATACTTGGATTTGAAACTTTAAAATTGCCTATAATGTACCCCATGTTCATTGGCCACAACACGTAATCACGCTTTGTCTATTACTGCTAAAATATGTGTATTCCCCATTCTAGTCTTCACCATATTTCCAATTCAAAATATCCAAGGCATTCATATCACAAATCTATAGATTTTTCGTATCCTCTGTCAACTATCTTGTCTTTACTGTGCCTCAACTTCTCTGCTTTCTTCACTATTTCACAGCTCGTCAAACTATTCCCATTATTAATGTAATTTTTGCCAATCCTAATATTAAAGTAAGTTCCGAGTTGTATTTCTCCCTTAATCTTTCTACATCTTTCTCTGTTTAAAGAGGTCAGGATTATGAAAGTACGAGGAAGGAGGAGAGGAGGGTTATGCATTATTCCTATACATAAAACCTTTTCATCTATTTGTTTGTTGTCTAGCATAACCTGTAATATTTCTTTTCTCCTAGACCAACTTTCATTAATTCCTCTACTTAATCTTTCTTACTAAAAATCCTATACCTCCTGATACTCTCCCTTTCCTTGCTACCATTTCTCCTTATATCCCTATATATTCAAAATCTTTTACATGTATTTGTTCCTCTTTTAACCACATTTCAACTACTGTGAGGTAATCAAGTTTCATTAATAAATGCTGCAAACTTCCCGCATATATTATCTTTTTTATTCACTCACAGTTCCAAAATCTTATCTTCCTTATGTTATCTCTGCCCTATTGCAATCCCAATCTATACCTAAATGTTTCTAGCCTTTTCTTATTCTGCAATTGCATTCCTTCTCTTGGTGTCGACTTATTTTTGTCTAAAACCAAAATGCTGCCATGTTCTGAAGGCATTATGCTTTTACCCTCTATATCTTCCCCACTACTCCATTGCCACCCCTTTTCCCTCCCACAGGAAGTTCCCTGGCTGCTATTGCCTCTCTATAATTGGCAATACCATTTTCTTGGGTGACGTCACTCTACTAGCTCCACCTGCTAGAAGTAGGAGTTGCTGCTGTCCTGTCTGATGCCAACATCCTTATTAAAAAATATATCCAGATATTTCCAGTTAGAAAGCATGCTTTGTACTAATCATGAATAGATGGGATCACTTATTTAAATCTATGTTTGGGTTCATGCTTACATTTAGACATACTAAAGTTTCAGAAATTGTACTCAAGTCTATTACATTCTTAGAATTATAAACAAATTAATTGAATTGTGTCTACTTTAATGTTAGCATTCAAAACCATGATATTTATTATAATAAATCAGCACTGTTAACAATTATACTGGCAAAACTGGTTAGCAAAATGGTACTTCATAGACTAGTTAGCGAGACTGCTGAGATTAAGTGTGTGTGCATGTAGTGTGTGTAGTGTGTGCATGTGGTGTACCTAACTGAATTTGCATCCTCATTAAAATGCAGATTGAGTTCATTTATTCTTGTACATTTTGTTTGAAATAGATCAATTTATTTCAAATTGTGGATCAAATACTTTTCAGGATGATGGAGATCTGTCCAAATATGACCTAAGTGGTTGGGGAGAAGATGACATTAAAAATGATGTAGACCAGAAGGAAAAGGACCGTGAAGTAAGAAAGCAAAACAAGCAATCACGTTCTAGATCACGTTCAAGAACCCGCTCAAGATCTCATTCACCCACGTACAAACGCTCTAGAAACCATCATGATTCAAGATCACATTCTAGGTATGTGGTGTAGTATAGGGATTGTTCCCTGTGATTATTTTAACTGGAAATACTGTACTCGGTGCCAATCAAGAAGGTGATTGACAGTTGTTAACCACCTGACAGAAACGTTCAAATGAATGTGAAGGGATGGATATGCCATAGTGGTTGTCATAGCAACAAAATGAAGGCCAATTAGAGCCAAGACATTTTCATAGCAATGGTAGATATGTAGCATGTGATTAGTATGTGGCAGATGAGCAACCCAGGAGTAATATAAACTGGATTATGTTCTGCTGTCGCTGCATTATAAACAATGCCTTCCTGTAGCTTAAGTTTGCATTGCTTGCATCAGTTAGACAGTGCCTGTGTACTAAGAAGTTTGTATCATTCTATTTATATGGTTTTTTTGCCTTATGTTTACATGTGTTTGAGTGTGTGTGTGTGTGTGTGTGTGGGTGGGTGGGTGCGTGCGTGCGCGCGCGCCCACCTCTGTAGTGTGATGGTTAGTGTATCGGCCTCACGTCCAAGGCGAATTTGAATCTCGTTTAGAGCAAGTTATCCGGATAAGGTTTTTTTCCAAGGTTTTCCCTTATCCTGAGAAGACGAATGTCGGGTAACTTAAAGCTCTATGACCTCGGGCTCATTTGAGCATCATTTTAGTCATTCACCGTCCGATATGACATTACGTTGGAGGACAACCAAAAAAAAAGAAAAAGAAAAAATGTGTGTGTGCGATTGATTGGGGTGAGCCTCTTATTCCAGTCTCTAAGGTACTTGATAGAATCTTACATTCTGTAGAAGTCCGCAAGAATACTGTAGTTAAGATTGGGAAAGGAAAGTATTTTAAAATGAAAAATCAGGCATCAGGATCTAATCTGCGAATTCCTTAAAAGAAAAGGATGTAAACATGTAACCAAATTAAATCCATCTCAGCAGGATGTTATATAGATATACTTATTAATATTATAGGAGAAAGGAGCATCCTACTATGTTCAAATTACATGTCTTTAAAGAAAGTCAAACTATATGAAGGCAGCAAGTCTTTCCTGCATATAATAATGAAGTTAGGTTTTTGGTAGAAAAAAGTAAATGGCACAAATTGCTAATGGAAAAACCTTACATCTGTGCTTGGCATTGTAGCTTTCTTCAGGAAATTCTTACATATGATTTCAAACACATTACCTGGCTTGATCATTCAGTCAGCAAAGGCTGGATGGATGACACGCTGGAAGGAACAATGAATATGCTGTTAGGTAGAGGATGCAGAATAATACTTCATGCTGGAACTGCATTAGGTTTTGTTCCTAATTGTCTTCTGTTTAAATCCAAAAATACAGTCAATTATCAATAGGAGATGAATCCCTAACACCTTTCTTAAATGTTTTACACAAAAGCTTCTTCCAAATTTACCTTCATCAGGGATGGGCATCTGAGTGCGTTTGCCCTCCATGTGCATGACTGCCACGTGTGCGTGCTGTAGTATGCCAGCACTTAGTCAAGGGAGCTATAGGATGGCTGCCGGAGTGATGGTAAGCAGCATTTGACATCACAGCTTAATACTTTGTGGGAATTGAAGTAGTAAACAGTGTAAATGAAAATGAAACATCAACATGCTCCCCAGTTGAGTGATTCAGATTGGATTTTCGATTTGGTATTCTTAATAGATATTACATAGCATTTAATGAGTTAAATTTAGAACTTTAGGGAAAATACATTCTTATTACATAATTTTCTGATAGAATTGCAGCTTTTAAATTTGAAATTGCAATGGATACTCAAATGAAAAAGAGCAAAATATACTTATAATTTCCTGCCTGTATCTAAGCCAAAAGAATTGCTGTGCATGAAAAATTACAATGTATGCATGCATTTTATCTGGTCTGTTAGAGTAATTTACATAAGGGTTCCGCGATTTAGAGTGCCATTTAGAAAATGGTTATTGTGTACGTTTGCTACGTGTTTTACTTCTAAACTGATTACTGACAATGTTCCCCCTTCATATCAGTGTGAATCAATTGACCTGAGAAGTGATCAAGAGATACAAACAATATATAATTCAAGGTTGTGTCTTGTGCAGCTTTATGAAGGATTGTCAAGAGAATGCTTTTCCAATGTGCAAAAGCTGTATTTGGTTCCACTTATAGATGTGAACAGTTACTTTCTGTTATGGAAATAAATAAATCTCCAACAAGAAACCGACTTGCAGATGAGCTTTTAATAGCAGTTCTCATAGCTTATGCTAATAACATTTCTTCAAGTCTTAAGCAGTGGAGTGATATGAATTATGCGATAGACATGGCTTGTCTTATGTTAAATATTTCATTATGTTGTGTTCTTATTTAGTTTGGTAGAACAAAATTTTCTTTTGAAAGATACAGTACCACAAATTGAGAAAACCTATTCCCATGCACTGTTGAAGCACACTTCTTGTAGTGTTCCATGCATGAATGTAGTGCAAAAGTCTGCCCAACCCTGACCTAGAGCATCTGAAATGTAATGGACAATGTGAAATACTACCTTGTAGGTTGTGATATCTTGAGAAGATGAATGTCGGGTAACTTAAAGCTCCATGGACCTCGGCTCATTTGAGCATCATTTCACCCATTTCATTCATTCGCCATCTGATATGACATTACGTTGGAGGTTTAAAAAAAAAAACAACAATCAAGGAAATATGAAATAATTCAGTGGCTTGCTTGCCGTAGTGTACCAATGAAGGAGGAACTAAAGAAAATTGAGGTACTGGAACTTACGAAAGCAAATAAACCGTGGTTTTAAAGTTGTATAGTCAATGACATTACTGCAGAACACAGCCATAAAATAGTTAGGCTTCCACCTTATCATTGCCATTTTAACCCAATTGAATGAATATGGGTTTAAGTAAAGGGCTATGTTGGGCAAAATAACAAATGTTTGTCTGTGTCGTCAGTAATAAAGCTGACAGAAGAGGCATTACCTGCAGTAAAGGCAGCAAACTGAGAAAAAGCAGTTATCCAACAAGTGTAATAAGTACAGTGTTGAAGTTTTGGAAGGAAATATAGAACAGCTTGTCAGTTTCGTGGGGAACTCCAGCAGCTCTTCAGATGATGGTGGTGGCAACAGCATTATCTATCAAGCAAGCAGCAGCAACAAAAGTGATACAAATGATTTGGATATCAGCAACATTTTACCATTAGAATAAGCATAATACGAGGGCCGTTCAGAAAGTAACCTCCGGTTGATTGCAAAAAATTCACCAAGTTAAATAAAAATATTTTAATATATACATCTTACAACTACATCTTTGCACTATTTTTCTACATAGTCTCCATAACGATTGAGGCACTTATTGTATCTGTTCACAAGCTTTGAAATTCCTTCTGCATAAAAATCACCCGCTTGTGCCTGGAGCCAGCCTGTGACCGCATCTTTGAGCTCTTCGTCGTCATCAAACCGCTGGGACCCGAGCCATTTCTTCATATGCATGAAGAGGTGATAATCGCTTGGCACCAGATCTGGGCTGTAAGGTGGATGGTTGACAACGTCCCACTTGAAGGACTCAAGAAGGGCTGTTGTTCTGCGAGCAGAGTGAGGACGGGCGTTATCGTGCAAAAAAAACGATACCGGAAGTCAGCATACCACAGCGTTTGTTCTGTATAGCCCGTCGTAATTTTTTTAGTGTTTCACAGTACACGTCTTGATTAATGGTCATCCCACGTTCCATGAATTCAACCAACAACACCCCTTTTGCATCCCAAAACACCGTTGCCATCAATTTTCGGGCAGAAAAATCTTGCCGGGCTTTTATTGGTTTGGTAGGCGAATTTGAATGTGCCCACATCTTTGATTGTTCTTTTGTCTCAGGGTTCACGTACTTAATCCAGGTTTCATCCCCGGCCACGATTCTGTTTAACAATGGTTCACCTTCGTCCTCATAACGTGACAGAAAGTCTAATGCAGAGGCCATTCTTTGAGTTTTGTGGTGGTCGGTAAGAATTTTGGGCACCCATCGTGCACAGAACTTACGGTAACCCAATCTTGCTGTCACTATCGCGTACAAGAGAGTCATAGAAATCTGTGGAAAATCAGTAGACAACTCCGACATTGTGAAACGTCGGTTTTCGCGAACTTTTGCATCAACTGTCTGAACGAGTTCGTACATCACCAATGATGGTCTACCACTCCTCTCTTCATCATGAACGTTTTCTTGTCCACTTTTAAATAAACGTACCCATTCACGGACCACTCCTTCACTTATAACTCTTGGTCCGTACACGGCACAAAGCTCACGATGAATAGCTGCTGCAGAATATCCTTTGGCTGTAAAAAACCTTATAACAGCACGCACTTCACTTTTGGCGGGGTTTTCTATTGCAGCACACATTTCAAACGGCCACAAACACTAAACTAGCGCAGGCACGATGTTCACTCGACCACGGCTTGATGCCGACTGACCTGCTGAGCGCGTGAATGCACAGATGGCGTCGCTACTCCCCCCACTACCCGCACTGTGACCGATCGGAGGTTACTTTCTGAACGGCCCTCGTATTTCACAGGTATGTCTTTTTTGTTAATCCAAAACTTCAGAGTAATATATACTTGCATGTAGTCAGTATTTAAGCGTGTGTTCGTATATGAATAGAAATAATACCTGAACCCTCTCTTGATTGGTACCGATTATAGGAGAATGTATCTGCAAAGCAGTATTGAATAAAAATGCTCTAATGTAGTGTACAGTTCTTTATTTAATGCTATTGTTTTGTAAGAATGTAGAAAAAACTTTAAAGCAACCTTATCGCCATGCATTTGTTTTTTATTGTTTGAATAGGGTTGCTTTTGTCAGTATTTTGAAAGACTACCTGCTGGGATATATATGCAAATGACTACTAGTAACAAAACTAATTTGAAGCAAGTGACAGTGAAGTGGAAGAAAAAATAAGACTGAAGAAATCTTTAAAACTGTCACTTTGCTTGTTTGCCATGTTTGGAAGGTTATTACCCTTACCCTCATCAGTTCTCTCTCAGAATTTTATTATTTTTGGAATCAACTTGGCTATGTTGTATCTGTTATTGCTGTATTCTTCTAGCATTAAAGTTTTACAGACTTCATAAACAAAACTATTAAAGCCTAAGAGGAAGAAGACATTTATTATGTGGCAAAAACCAAAAAATGACTCCAAACTTGAACTTGCAAGACAACAAAACTACATCAAGTTCATTTAAAACCCATCAGGTCAGAATTAACAAAATATTAAACCTTTCTATGCAGAATTAGTTATGACCAGATTCCAATTGAGTAGAGTGTTGAGTAGTCAAATTATGCAAGGCTCTGTGGTTCGACACAAGGAAATAGGGTTTATTTCTAATAGTAGACACACTGGAAGGGATTGCTGTTCGCCTTTTCTAGAAGTATAGTGTCTTGCTGAGAAGTGGACAAATGTTTTCGACCTGAACCAGGTCAACAACAGTCCATCCCTTTCCTGTATGATTGCATCTGCCTTGTAGCTGTAGACATAAGGACTTCAAGTGATCCTGCAGCCTAAGACAGAGTATCCAGGAAAGTTTACTAGAATAAGGAGAGATCTCCTTGTAGCTTTGTGTTTGTGTGTGCTCAGCCATAACAAAAGTCAGTATGATTCCTAACATATGATGCAGAATTCCAGTGCTATTATATTTGAAGAATCAAACAGCTTGCACATCCTATATTAAGTCAAATACCTGGTTTAGTTTTCCACTTTAGAATTCTTATAATATGGCATTTATTTTGAAAATGAAGATTAATTTGTGGTTTTATGTGTGAATGTTTTAAAATTGTCATATGCATGGAAAACGTATGGCATTGCCACATATTTAACAAATTAAAATTTAAATAATAAAACAAAAAACACATACACTAAGGATTCGAGCCCCGACACATACATTTCACCATTCAGCTATCATGCATATAAGCAAATCAAAGGCATCTTCCACCTTATTGCATAACTTTGAAATAAGCGCAGGGTGGTATTAAATTGTGTATTGTGAGCACAAGGTCAGAGAATGCTTCCAATGTTTACAGAATCAAATTCCCTCCTTGGCTGTTGCTCATTTATTTTGTCTTAGGCTGTACACAGGTAAAATTAAAACAGAAAATTTGGCAGTTTTCACTTTTAGTCCTGAAATCAGGAGAGAAAATAGGAAGCAAGGTGCTCAAAACATCTTCAGAGTCTAACACATTTTCTGTGTATTAAAAAATATAAATTCTATTAATATATTAATACCATTAATATCTCAATAACTGAACTCTAGAGTATATACATGGCTAGGAAAGCTCCAGTTCTTACTTGACATCAAGTTCATTAGATCACCAGAGATCTCCAAAGCAAACAGGAAGCATCTACAGCTGCTGCTGCTTGTTGATTTACAGATGATGGGCACAATAGTTTTGTCCTGAGGTTTTCAGCATTGTAGTAATATGTGAAGTTAGTGTTGGTAAAGTTTCATCAGTTGAAATTGGGTGCAAGTATTCTTGGCACCATTTTATCACTTGCCTCTTTCATACCCAGTTCGTCATGCAATACCTCTCTTTAACACTCTCCTAATTGATGTTGGCAAGTTCAACTATTCAAATTCTCAGTTGACCTCTTCATATAATTTTAGTGACTTTCTCTACATGCTCTTCAATTTCCATAGTGAAAGGATGGTCTGGTTTTGGGTCAATCCTAGCATCTTCCCTTCTTTCTTCCTGTGGCACTACAGTCCTTAGAGTTTGGCCTTGGCTTCCCTAATGATATACCACCATTCAACTCGATCCTGTCTTTCCTTCTCCATGCTCTCACTACCATTGACCTCAAAGCATCTTCCACAACGTCAATCCATCTAAGTTTTGGGCATCCAATTCTCGTTCTCCATCCTTGTTTCTAAGGTGATTGGGAATCTTGTTCTGCTATTTCATTCTTTATTTTAATATGCCAAATCCCATTCTCACAAGCTAGTCCATAAATCCTTCTTGGCATCTTCCATTCCCATGTTGCCAGTGTTGTTTATGCCTGATGTGTTAACATCCAGGTTTCACTTATGTATGTTACAATAGGTTTAAGTATCACCTTATACAGCCTTGTTTTCAGCGTAGACACCCTTTATTGTCGTTTGTTCCAGTGTTGCAAGACAACTACTGTCTCATCTTTAATTAAGTAAGTTTCATCTCGTCAATTTTAATTCCTGGGAAACCATTGACGTTATGGCCTTCCAGAAAACTTCAGCATTGAGTCACCCAGCACCACTAATTTGCTTGTATAATAGGGACCAGTAAAGCTATACTCTATTGACATAATCTGTTGATTCCGAGTGTCCAGTATCAAGTTATATATACTGTTCCATAATCCTCTACCTCAATACTTAATCATTTCTCTGCTGACAGTATCTTCCCCTAATGCTATTGCTTTTTTTTTCTTCTAATTATGGCATTAACCATTGCAGCTGTAGGCGCATGTACTAAGGGGTCTGGTCGTGGTTGTGGGTGTGTGCGCTTTGTTTCCCTGCACTGCAGGTTGCCATAACTTATATGTCAACATAGTATTTATATGCAAACATAAGTATTTAGATATTTTATTCTCCAACTTTTCACAAACTGTTAAATGTTTATTTGCAGATCATCACATTCTTCCAGTGGCAAGTCCAGCAGCAAATCCAGATCCAGTTCTCATTCCCCTTCAAGTTCCAGTTCAAGTAGTAGTCGCAACAGGCACCACGATAGCAGGTCAAGGTAACCAGGCGGTAAAGGGTATAGCCAAGGTCGATATCAGATCTTGTACACTCTCAGCACTGGAATAACCACACTTCATTTGCTTTACTACTTGACACACATCGTGCAGCACAATGAGAAATTATTGTAGCTAAAAGAGTCCCTGTGCTGATGATAGTGACTTTCCCTTCATCTTTCCATCATGTCATGGCCCATTACCATTATATATGTGGTTCTTTATTTCGAAACATTGCATCATATATAACCTTATAAAACGGTTGACAGTGGTAAATTCATGATTTCAATGCTTAATTTGAGTTGGAAGTTGAAATACAAACATCCCTGTATTAGATGCTTGCTAGGGATGAGGATAGTGGTTGTCATTTTTTTCCCCTGATTTGAATGTTCTATTATATCATTTTTTGTACTGTCCATTTCTTTTGGGCTTTTACTTTAAGTATTGGCCATGTTCTTACAATTTTTACCAAAGAGTATACCTATTCTTATTTACCTTGATTAAACCGCTTTCTTTGCTCTTTTAACCTTTACACCATAGTTGTTAAGCATGCAAGCCCCTCTGTTTTTATTTGTATTACCAGTGTACCTTTCTCTTTTCCAACTGTTTCTCATTAAGAGGTAAGTTAGGTGTGTGATAAATTCTGGGAACTGGATTGATCATATCGGAAAAGTAATAATATAATCTATTTAAATCGGCTTTAACATTCTTTCTTGCATTTAAATGCCTTAATTTGGTTGCACATGCTTTGCAGGGAATTGCCTACAACTTCAACTCCTTTTTGAACTGCATTTCAACATAATTTCTGAAGCAAGAATTTCAGAAAACTTTCAAGAACTTCAATGCAACATTAACACTCTAATACAGCATCTGAAATCTACATAAACAGAACTAACCAGATGACATAATCTGCTTCCTCCAAACAGGAAACAGTGTATCATTTATAAGATAAACTGGTCTAATTATAAAAATGAGACATTTAAATAAACATAGGTACAAAATAGAAGGAGCACTTTAAAAAAAAAAAATTAAACATAAACTAGGATGTATCTGAGGTAGTGACACACTTCTGGGATAACTGCACATTCAAAATGGAACTCATCTGGAAATGGAACTAAACACTTGAAAAAACATCATACAGAAATCTGAGAAACAACTAATGGACATTAACATAATTACTAATATTACGTTAGAAGCCACCCAATCATTGATTGCGTCAGAACTTGAAGCTGTTCATTCACCATTGCCCAGGAAACATGTCCAGCATAAATTAAGGTGTGTGAAACATAAGATTCAATTCAAATTCATTAGAACTTATATTTCATTCAGTGTTTTTTTTAGTGTCGCTATCTTAGTGTTTGCATTTCAACTTCTGACTCAGTTTGATATTGGAATTATCTAAATCACAGCTTACTTTCCTTGGGATAAAAACCCTATTTGGGCAGCTACACCCTAAAATTTTTACTACCTTTCCTCATCAGAGAGCCTTTTTATTTATGCCACTGCAACATCCAAACTTCAGTTTTGGTTTAAAAATTGTTTTTAAGGTTTCTCTTGTGGGAAGGTGCCTAATAATATCTTGAAGTTATTAAAAAATTGTGTGAGATAGAAGGTTGAATAAATTACACTAGCCTGCGATAAAATTCCTGCCTCCAAAGTTTTAATGTTTTGGGGTGTTTTTAGCATGCTGAAATCAAATTCAAAGCCAGAAAGTTCCTTTCATGTAACATTTTTTCATTTTATTTTTTATTTTGTTTTCCTTATAACATAATTTTCTTATGTTTCTAGGGACTTACAGCATCATTTTTATATATATGCTTTAACATGTGTAGTTTTATTATATCAGGATTTTAAAACAAAATATATTTAAAATACTTTAAAATAGTTCATACTAAAAACTGAAGGTACTGGATTTTTATCATAATATGGGCTATGAGCACGTAAGGAATTTAGAGTGAGACAATGTGCTACTTTGCCATTAGTGTATGTTTATTTGTGGGAGATAAATATTGGTCACTCTTTAATGGTAGATGCACAAAGTTCTTTGTGAGCACATACACATTTGTTGTTGTAGTGTTTAACGCCCGCTTTTACTACTACGGCACCGCAGGCGGTGACACTGATGATACATGGATTGAAGATGGAGCACCGGTGGAATGAGATGGCGGGGGAAACCGGAGCACCCGGAGAAAACCCGCCCTGATGCCGCTTCGTCCACCACGAATACCACATGCGGGTCCCTGGGATCGAACCCGGGCCACCTAGGTGATAGGCGAGCGCGCTAACCGCTCGGCCACGGCGCCGCCATATACACATTTGGTCTAGTTCATCTCATTCATTAGTCTGTGCTTCATCTGGAAACAAAATCAGTTTCAGGCTTTATTATGGAGTAGAATGTTGTGATATATTAGTTCAATACTCAAGTATTTATCATATTGTATTGCTCATGTATAAATGATCCAGACCACTGTTGTTATATCTGTGGGAAATACACATTGCATAAGCAGAGGCACAATATTACAGATTTTGTGAAAAAGTCATGTCTTGCATACTTTGGAATGAAACTTGGAGACCAAAGTAAATCTTGGGCACAGCACAAAATGTGTAGAGTATGCATTAAACTTCGTCATTGGGCCAATGGCAGAAGACTGTTGCTATCTTTTGGAATACCTATGGTTTGGTGAGAGCAGACGAACCATAGTAATGACTGCTACTTCCATTTGTGTGATGTGAAGGGGTAGAATTCTAAAAACAAAAAGCAAATTGTGCATCCAGTCATACGGTCAGCCATCTTACCTGTGCCCCATGGGCCGGATGTACCAATCCTTGTGCGACCAGAAAATCTTGAACAGTTTTCATCCGAGTCTGATGTAGAAGAGAGGGAAATTATGAAGGGTGACAGCAGAATTGTCTGCTGCAGAAGTGGGTGTAACCAGAGTGAATTAAATGAACTTAGTTCAACACATGAACTTAAATGTTGTATAGTCATTGACAAAAGTTCAATTTTCACTTCTTAACCAGAATGTTGTGTGCCAAAGCCTTGTGAATCTTTCTAGAGTTGTGCTGCCACCTTTCCACATTAAGTGAAGGCTTTAAATAAGGAAAGAGACTGCTTCAAGTTTATGTGTGAGAAATAACCCCCTTCTGTCTGAAGCATAATTAAAAGATGGTATATTGAATGATCCTGTTGTGATATAAGAGTCTGTTGCAGCATTCTAAAACACTGTAGATGAAAAGGAGAAAGCAGCATGAATATCTTTCTGTGAAGTTGTTTCAAAATTTCTTGGTAACAACAAGGATCCCAATTGCTGAAACATTGTGGCCAACATGCTTGAAGCATATAAGAAACTTGGTGGTAACATGAGTGTGAAAATTCATTTCCTGTTTTCTCATCTAGATTATTTCCCTGAAAATCTGGGATTTTTGAGTGAAGAGCAAGGTGAACAATTTCACAAGGATATGCAGGAGTTGGAAAGGAGGTACCAGGAATGCTGGTGCATAAGTATGCTTGCTGACTATTGTTGGATGTTTAAGCATGAAATACCTAAGATAAACATAAAAGGAAAAGGAACAGGAGGACTGTGTGAGCTTAGGCTTTCACAGCCGGCGTCTATCCAGTAAAATGATGTTTTCGTGCTTATTGGCCATAGTTGATAAGCCCGAAAAGTCATTCTACTGAACAGGAGTGCAATCTCAACATATAAAATGTGTGTTATTACATTCCAATAGTAAAGTAAATAAGGCAAAACAAAGCAAAGTAAACAAGACAGAACAGACCAAAAACACTAGTGACACATATGAATAACCATACACATAATTTAAATAAGTTCTGTATGTTGTATATTGCTTTCATTTAAAATAAAAAAGTATAATGATAAAGTTTGTGGTCAAATTCACTTAATTCTACAATACATATATAGTGATATCGCAAGAAAACCTTACACGTTAGAAGTAAATGGATTGAAAATTCAGATTCAGCATGTAGACAGAATCACATTACTTACTGTAGGCAACAAACTAAGGTTTAAATTCACAGGCTAGTGTTATTGGTCTCATGACTAAGGGAGAGGGCTTTTCAGTAACCTGTAAGGCTTGCTTTTCAGAGGTCCTGGTTCAATTCCTATCAGACCAGCCATTCTAACCATGGGTGTTTTTGGGGCTTCTCTGGGTCAATAGGCAGATGCTGGATGCTTTCCCTTCTACCATGAGTTTCCTTTCCCCATTATTTCCTTTCATCTGTTTGAGGATTGTAGGACCAGGCAATGGCAGTATGTTGCAGCAGGATGGCGCTTTGGAAAGAATCCTCTGTGGCATTTGGCAGGACCGCTGGAGTCCCTCCCTTCTGGGGAGCTGTCTGAGGACCCAGGTTGTGGGTGCCTCAGGTAGGGCTAGCCATAATTAGGGTTGGTGCCATGTTAGAATCACCGGGACTCTGTTCTTGCTAGCATACATCATCATCTGGATCTAGTCACCCTTTGGGTCTCCCCCTTATCGCTTTCCCCAGGGGTCACTTCAAAAGCACAAAGGGCCCATTATAGACTGTGTATGGTGCTATGCTCCAGTTACTGGAGGCCCCTCTATTTGACTATTAACTCTTCTCCGCGCCTCATGGCAGTATACTTAGAGAATATATTGCTGGCCAGGAAATCATGGAGAGAGATAGGAATTGTTTGAGTAGAAATAAAATTATATTTTAATCATCAGTATCTATCGAAGATGTGTTAAATTCTCCCATTATGTAGTCATTGGTAGTAGTGACACAGGCATGCCAGTTTTAACTTAAAATGGTGGTTGCATGTAATTTTAGCATTTGTACTTATATTTCAATGTGTTTCAAGTAAAGGTCATTACTCACAAATCCTGGAAGAGTTATTGTGCCATTCACTAACAGATGTTAAATTTTAACTCAAAGTTAAAGCTATTTCACACCGAAGTTAAAAAAAGATTCTGTTTCATTGAATAGTGTTAACTTCAACTCAGTGTTAAAACTGGTGTTGAATTAATTTCCTATGACCCTGAGTTGAAGCATTTAACACTGCTTCAAAGTTGAAAAATGACTGTTGCAAATCAAGCAGTAGATGCCAAGTAGTTGTATTTAGGTTTTACTGTTCTTAACCAGTGAAGAGCTGTGTGCTAAAATGATCTTAACATTCTGGGAGAAGAGGAATTTTTAGAATGATATAGACTGTCAAAGGTGGTGGTGAGCTGAGTCGTAAAAGCAATATGACAGAGGTTAGAAAATGCTACAAACAGAAACTTTTCTCTTTCTCCGATGTTTCAGGTATTGATAGCACTGCAATTTTACGTTACTGGCACATTTCATTTGATGGTCAGGGACAGTGTGGCCATTTCACAAGCCACTGTGTATAGGGTTATCCAGAAGGTTTCTGAAGCAATTGCTTCATGCTTGGCAGAGTATATAAACTTTCCTTCTGCAGAGGAATATCCAGCAGTTGTAAACAATTTCTATAAAGTGTACCAATTTCCGGCCGTTCTGGGAGCAATAAACAGCACACATGTAAGAATTCGATCTTCTGGTGGCCAAAGGGCAGAAATCTATTGTAACCAAAAGGGTTACTTTTCAATTAATGTACAAATTATAAGTGACTGTAACCTAAAATTCAGGAACATTGTAGCAAGGTGGCCTGGATCAACACATAACACCATATTCAACAACTCGCATATATGTGCTCAGTTGGAAACGGGCAAGATAAATGAAGGTGTGCTGCTTGGTTTTTGTGCACCCTGCGCCAGCAGCTCTGAAACATTCTAGGCACTCCTCTACATTTCTTTTGAAGTACTATGTTTTAAATTCTTATAGAACTGCCTGATTGGTTTTGTAGACCCCAGAGAAATGTGTACACTGCAATTAAATTGACTGCATATTTTCTCCCAGGCTGCATCTTTTTCCTTCAGCATTACAATGTCCTTTTTTTTTTCTCCCCCACTCAATTTTTCCGTATTTGGTTACCAGCTCGACTCTAATTCTTTTTCAAAAGATGAAAAATTTGTGGGCCTGTTTCTAGCTTTCTCATCCACTTTTTTAATTCTATTTGTCATGATCAGGACACAAAATCTAACCTTGCAGCCTCACACCAACCTAGAAGATTCTTGTCTGCTTATCAGGAACCAATCAGAACCCAGCATAGCAAAATAAAGGAAAGACAAAAGTGCATCGGAACACTTTCAAAAGGTTCACCACCTTCTTGCTCTTGGTATGTCGTTCTCTTTGACTTTAACACGGAATTTGAGTTAACTTTTTAATGGAAAAGCTTGATGAAACTCAAGAGGCTTCATGCAAAATTAACATTTTAACTCAAAGCTAATAAACTTTGTGTTAGGGCATTTTTAACATCCGTTGATGAAACTGACCCTTAGTGGAATTAACGGGAGGTCATAAAAATATTCTTGAAAGGTACCTTTGTGCTTCATCATAGTTTCTCTAAAAGGTCTTCAGAAAAAACTGTGAATTAAGGACAACACTACAACAGAATATACCATTTACAGGTTTAATTAAAAGAGCAAAATAATAGTGATGATAATTTGCAGGTACCATGCCACCGAAATCTTGTTTACCTGCCTCCTAATGATACATGTCATAGGTTCACCATCTCTGATTTAGGTGGTTCTCTTGCCTATTGATGATGATTCTTTGTCAACATTTTTTTTCTTTCCATTATTTGGGTTACCAAAAATTATCAAAATAGTGATTTATGTCAATTACTATGTTTTGTACTTTACTGAGCAATCATTCTCCTCTAAAATATTAAGCCAATAAAATTTCAAACACCTGAAGTAGTTTTGTTGACAATTCGTAAAGAATACTGTTATAGAAGAGTTTTTGTGCTAAAATCCCACAGTGAATATGGCCCTTTATTATATTAACAATGTAAGAGTAAATATGTTTATTAAGTAACAACATTTATTTTGTACGCTGTTCTTACATAGCTATGCAGTTCTTCAGTAAGTATGACTGCACAATACTGCTTGGCAGAGCATAATCAAAGGGGTAAAAACTACAACTGTTGCTAATATATAATTGTGCCCATGACTGGTAAGATAGCTTGCCAAATCCTAATGACTCTCCCCGTCCCTTGCTCATCTGTAAAGAATAGCCAATTGATGTCGAGTGTGCATATATGTTGTTGTTGTTTTCTAGTGCCTTGCATCTGGCAATGAAGCCATTAGCATTCGTGCTTTCCAATACTTTTGAACTGTAGTTTCTTCTGATAGTGTGCATATATTGTCTAGACCAATGTGTGGATGGATGTGCTAGTCTGTTAGTTCGTTCAGCCAGTACCCAAATCAAAACGTTTGATTATGTGGAGACATTAATATCCAATGAAAGTAAAGCTTGAACCAAAGGTGGTACTGATGAACTTCAGTAATAGGGAACAAAATTAACAAGGTTGTGTGTTTCATTACTCTATAAAGAAATCAATTGGTTGCATTGAAAGATCTTAAATAAGCAGGCTAATTATGGATGTTGTAGAAATTTGGACTGAAAATGTAATTTTGGCATTGCACCTTAAGATATCAGCCAGTGTTAGTTTACTTTCAAAAGTTTCATCACAATACAATGCAAAATGGTTAATCACTGTTCATTTTTATGACATGTATACCATGAGGGCTGTCCTAGAAGTACCCAACTTGACGAGTAGATGCGTTTGTTTCAAATGACTGTAGTAGAAAGTGCCAACCTTAGCTTAAGTTTGAAGTTTGATGATGCTGTGTTGTTAGTATTTGTTTGGCAGCCATCAATAGTAAATGCTCTCAGCAAATTTGTAAACATGGATAAAACTGGTCGTCTTTGTGTGATATAATACTTTCATTTGAAAGGTCTTAGTCCAACTAATACTAAAGTTGTGCTAGATTCTACACTGAAGGACTCTGCTCCTTCATTTACAATAGTAAAATATTGATTGGCAGAGTTTAAGTGAGACTGTGGGAGCTGCCAAGATGGACATCACAATGACCAACCAAATGAGGTGACCATGCCTGAAATTGTAAAGAAAATCCATAAATTGGTAATGGATGAGTCAACTATAAGTGCACAAGCTAGCAGACATTGCAGGCCTTTACATCGCATACTGACTGAAAATTTGGACATGAGAAAGCTGTGTGGTAGATGAGTGTTGCGTTTGCTTATAATGGAGCAAAAACAGCATCGTGAGGATGTTTCAGTCGAGTGTTTAGCTATGTTTTGCCACAATAAAGCTGAGTTTTTTTGCATTGTTTGTAACCATGGAGGAAATGTGAGCCCTTCACTAAACACCTGAGATGAAGGAACAGTTGAAACAGTGGGTTGAAGGGGGAGAATCGGGTCCAAAGAAGGCAAAGACAAGGCTCTGCAGGCAAGATCATGGCACCAGTTTTTTGGGATGCACACGGGATAATTTTCGTCAATTATCTCCAAAAAGGAAAAGCAATCAATGGCAAGTATTATGCGAACTTGTTGCAGCATTTGAGTGATGAAATCAAGCAAAAACTGACTCATTTAGCGAAAAAGAAAGTTTTGTTTCATCAAGGCAATGCACCAGTTCCACATAAATTATCACTATGGCCAAAATCAATGAGTTAAAGTAACTGTAGGCTTTCATGGCCAGAGTTGATAATTCTAGAAGAAACTTCCAGACTGATTTGCCGTGGTCTACTGGAGTAACTGGGTCCAGACGTATCATCCACAACTACGGTGGACATCATCGGTGGCATAGGCAAAGTCTTGGTGAAGGTTCAGTTTCTAGAATTATCAGTGAGTTAAAGTTTGAATTGCTTCATGCATCCTATTCACCAAGTTTAGCCCTATATTATTTTCTACTTCAGAACTTGAATATATGGCTGGGTGGTAAAAGATTTGCCAACAATGAAGAGGTGGAATCTGCAGTCGATGGCTATTTTGCAGAGCCCAATGGTTCTCACTATAAACAGGGTATCGAAGCTATTGAGCATCACTGGGAAAAGGGTATCGAGCTGAAAGGAGACAATGGAAGGAAATAAAGATGTATTTTCCCATTATTTTTGTGCTTTCTTTAGTAGGTCGGGTACTTCTGAGACTGCCCTAGTATAAGTGCTACAGCAAAATTAAACTTTTTTATATTAAAATATATATAAATATATGTAAGTACACTTTTTGCCTTCAGTGTGAAAGCACTGGTCACTATAGAATATAATTGTATGAAAGTTACAGAACACCTTTATCCGATAATGAAAACTTATGCAAGAGGAATTTTTTTAAAAATATTTATATAACATTACCAACTATGATTTTTTAAAATATCTATGTGGGTTTCTTGCGTAAAGCCAAACATCTCGAGAGTTTTCACAGTTTCAGTGTTACCTATTATATTTTTGAGGGTGCTTAAAAGCTTCTATTTAAGATCTTAAAGTTATGTAAAAGTATAGTGGAGTTACTTAATTTTGTATCTACACTTGCATTTCTGTTTACTTATTATGAACAATGAATGGGTGGTTCTGAATATGAAGTCACTGCATTAATACTGATTTGTGTGTTATTTGAACATGATCACGGATTAGAATATCTTCTGGGTACAAAAATAAAAAAATTTAATTTTTAAAACTCATACTCCCTCTCCTCTTAGTTCAGCTTTCATTTTGTCACAACTAAGGAAATAAAGGGCATGGAGATATTTTTCTGCAGCTGAGAATTAAAATTGTATTCTTAGTTTAAATCTTCAAGCAGAAATTACTAGTTCTGGACAAAAAAAAGGCATGTAGATGGTCATGAGTAGGGAACAAACCTTCATACAGAGAATGAAAGGTTGTGGAGTATGGACTATAGCAAGTGGGAAGGGGTCAGTCTGTCATGTAATCAAAACACAGGAGGTCAGGTGCAGTTGATGCACGAACATGGTAGATAACATTGTTGCATAATTTACATGCAATGCTGTCACCACTTAGAGTAAAATATTCACATCCAAATTCTTATACAAGTTTAGGAATACTTGAATACTTCGATTTTCGTACTGCAGGTGTTTTACTGTATGGAACTAGTGAACATATTCGAGAGACACTATGCACTGTAGGCAGTGTCCTTTGTGCTGTCACTGTACTGGGACAATGACGTCACATTGGCCGTGTGGCAGGTAACTTGCGATGGCCTCATTTTGCAATAGCTGTATAAAGGTTCAAGGCCTAGTCATCAGCAATAGCCTAGAGGGCCCAAAGGTAATTCGATAATCTTATAACTGAAAGTGGAAAGTGAATGCAGTATTTTCTAATATTGCTTCATATTGCTCTAGGTCTTACAAATAAAACTTCAGTACATTGTTTTCTTCAATTAAAATAACTGCTAGCAGTGGTGGCTCTTCTTTAACTTACGTCCTGCAAACATTTATTCTAAGTTCCAACATCATTTGCAATATTGCATGCTATAGGAAGTTGCAGATATGATCCAAACATACAAAAATAATTTTAAATACCCTTTGTGTTCAGAAATAAAAAATTCATTTTAAATAAAATGAATAAAATCTAAGTCCAAATGTACTTACTGTGTAATTTTTGTGCTATGAGGCTCATGTACTGAAAATTAGATACTGTTTTCAACCCTGAGTACCCGAAAATGAGTTGCAAATATCTTGGAACATATGGGAAATACAACATAGCACTGTAAAGAAGGGATGGGCAACCCTAACGGGCAGCAATTGTCTCCTGCACATGCATAAGAGAAAAGTTAGCACAGGCTTTGCTTTGCTTTGTACGGCTTTGCCATGGATATGTGATATTACTGGAGATTCAGTTGCCTTGTGTTAATTTTAAGATTGAAACATGAATCCTGTTAATGTGCTAGAGTTCATCTTTCACTTCTAAGGTAGTGGTTTTTCTTCAGGAGTAATAAGTTCAGAAAAAATTACACTTAGCGGACATATTATTAATTTGTTAGAAGTAAATCCTACAGGTTTTGGCATTATTCTGGAAACAACTCTATACGTAAATGCAGTAGAAGAAAATGAAGATAGTGACAATGTGACAATTCATCTTTATTCTCACAATCAGCATGTGTCATTTACCCTCTATACACAAGTGTTAAAACAAAACCATGTTCGAATCCTGTATTGGAATCTAGTGACTCTAGTAATACAAACCAGTCTCCAACAAAGTCCATTAGTTTGTTAGTAGTCCACAGAAAAAAGTATAATATTAGCATCAATTATAAAAAAAACGCTGTATCTTTCTGGTTAAATAAAGGTGGGAAGAAAAGTCGTTCATTGACCAATGTGAGTAGCAGATTTCTTTTGGCAATGTCAGCAAGGCAACTATATACGTGGGAGAAACAATTGGAAACAGCGCTGTTAATTTCTATTGAGCATAAAAAATATTTGTATGGTGAACTATTTGCATGCTTTGTAGAAGCAAGAAGGGCAAAGAAAAACATAACCACAAAGTTTTAAAGCTCTGGATCTTGGAAATTTCAAAAAAACTGTTTATTTGGAAGAGTGAATTTTAGAGCATCCTCTGCTTGGGTCTCTCACCTCAAAAAATCCCATAAAATTCAAAGCAGAAAGATAAAAAAAAGTCATTTTACAGGCATTCATAAAAGAAAAAGGCAACGTAGCAGAAAGGTTTTTGGAAATGGCAAGAGAGCAACTGTAAAAGTATCCCCCTTCCTGTGTTTATTATACCGATCAAAGTGGATTCAAGCGCAAAATGAGAGTAAAGAGGACATTCTCTTTTGTTGGGGAGAGACATGCTCCAACTGTTGCACAATCTATTAGTGCATTGACCCATTCATATACTAATATGTCTGCTAATAGTATGGATGGGTCTATTTTTCCTAAATTATTTGTTGTACTGTAGGAGAGTATTGGAAGTTTTCGGCCTAAAGTTTCAAGGTAGATGCATAGGGCCAAAAATAAATTGTGAAGGCAATGAAATGGGGGGAAAAGATGGAAAAACCATTGAACTTCTGCAGATTCCTCCTGGAACTACAGGGAAACTTTAACTTTGGATAGGTTTTTCTTCCAGCAGTGGAAATCTCTTCATCTCTAACTGAAATTTTGATATCTAATGAGAACATGCATTTCAAGGTATTTCCGCATGACAGTATTTTAAAAACCTGATGTGCTGCACTCACATGACTCTACTCTTGTAGTAACTATTCTTACAAACTCTTCTTCCTCTATCTTCTTCATGTTAGTCAACATAAACGTTTGTAGAAATTATCTTATTGATAATTTTCTTGTAGTACAAGGGGAGTATGGGAATACAGTAGACTTTGAGCGATAATCAAATCTTTTAAAGCTTGTCGCCAAAAAAGAAAAAAAAAAGAAAGAAAGGAAAAAAAAAAGGCTTTGAAATTCTGTTCTCTTTACACGACCAAGGGATAAAAAAGTGAATTAGGACCTTCCATTTGAGACAAGTTTAAGTACTGCAAAATTCACACAAATAACAAGGAATATCTCCGATATGTTCACTCTAGACAAAAAAAAAATTGCATATCGACATGTCTATTTTAACGAGATGTACATTTTTTGTATAGTAAGATTTGGGCAATCTCTTATGGTTTACCAGTTATGCAAAAGTCATTAAGAGTAAACAGGACTTCCTAGGCTATAGCCAGAAAATTCATAATATACATTTCATTTGCCATAAAAATATCTTAAGCATAAGGCATTTTAATCAAAATTAAGAGCCATTTTCGAGAAAATAAAATTTTCCATGTAAAGGGAAGCTTAGGGTGAAGGAATTTTCTTCAAAATATTCATGTTACATCCTTGAAAGATATCAAGTTTAAATATCAACTTTGGTTTCTAACCAACATTTTGTTTTTGATTTACACTGTTCACAGACACACACAGATGGGCTCACACATGCACACACATTCAGACCTGTTTCTAAAAGTGCTTTTCTTTTTTGATTCAGGGGGCCTCAAAACACACATTTTTGGCGAAATCTTGACAATGAATTTTTGGATTGAATACAGTACTTCCCCTACTTACTGTATGTAGTAGAGAAAGTAGCTGTCGTGCTGCAGGGTTAGTTCTTTTTTTTTTCTTTTTTTAGTAGAGAAAGTAAAAATGTAGTCATTCATTACAAAATGTCATCTGCAGATCTGGGACATGGCTAAACATTTATGGTTTGCAACCAGACACACGTGCAATGGAACGACCATCTGAGTTGATTGTACTTGCTAATTTCTGTCTTAACACAAGTGCAAGAATATGTGAAGAGTGCGAAAATGACACGATTATTGTGTGTATTGTGCCAAATGAACTTGTGTTCTCACTGCAGTCACTTCTGCTACGCTTTCATCCCGGCAAGATACTAGCCTGGAAGTTGTTTGTGCATTCGCAAAGCAGACGTGCAGGTAAGGGTTGTCCAGTTTCTGATGTTCCACTGCTTCTGCCCTACATATTCCAAGTTTGATTTCAGGTACTCACGGTTGAAAACAGCTGCTCATTTTTGGAGTAGGAGCTTGTTAAAGCACAAAGATTACACAGTAAAGGGTTCAAAATGTTTGTGATATGAACAAATTGATAGGTTCCTTGTTAGTGAGCATGTGCCAACATCAGTAATAGAAAATTTAGTTATATAGGAACTGCATGCATTATTTGCCATGATGAAACGATAGTGCGAGATTAACAATATTAACGAATCTAGCCATGGTAATGATAAACAACTAAACTTGTAAAGTTTATTTACTGAATGGCCAGTACTGAACTGGATGTTCATGTTCACAATTAAGAAAGGTAGCTTGCCTCTAACAATTAATATTATCTGTAAGACATATGTCTGAGGCATTGGCACAGAGGTTGGCATCAAATGCCTCTGCAGGTTACCTGCACTGCTATTCCAGGGCAATTTTGCAGGTTCCGTCAGCATTTGTTTAACCCTGTCTGGTATTGGACTTGGAAAAAGGTTTTGCACCATGTAAAGTAAAGAATATCTGTGGTAGCAATTTTAATGCAGTAACTTCTTCTGGTAACTAGTTTTGAATTATAGGAGGGATGTTACACATAATATGTTTGTATGCTTATATTATTTTAATAAGCAAGTATAGGAATGCACAGTTACATTTAAGTTTTTCATTTTCTCTTTCAGATCATCTAAGAATGGACGCCAATAAAAGAACTGAAAGATCTGCCACCATTTTCTATTTCATCTGCCTTCATTTCTGAATAAATTGGCTAAATAAAAACACTGACACTCACACTGACATTCATACTCACAGTCACACTGACACACACACACACACACACACACACACACACACACACACACACACACACACACACACACACACACACACACACACACACACACGCACACGCACACGCACACGCACACGCACACATGCACACATGCACACACTGACACACACACACTGACACACACACACTGACACACACACACTGACACACACACACTGACACACACACACTGACACACACACACACACACACACACACACACACACACACACACACACACACACACACACACACACACACACACACACACACACACACACACACACACACACACACACACACACACAGACACACACACAGACACAGAGAGAGACACGCGCGCGCGAGAAGAGAGTGGTTGGAGTGAATGACAAAAATTGGATTTTGCAGAATAATAATGTTTTCTTGTAATGAATATATGGAGTAATTATAACTAGTGCATTTGCAGTTGTTTTCAGCACTAGAAAAGCAAATGAATGAGGTTTCTGTTTTTTTTTTTTTCTTTTCTTTTTTCTTTTTTTTTTTTTAATGTATGAGTGAATTAAGAGCATGAGAAAGACAATCCAGGCTTCTTTAGAAATGCGCAGAAAGAAAATGTAGACTGATGATTTAATAGTACTCGCTCTGAAAGCACCAGTAATTCAGTACCTGTTCTAGTAAAGCCTGTCCATAGGCTGTTTCCTAAATGCTGAAAGTATGAATGCGTTTGTTTTCATATTCATTTACTTAGAAGTGCAAATATTATAGCTTATTAACATGTTCTATGGACAGTCTGCTTATATAAAATGGAAACTCTGATTTCACTTTTATTTCATTTGATTGTTTTTCTCATGTAGTCCGTGTAGAATAGAACATTATTGTAACTGTAAACTAGGGGTTTCTGAATTTTGAAGTATTAAGTTAAGCATAAGGTTTTCAAGTTCAAATCAGTCTATGAAGTATTAAGTTTTGGTTTTTAAATCAAACTGATTCAGAAATATTGTTTAAAAGTTAGCTCTGAATCTAGATGCACTGATTGCCTTATTTAAAAATAAAATAAAATATGCCTAAAACAATATATCTTTTACTGTAGAATATACTATTTAGTGACATTGGTATGACTTACAAATGGTGTTAATTCCTTATTTTGTTGAGTTTTCCTTATTTAATTTTATAAGTAAGGCATATTTATTCTGGAAGTTGAAATTTGTTGTTAACTATAAAATTGGCATTGAATGAGAATGGATTGTTGATTTATGAGCATGTTAGCAATAAGTATAAAAGTAAGATTACCAAATGAGTAAAGTAGTCTATACATTTTCAGAACTGACTTTTGAGGAAAAAAGATGGTAGTATTTGTAAGAAACAAATTACTGTGGAATAGGCAGGTAGTGTAACAGAAAACTGAGCATTATTTATTTGCTTAGTGGGTATTGAAGGAACAATCAGAATCGTTCATTATATTTGTAGATGTAAATAGAAGGAAAAATTAGCATTTAATTTTGGGAGTTGTTTAATCTAAAAGCTAAGGTAATTCCGTGGTTCCCCAGGGGTGGTTTTTGTTACGGAATGAATGGTATCCTCTTAATATTATTTTTAGATTGTGTAAAAGTACCTTTGTGTGAACACCTATAATTCTTCAAGGCTGAGAATGGGTCCTAACATAAACAATGCATGTAGTATCACTCTACATTTTGTCGTTTCATGAATGCATGGCAGAGTCTTCTCCCTCAATAGCTGAGCAGCTGTAAAGCTGTTTAATTTCAGGATTTTAAAAGATTCTGATCATTGCCTCCCAATATTATTTTAACTACGTGCTATGTTTCACTGCATCAGCAGTAAGTGTTAAAGAAATACTTGCTCTTAGATTAAATATACTGATTCAAGAATGCACAAAATAGATTATGTTGTTGTTGTTAGCTAATGCTGGATTCCTGACAATGAAGTCATTAATCCTCTTGCTCTCCAATATTTTTCACTGATGAATGGGGCACTAGAAGTGGCCAGGCATATTTGAAGGTGGTCTCGATCCATTTACTCTTGCAGATCACATAGAAGACAGAGTGGTGAAGAATATATCCCAATTCTGTTTAAATGTTTTGCCAGATAATCATGTCCTGTAATCAACCTGAAGGTTGCAACTGCTGTTTTTCGAGGATACTTAGGAATTACTGTTTGAATGTTTGGTAGTTCCCATCTTTTATTCTTTGATTTTTCATAGTCATATTTTGCAATAATTTTTTTGAATTCAGAGTTGACTAATCTTTTAGCTGCATAAAATGGTAGATTAACTATAGATTTTTGTACACTGTTAGTACCCTCTTTTGCAAGAAAATCAGCTTTCTCATTACCACTCAGTCCACAGTGAGCTGGTATCCATTGGAAGACTAGGTGTTTTTGAAGTGCTGTTAGATGGGCAAGGATTTTCCAACATTCTATAATTGTTTGGTTTTTTGGTGACAGCTTGGAAGTAATTGCTATAATTGCTGCCCTGGAATCTGAGAGAATAACTGCTTGCTGAAAATGTGAAATTCTGTACAAAAGATTTTGTAGGGCCATTCGAATTGCTTCAATTTCTCCATCAAAGTTTGTAGTTCCATAACTTAAAGATTTGTAATAGGAAAAGAGGTGACATGCGACTCCAGCACCTGCTCCATCTTTGTTTGATATCAATGATCCATCAGTATAAATATGGAGCCATTCATGTTCTGGAAATCTAGTATTTATTGTCTCTAATGCCAATAATTTTAGAACACTAGTTGGAGTATCACTTTTCTTAACTTCTTCTGTCAGGTGTAAATAATATGTGATGTCTAATGTATGTGTTGGATTGACTTTAGATATGAAGTTTTCCTTTGAATTAGGAAGGTGTACATTCTTCCTGATGTCTTGAATTTTGGAAAGAAAGCTCTCCTGAGTCTTTGGTGTATGTGTAAAATTTCTCTTGTGCCATGTATTGAATGGAAGTCTGATCAACTTTTCGTGTTGGATAAGAGCCGCTTTTTCTATTTCATATTCAATGGGGTATTGGTTGGTTAGTATTTCCATAGCTGCTATTGGTGTGGTTTTGATAGCACCTGTAATTAATCTCAGACTTTGGTTTTGAAACATTTGAATTTTTTTTTGTGTTTGCTGTTACAAGAACTTCGCTGCAGTAAGTAAATAATGGCTTTGTATATAGATTGTATGTTGTGTTAAGAGTTGCTCTGGAACATCCCCACTTCATTCCTGTTAGACGTTTTAACAGTGAAAGGCACCTCTCTGCTCTTTGTATTACATTTTCTATTTGTTTGGTCCATGTAAGTTTGGTATCAAATGTAACTCCTAAATACTTTACTTCCTTTGTTTTTGGTAATTGTTGACCCTCAAAATTTAGTTTTATTTTTACTGGTTTTTTTCTTAGTGAAAAGATTTGGTAGTTTGATTTTGTTGTATTAACAGTCATTAAATTTTCTTTGGTCCACCTTTGTAAGTTGGTTAAGGATTGTTGCATGGTTTTTTCTAGTTCTGTACTTTTGCTTTTTGGTTTTGAAGTCCACATTACTAAGTCATTGGCAAATATTGCACACCTGATTCTTGTATTTCTTGTGGCAGATCGTTAATAAATATATTAAAAAGTGTTGTCCTAAGCACTGTGCCTTGTGGTAAGCCACGGTGTACTTGTTTGTATTTAGATATATTTATTCCATATCTGGTTGCAATAAAGCGTTGTGTTAGGAAATGACATAGCCATGAAAACATTGGACATTGTATCCCTATTTTTTTTACTTTCTTTAGTAGTTTTGTTCTGCATATAGAATCATATGCACTTTGGAAATCAATAAAAACTGATAAATTATCTTCTTTTCTATTGAAGGAGTCTTTGATTTCTTGACTGAGAAGTAAGACTTATTCATTTGTAGAGTGAAACTCTCTGAATCCAGCTTGACATGGGGATATTAAATTTTGTGATTCTAGAAACCAATTCAACCTGTTTGACACCATTCTTTCCATCACTTTTGCTATTATGCTAGTAAGAGCTATTGGTCTATAATTTTTTATTTCTGATGCTGTTTTGTCTTTCTTCAAGAGTGGGACAATTATTGCTTTGCACCATTCAGCAGGTACAGTGGTTTTCCAGGATAGATTGTAGAGTTTCAGTAGTTGTTGTTTTGCTGTTTTTCCAAGGTTTTTAATGAACTCTTTATGTATGTGATCTGGTCCAGGAGACTTTTTGTTTTTTAGATTATTTATTGCAATGTTCAATTCTTGCATATTAAAATTTTGGAAAAAGATATTGCACTGAGTGTTAGGATTACATTCTCTTTCTTGTTTCAAATCTTTCTTAAATTCTTTACGTTCCTTTTTATTATTTCTTGTTACTTTATGTGAATTAGCATAATATTTATTGAATGTTTCGGCTATGACTGCATCATTTACTAATATTTTATTGTTGTGTATGATAGGTGTGCTGTTGTTTTCTTTCCTGTCCTTGACACTTTTTATGAACTTATGAGCTTTGTTGTCATCTGTCCTATAATCCATTTTTTCTAAGAAATTATTAAAGTGATTCCTTTTAGCAGTATTAATTTCTTTTTTTAGTGAGGCACATTTCTTCCGCCATATTTGTGTATCTGATGTTTTTTGTTTCTTCAGCTGTATTTCTAGCTATATCCCTTTGCTTTTTCAGTTCTTCTAACTGGGGGTTCCAAAAGGGTTTGAAATTTTTAATTCTTCCACGAGTAATATGTTTTTTTTGCGGTTTCTAGGATGACTTTACAGAATGCTTTGTTCATATGATCTGGTTGGTCATGCTGCTGTGAGTTTGTTTGTTCTTTAAATTTATGTTCTAATTCAGTTTTATATTTGTTCCAATCTGCTCTTTTGAAGTTCCAATACAGATTTGTAAGACCTTGACTGTTATTTGTATTCTGTAGTTTTATATCAGCAATTACTGCTCTGTGACCAGAACTTGGATGTTCTATAACTTGTTTTTTAATTTACTGCTAAGTCTCTTCAAAAAAATATTATAAAATATCTTATATTGGTGAAAACTTGCATGTTTATCAGAGTTCCTGAGTAATAGCATGTAACACAGATCGGATTCAGCAGTTCATCACTTATATACTCTTCCAGGTTTATTACACACACGCACACTGTGCAGAGTTGCTTCTATGGTATAACTTAACCTATAAACGTAACATCAAGAAACAAATGGGAATAGAATTCACCTGACCATGTTGTACTATGCTTCCTTTTTTCTTTTGTTCATGTTGGTACCATACTGAGACAATCAAAGAATAGCTTTTGTTCTTGTTACTATAAAAGAAGTATCCTGTGTAAAAACCAAGAGTTACAATAAAGCAAATTTTATACCAACTAGAAACACTTTAGTGATGACCCCAATGCAATTACAGGCTACATCACAAGCAGTAAATGAAAATCATAAACCTGTAGTAGCACGTGTATCCATAAGTTCCGTTTTGTAAACCCAATCCGAGGATATGGTTTATTCAAGCCGAAGCCCAGTTCTGTAATTCAAAGATTACACTGGATCAAACTAAATACGCACTGTTGTAAGCTCAAGTGATTCAGATATTTTAGCTCAGGTGACCACCATTCTCATGAATCCTGTGCCTTCCGGCAAATATGATGCAATCAAAGAAGATCTCATTTTTACTTTTGCAAATAGCAAAATGCAAGGCACACAGCGATTGCTGACAGATCTGGAACTTGGGGATCATAAACCACTGCATTTACATTACAAAATGAGAAATTTGGCCTTGAACAAAATAGATGAGAATTTCCTTAAAACCTGGTGGTTACAGCAATTACGGAGAGAAATGCACACTATCCTATCAGTGAGCAGTGATCTGACAAAGCTGTGGACCATGAAAGACCAGATTTGGGAAGTTAAACCCACAAAATCATGCCATATTGCACCTATCTTGGTAGAAAAACTGGTGAACACAATGTTTGATGAACTGAGGAAACGAGTGTATAAACTTTCCTCCATGTTGCAGAATTAAATAAGCATGTTATCACTAGCCACTGTCAATGTGGCAAACCAAGATCTAGATCCAGGTCCAGAAGCCGAAATACGGAACCAGGACCTTCAACGGAGATAGGGAATTGCGCTACCACACTAAATTCAGGGAGAAGGCATAAGGGGATTAGAGATAAGTTGCCTATTTATCAGCAACAAAAATACGACCACCCAATTCCTAGTCAACACCAATGCAGATGTTTTTGTAGTACCACCAGTACATGGGGAAGGGAAATCACCAAAGAAATTTGAACTTTTTGTAGCAAATGGTACCAGGAAGCGCAAGTATGTTCAACGTCTCATGACACTCTACCTTGGCTTACGTAGATCATTCAGTTTCTCATTCATTATTGCAGAAGTGGGCGGACCTGTAATAGGGGCCGATTTTGTGTCACACTTCAATCTACTCATTTATGTTTAAATAAAATGATTATTAAAATACTACCATTGTTTGCCATATTTACAGCATGAAGTACAAAAGGGGTGATATCTGCAGTATAGTAACCAACTACTTTTATTTGCTTGAAGGTGTGGTGTGGCACTGGCATGTGCATTTGTTTGCACCAGGACCCTTTCTTGGGCTGGATGAAGTATAGGAGACATCTATCATTTTTTTAAACAATGAATGAATGAAAATACTATTATCCAAATCATCTAAGCAAAACAATGCAGTAATGATACCAAATATTACCTCCAAATAGTACCCTTTGCTGTTATGATCACTACACTTATAGAATAACACTGTCAGGATCATCTAAGTCCATTATTATACATACCTTGCATTCTCTTCAATTGATATGAGTACTTTCTAAGAAGAATTTACTAGGATGAATTAAGATACACCATAGTGTGAATACGTCAGAGAAGCCATACCTTTTACTTTAGTAATGAATGCTACCTCAGAGTAACATTTCCATGATGAGCTAATGAAATAACCTTAGTTTTAATGATGGATGTATAATATCCAGTAATATTATTAAGATCTAAAAGAAAGTTTCTTAGTGTTAGCACTGCTGGGAAACCTTAAATTTTCTTCCATTGATGAATAAATGCTTTTATTAGAATAATATCACAATCATCAAAAGAAGAAATTTTAGTGGAGATACTGCAAATAAACTTTACATTTTGTTTTAGTAATGATTTAATGTTATTCTGGATTAACATAAGTATAATTACCTAAAGAATGTACCACATCATGAATTAATACTGTTCTGGAAGAACATCTTGAGTATCATCCTAAATAATGTACCATAATATGACACACAAAAATTTTACATTCTAATCTAATGATCAATGAATACTATTCCAGTATACTAGGAGTTGTATTCAAATATCTTTTGTTATGAAAATCACAGAGAGAAATCTTAAATTATGTTATGAAAATGAATCCAGGAACAGAATGCTTCAAACATTGATACCATTGAAATTGCTGCCTCTGTTGCATGCGAATGCTATAGTGTAAAAACTTGGTATGAAAACTGCCTGTCCCTCTACTGTAGATACCCTAGACTGAAGCACTCTTTGTGTCAATGGTGCTTGCATAATATTCTATACTTCTGGATTTATGTGGGAGTTCTCAGGCATTGTTGCTTACATTTCCATTAACATGGAAATATTCTATTCTGAAGTGTAAACGAAAGTTGCCATGGAAAAAATATAAACATATCTTTGAGTAATTAGTACATTGTAGGATAAAAATACACACAAGTCTCAAGTGAATATTAATCCATTGCAAAATCCCTGAAATTAACACTATCTGAGATATTGTTCATTACCTCAGCACCAGAAAAATCCTTATGGAAATGTTAACATCTGACAGAATACATTTTAAGTTCACATATAAAGTAAGAAAGATGGCACCTTGAAAGGATACTGAAGGCTTACTCTAAATGACAGAAATTGTCCTCTGATATCATGACATAGCATCATTGTAAAATTGAGTTAGCATTTGAAATGTAATAGGTCATTGAGTTACTATTTCTTGGAAAAAAATGAACAGATGAAGATTAAGAAAGGAATGTTCAGTTTGTTTATTATGAGGTTGTGTTTTCAAGTTCTCCTAACTTTGTGTTTAATATGAAGTTTGTTAGTGTTGCAAAATCTTAGTCATAAGGCTCACCAAATATTAAATATTTGCTTCTTTTTTTTCACCGTAATTTTAGCTTTTTCAGTATATGAAATGCTTTGCTTAGATAAGTTTATTGTGCTTTTGGGAAATTGTCAAGCTGTACAGTTGACACATATGGTGAAAAAGATGAAATACTTTTCCATCACATATAGATAATTAAAGATATTCACAATTGAAAATATGGTAATACAAAATTTTAAAGATATAAGAAGCTAAAACTTTATTTCTAACATATATCCTTTTACATCACTGAACCAGCATGTTGCTATATGGATAGCAGTTTCAGGATGAGAAAACAATTTTCAAAATCCTGTGAATTTAGGACCATTAATTTTTGCGGTAATAAGCTTAATGTAGAGTATAAGTTTAAGAAAGTTAGGATACACATTATAGGTAAATTAAAATAGCCTATCACAAGTGTTAAGTTTATGAGGTTCATGGTCCATTTTCTCTCAAACTAATCAGGATATCACAATGACATTTTCTGTGCCTATACAGCTAGGCTTTATATAACTACTGAGGTAATTTCATCAGAATATTTCTTTTAGCAGTTGAGGTATAATTGTAAATGAAAAAAATAAATCCTATTATTTATGCCAACAAACTTACTGTTGGTTTACTGGGAGAAATACGAATTGGTTGGAGAATTTGATGTCATTCTGACAGGTTGTCACAGTAGCTTAATGGTTAGAGCACCCACTTGGTAAGCGGAGGGTCTGTGGTTCAAATTCCAGCTGTGGCATTGAATTTTTTAGTTCTAACTGTACCTCTCAAAATAAAACCTGTTTACATTTTGTTTGAGTTGAACATTTTCAGAGCATTAATCTCCTATTTACTTTTTAAAAAAAAAGTATGTGAGTAGTGTCAAAAATCAACTCAAATAATAACTAAATTTTAATGCACATACTGCTATAAAGTCAAAAAACATAATTTAATTGTAATTTAAATCTCAGGTTTAATTTAAACATTGTAGATTCATATTAGTGTCATAAATAAGTACCAAAAGTGTTTAAATCCCAGTTTAAGTTCATGAAGAAATGGATTGCTTTGACAGTTACCGTTCATATTGTCATGTAAACAACACAAGCTCAAAATAGAAAGACAAACTGATCATAGTGATTTCCATAATACAAGTTGTGGAGTTTTAATTTTTAAACCAAACTGCAGTGTTGTATGCAAATGGTTTTTGGCATATAAGTTCATAATGTAACAAGTGGAAATCATTGTTGGAAAAAACTTAAAGCATATCACAAATGCTTCTAATAAACCCAAGCTAACAAATTATACAACCTGTTAATTGGGAAAGTGTAAATAGAAATTCAGCATAATTTTAAAAAGGAAGACAAATTGTTTAGATGTGTAGATTGTGCACACGGAGTAATCTCGGAAGCCACTCAAGCAGCTTTGATAATTTTTTCATCATTGAAAATCTGCATTCTTCCATAAGCATAGAGTTTGGAGGAGTATCTTTCATATTAATATCATTCAATTTCACTCCAGTTTCAGAGTATTAATATCTGGGATATTGATATTGATCCATTGTTGCAATTATGGCAGATATTTTGTGACATTTCACCCTAAGCAGGCAAAAGGGAAACAAAATCTTCAAACTTAGGTTCGCTGTAGCAGTGTTGTTCAGCATGCTATGTTCCAGTCACTGATTTTTGATCATTATCAGAAAAATTTTAGTGTAATTTTGAAATATTTTGAATGCTGAGAATTTAATACCCAGGTAAAGTGTTAGCTTCCCTACAAATACTAGTACTGTGACACCTTGATTCTCAAATCCCTACATACAAATAAACACTGTTTGACTTAGACAAACTATGTGCATGTACACTATAAGGCCATTAAAATGACGGGTTCCCTTACAACTTAAAAAGAACTATCCCACTCATATTTCCAATCCCTTATATAGCAATCTGCATTGTTGGCCTACCAAGAGGAAACAGTGTACAGTTGTAGGGCCCTGCACAAATTTTAGTTTACCTCATAACCTTAATTTTCAAACTAAGGGTACTAAATTATAAAACTATTCCATACCCATATTTTTAATCCTTACATATAAAATTGGACCATTGGACTGATGAGAAAAAACTTTACACATTTAATGTTTCAAGTTTGGCAACGCTTATCCTCCTCAGTCGTAGTGTCCACTGGAGGACACCATTATCTAAGGTTTATTTTGTGCTGTATCTGTACTTGCCAGTTTGACTGGGAAACTCAACTCCAGACCAATAAGGTTGTTTTCTGCTTGATAGCTGTCATATGCTTTTGGTCGTAAAAGTAATTCAACTCAGAACTGAGGACGATTTAGTCTCTCAAAAACTATTCCTATGGTGTTTTCACTGTTTAATCTGGACAGAACTTAACCCTTTCATGCCTAGTGTGTCTTATAAGATACATAGGCTTTTTTCCCTATTTGTACTAGTTTTAACTTTCTTTTTCTGCTATATTCTTGTTATACTGTCTGTCACCAATTAAAAATACATATTTGAGACGGTTTGAATTGTAAAAAAATTTTTTTTTTACAATTTATATTGTGTTTTTCTTTTTTTTTTCTTTTTTTTCTTTTTTCTTTAAAGAAAAGAAGCAAAATCCATGCAACCGCAGTCAAATGGTACCCCATCATCATACACGGTGCCATCACACCGATTATTTTACGTGGGCCCTCCCCGTCCTTTACCACAGGCACATTTGACTGCGGTTGCCGAGACTCGAACTCACGACCTCAGGCTTTGAGTGCATGGTCAGTGCACTACGTGTTGCCTTAACGATCATGGCTATCCAAGCCAGCAGGCTCAAGGTCTCCCAGACCACCTAATCTAAACCGGTTTCGAATTAGAGGAAGAACGGCATATGTAGCAAAATAATTCAGGCTAAATTCTGGAGATTACTTACCTTTACAATGAGAAATGACCATAGGCATAACGAGAGAAGAAAAAAGATTCAATTTCAAAGCAGTACTTATTCACAAGCATGATGCTGACACAATTCAACAACGCTGCAAGTGATAATTGTCTCAACTGGCAACTTGATATATGTTGCAAAGATGTCGTAGGAAAGAGGATCTCAAATGGTTTTGTTTTGATGTTACAAGTACTGCTCCTAGTTTCCATGTTATATGTTGCAAAGATGTCATAGGAAAGAGGCAGGACCTCCTAAATACCGGACCTGACACTGTGATGGCGGCCTATGTGGTGGGAACTACTTATAAACAACTCGTCTACAGGCTACGATTTCAACGCAGTAATATAAAATGTTGTGTAATAACACGCCTATTTTGTGAATATGGGCTGTGTTACACACAAAAACACTATCTTAAACATAACCTCAAGTAAACAAAAAAGGATGACATTTAATATTAAACGATAACCCATGGGCAATGAAAAATATAACCTTAAATATCATTCATGCAATCTACAGGTCTACATACCATTATGTAATTGCATTACACACTCAAATTACAAAGAAGATAGACAAAACTGCAAGCAGCATGTTACTTAAATAAAACAGAATTGCTGACATCGAGTTGACTCAATTATTAATCATTGTTTACACTGTTTTTCACATTTTTACAATGTACAATGTTATATACCTACACAAACATACTATACTGGATGGCTGATATACAAATTCTGCCATTTAGGATAATTAACTACCTACTAAATTCAAAAGCTTTAGGGAAGAAATTTGCTTTTACTATTACTGAAAACGTTTGATTACTCAGTTTGCAACAACATATTACTCAGCACTTCATGACACTTTATTTTACAGGGGGAATCCACAAACGCAGATGAAATATTAAAAATAATAACAGTAAAACAGCACTATAAATGAAATATATGAAATACGTAATCTTAAATCAGCATTGTAAAGCAACATTGTGTTAGGTTAGGTTAATGTATGTATATGAGCGGGGTGACAGGGTACTGTTATCGAAATATTTACAATTTGGGCAGTGTTTATGCAATCATTTCAACGTAAATGCATTAATCAATCATTGTAGCATATATTACACTCGTTTATACACATTTATTAGCTAAATATCCGCCGCATAAGCGAAATAAAACCACTTCATCGCACGTACAAAATTTTCTCATAAATAATACACGAAGCTTGAGCGCACAATAAAGCTTACAAGATACAAGACTTACAGCAATAAAAACTGCATCCATTGCACTATGTTTCATTCGTTTTCTCGAGCGGCCGATTTTGTAAATATTTACCAAACTTTGCTATGGTCTACAGTTTTACATGCAGCAGCATAACACATTTCTTCTAAACTACAGCTACACCTTTAAATTACAAAGACAAAAGATAATGTATAAATACAAGCAGCATACTACTTACATGAAACAAACGGTTGGTGTTGCAGATGCCACTAATTGAGTTCACTCGAAATTATTGTCTTTCACTATTCACCATGTTATATATACACCGGCAACTAACACACATAACGCTGCAATTTATAGTAATTACATACTGAATTTAGAAGCTTTACGTTGTAATTTACCTTTTGTTTTAACTGAAAGTTTCTGATTTTTAATTTGCATCCGGGAATGGAACAGTTACGGTGCATTGTGATGTTTGAGGTTAGGTTGTAGTATGGCAACATTAACATACACTACTGGAACAGTTTTTCTTCAACAACCACTCACCACTGTAATCGTGACACAAATTGTACTTGCAAACAGATAAATTAACCACACTATACGGCTAACGTAGCCATAGCCTTAGATGAAACACAATAAACATGAACACGTGGTTAAACACACGGCACAGTCAACACGTTATTAGATTTATTCCCGTTCCCTATACTGCCCAAATAAAACTTTCGAAACACTCGCTTTACTAATATGAAGACAAACTTACATAGGAATTATTATAACAATAACTCGAAGACAGAAAATAATACTAAAAACAGCGTGTGGAAACACCTCAGAAATCACTCCCACCAGCCGACGCCATTTTTGTACAACTGGGATGCCAGGGTCAGGTCCGTTAATCTAGAGGGTCCTGAAAGAGGATCTCTAGTTTCCATGTTCGCCGCAGTTGCCGTATATTCAATATTGCGACTTCTGGTGCAGAGAGTGCTCTCTGCGTGTTGGAGTTCGACAAACACAAGTGTGTTACAGACATGCAATGAAAGTTTAGGACAAAGTACCCCAATAAACAAGCACCAAGCAGGAAGTCCATTTATGCTTGGCATGATAAACTTGCTACTAGGTTGCAAACCTGCCTCAAGTACCACGCATGACAGTTTGGAAAATGCTACGTAAGTGAGTGCGTGTGAAGCCGTACAGATTGCAGCAATTGAAACTAAATGACAAACAAAAGGATTTTGAGTTTTGTAGCGGAATGCAACAATTCATGGGGTCGCATATGTATTTTAGTGATGAAGCAATTTTCTACACAAATGGGAGAGTCAACAGATTTAACTGTCGAATATGGGGTACAAATTCCTGATGCAGCATTGGTAGTTCCCACAAATGCAAGAAGATTCTGATGATTTCTTGTTCCAGCAGGACAGGGCCCCACCCCATTATAATAATGACGTTCGTAATTTCCTTAACAATGAGTTACCTCAACGCTGGATAGGATGATCAGGGAAAAATAACTGTTTTGACAAGTCCCCTCCCAGATCCCCGGATCTAACTCCCTGTGACTTCTTCCTATGGGGATACATAAAACATAGTGTATTTGTGCCACCTTGCTGCCACTGTATCACAAGATATGCTTCAAAGAGTATGGCAATAATCTGATTACCGTGTAGACATATGCTGAGTTACACATGGTTCCCATATCGAGGCATTGTGATTTCAGACATTGCAAACAAAACCATTTGAGATTCTCTTCCATATGACGTATAAACGAAAGTTTTATCACGTGTTGTTTTTGTGTAATAAATTAAGAAAAGTGTTACCGGACTTAAGGACATCCTGTATTTTTCATTATAAACAACCCCCATTAAACCGTAAGGACTTACAGGAAGAACTTGGATGCTGTATTACTTAAACTTAATGCCCTTTTCATATGTAATTTTGCACATTGTAAAGTCTTGGGACAAGAGTATATATATATATACTTTCATTCATAGCTTGCTAAAAGTTATTGAAATGGAAGAGAATAAACAACTGCTTCAAATGTATTGCCATTTCATGATTTTTCTTTTTCTCTCCCCATCTCTGTAAATCCTTACTACTGTACATGTTAATGCATGGGAGATTCTTTTGCCACAAGTAAACAAACAAAAGAGAAAGAAAGAAATAGAATGCTGTTATGTATAGATGACCCAGCTCCCTTCAGGTTTGCAGTACACTTCTGGATGATTCAGAATTGACTGCATGTTCCACTTGGACATGAACGTCTCGCCAGCGAGAAAGGACCCACTTTTACTCGAAGCCAAGAATATACCAAACAAAAAATTATGAAAGGTAGAATCAGAATTGAAATATTCAATGCCATAGGCATGGCAATTCTACCTTCAAAGTTGACCCATATACGGTGTGTGCGTGTGTAGAACATTATCATTGATTGGCCTAATATATAGAACTATAATAGTATATTATGCAATGAGACTATAGTGGTAGTAATTAAGACGCTAGTAAGCGAGTTTCCTAATTTTCATACGAGCGTCTTAATTGCCATTACAGTTAATTTTCATGCGACAATTTGTGCTCGACGATACACCTAATTTTATTGTTGAAGTATTGTAAAATGTACACTCAGCAGGGATAATGACCTACATATTGCATCAGGTGATATTTGGAGTTCTGCGCAGGCGCTAAATGATTGATTCGTTTTCAGCACGTCACGGCTGCATGATGAAAACGATAACTTAGGAACACTGCTACGTAACACTGAAAAATAGAAGGCAAATTGAATATATTGGTTTTCAGACTTTATTTCATGTATAAGTTACTTATTGTACAATTCGTGAAATTAATTTGCGGGACTGTACTTAGTGCAATATTCTTGGAAGTTGATGCTGTATTGAGGTTAATTTGTGCATTTTGTTTAAGTTGCATCTCGCTGTCAGTGGTGTCCGACATTTTAGCGTTTTCTAAACTCGCGCCGGCTGCGTTTCGAGAATTAATCGATATATAGCTTTGCAATAGCTGTATGGAAATTCTCTGATTGGTGGAACACCTGACTTTTAATGAAAATTGGATTGTCCGATTGAATGAAGATCAGTCCTTTAATGAAAATTTGAACTTAAGGAGGTTCATTAAAGGATCGCTATGAGACCTATAATTAATAAACTTGGGTATGGTCTAGGAAAAAATCCGTAAAAAGTCTGAATCTTAAGTACATAAGATTCTAAGTCGCCATTGTGGTATGTGGTCTTGAATTTGAGATGCCCTTGTCTACCAGGAAAACACGAACCAGTTGAGGCATTTGTCATACTCACATGTTGCCAGGTTAGCTCAGTGGTTAAAGAGCAGCCAAGCGTACAGCGAAAGCTCCGTGATTCAACTCCCGGCCATGGCATTGAATTTTTCAGTTTTGATCCAAACGTTAAAGGTTTATACGCTGTGTGTCGGAATAATCATCGATTGCCCTGACATACGGAAAAAATTATTATGGTAGATGCAACTTAATAGTGGCTGACAGCTGGCTACTACTACTCTTTTTCCTGATGTACAAATAAATGTGGGCACAAATAATATTTATATCCCTGGCTTTATTGTGTGATTTCACAGCGTGTTTAACTACACAACACCGCAAGGCGTGGTAAGCCTATGGTTGGATTTGTATGGAGGCCCCCGACATTAAATTTTGCAATACCCGTAGTTTATTTCACTATAGATTGACATTGTGAATATGTTCATTCCAATACAACTTCATAAAGGTAGTAATATACCAATAAATGGTCACATTTGGGTCATTGCAAGGTTATTCAAGAAGGTTCTGCTTCTTCTTCTTCTTCTTCTTCTTCTTCTTCTTCTTCTTCTTCTCGCTTCATGCCATTCGAATGCAGAATTACCAACATAGGACTAAAATAAACTGCTATTGTTACGTGATGTATGATGTGACTGATTTATGCCGGGATTATGATGTACTTAATGCGGCGGGACGTAACGTGAAGTTAAACTAGAAACATCTATTAGGACGCATTTTAACGTAATGGGAATGATAGCAATTGGTTATTCTTATACTCGGCACACATGGCGGATATTCAAAGCAGCTCTCTTTTTCTACTTCAGGAGCAAAATAAAAGGAACAAAGATTTCTGATGCAAATAGTTTCATAGAGAAACACAATGTATTCCTGCATGACACTACTCGCCGATTGCTTCAATTTAGTCACGTGACGTCACGTACAAACCTGCCGTAATGTGAAGGGAAAGTTTGCCATTCCCAAAGATATGTTACGTCACGTTAAGTCAACCATAAATAGCTCCATTTAATACAACGTGTTAAACTTCCACGTTAAGTTCATCGTAATATCAGCATTAGGGCCCTAAGCAGTGGCGGCTGATGTCTAAAATGACGGGATTCACTACTTCTAGTGCATTGTGCAATTTACCTTTCTTCTTCTTCTTTCCCTGATTACCCTCCCCTTATGTAGGACTTACACCCCCTAGGACTTACAAGCCTGTGCCTAGGGTTAGAAGCAGATGGTCAGCTAAGAACCAAGTATGATAGTGAGGAAGATGATATGAAATGCAGGCGAAATTAATTATTGGAAGGGTGTTAATGGAGCAATTGGTGTAATGAATGGCGGGGGAAACCGGAGAACCCGGAGAAAACCCGCCCAGACGCCGCTTCGTCCACCACAAATACCACATGCGGGTCCCGCCTAGGTGGTAGGCGAGTGGTCTAACCACTCAGCCACGGTGCCGCCGTTATACTTCCAGACTCAGGGGAAGGATGAGGAATAATCCTGGTTGGAGAAAAATTTCTACCCCCTTGCCGGGAATCGAACACGAGACCCCTTGCACAGCAGGTAGGTGCTCTACCAACTGCGCTACCTTTCTAAATAGTTTAATTTTCTAAATTACATGAAGTATTTTGGTAGCTCTAAAATTACCTTAAAATGAGACTGATGACGTTGAAGGGGTTGAATCACCTACAGAGGTATAGTGGAGAAACTCCATCCTCCTTACCTTTTTCGTGGTGAATCTGCCTATGGCTCCTAGGAATTTGGAAGCCTGTGGATCATTTCTTTTTCAGTAGACAGCATGGCAAGAACAGACAGCCTATCTTCAACCTGTACTAAGAAATGTTTTGATCCGTGGCAAACTGCAGAGACATCTATTTCACACGTCATTGGAATACTAACCATTGATTTCAACAATTTCAGAATGTCACCAAAGGGTTCTTGTGGGTTATTTTTAATTAAAAATTCCAGAAGGGTTATTGCACTTTCCATTTCGAGAATAAATTGTCTGTAGTTCTGTTTTAACTTAGCTTTATTTAAAATGGATAGGACTGCACAACAGAAAGGACTTTTTCAGGAAATTTATTTTTCAGTGAAGGAAAGAAGAGCTGGTCAAGTGAATTAGACGCCAATAAGTGTCTGGACAATACAAAACTCTGGTTTGCTTTGCTGAATTATATCACGTACTTCCTTTGCTGCTACATTCTCCGTTATGTGTGTATATATACAGGTGTAAATGAATAACACCGCACGAATTTTACTGGTCATAGACGGTAAATAGACAATCAATTTGAGATAGGAAACCTGTGGTCTACGGCGTCCAACTACCAAGTTATACGTATTCAAAGTATTGAGAGATTGTGATCCATAAATCCTAACGAGAAAGAAATACGTAAATGGTAGCCATTGGAAACGAAACAGTGCGTATTGGGCACGTAATTAAGCCGGTAATTTGTCTATCTGAGGAAGCATTTCATAAAGTGCTTAAATTCTGGACCCAACATGTAGCTGCACGCAACTGTAACGGATAACAGGTTGTGACGAACGGCCAAAGGAATAAATGGCAGCTGTAAATCGTGTGATTTGGCCGCACGGTTATGCCAACTGACACTGGAACTAATGTACTCAAGAAATCGAGTTCAAACCCGGAGGTGGGTTAGCCGTTTTCATCACCATTACTATTGTTGTTATTGTTGTTGTTGTTATTGTTATTATTATTATTATTATTATTATTATTATTATTATTATTATTATTATTATTATTATTATTATTATTATTATTATTATTATTATTATTATTATTATTATTATTATTATTATTATTATTATTATTATTATTATTATTATTATTATTATTATTATTATTACCACTACACTACTACTGCTGCTGCTGCTGCTATTACTACTATTATTACTGTTATTATCATACTACTGTCGCTGCCGCCGCCGCCACTGCTACTGCTACTACTACTGCTGCTGCCGCCGCCGCCACCGCCACCACCACCACCACCACCACCACTACTACTATTATTATTTATTATTGTTATTATCATGATTATCATTATCATCATCGTCGGCATTATCGTCGTTATAATCATTATGATTATTATTGCTGTTATTATTATTATTATTATTATTATTATTATTATTATTATTATTATTATTATTATTATTATTATTATTATTATTATTATTATTATTATTATTATTATTATTATTATTATTATTATTATTATTATTATTATTATTATTATTATTATTATTATTATTATTATTATTATTATTATTATTATTATCCATCACGAGCTAAAACAATATTGCCTTTAATACACAACTAAATAAAAGTCTTCCACTTCATTTTTCTAAAACAATTGTGCTCTTCTGCAGATTATCGGGCTGAAATAAAACTAATGATTTCGTCATAAGTTACAGCTGCGGTCACAAAGGCGCCTAAATAAGCAGACAAGCAAAATTAAATTGATCTCTAGAAGTAAACATGACAGATATACTATCCTTAAAGGAAGTATGCATAATATGAAGTTTCTCTAGACATGTGACAAACCATATCTGTATCTAATACGGGACTGAAGTACAGTTGTACTCCATAACATAATGCTACGTTTGCAAGTACTATTTAACATAGAACACAAATACCAGTCAGCATTTTGAAATAAATTCCATGATCCTGTCTATATGCATTTATAAGCACTTTACAACAAGAAATAGTGAAAATGTATGTCATTTATGCCGATTATATGGTGTTTATTTAGGTTTTATTATTACTTAATTAAAGTTGTTAATATGCAGTTGCATTTCAGTTCACAAGAGACATTATTTTTATGCTATTTTTGTTCTTTTTAAGAGGAAAAGCAGATGGAGATTTGGAGGTAAAGGGTGGCTTACATCGCTAGATAAGAGATATTTATTTATTTTTTTCTTTTTATTTAATTAACGTCCTCCAACATTGTGTCATATCGGACGAACTAGATAAGAGATGACGGGAATGGGAACATCTGCCTTTATTTACGTGATCTCAATGTTACGTTTTTTATTTTATCTGTTTGTTTGTGTTTTATTTATTTTTCATTCTTAAGGGGAATTTCCCCCTTAAATTAGTGGCACCATGTCTAAGTACTCCCTTGATGTGAATGGATTCATGATTACAAGGTAAATTCCTTCGTATTGCTGACAATTGTACCTTAACCTTCTCTTCTCCTCCAACTTCACACCAAACACCAAGCGGTACCTCCCCCACCCCCAGGCACCCGAACTTGTAGTCAGAACACGCGACCATTAAGTTTCGCGTGGCCCATGACGTTGCCATATTTCGCGTAGAAATTAAACTTTGCATGACACTTTAACATTAAATTGTGGCTAAATGCATTCGAATTAAGATGAAAAGGCATTACAGCGTTGTTTGCGCGGCAGTTAGTGAAATAATAAACCATTTATATCCATTCACCAAGAAGCTAGATAGCTCCAAATGTTTGACACAATTTATTTTTTTCCGGCGAAACGGTTCTTTATTGACAAAAATTGTATTACTAGATGCAATAATATTAACCGGGCTTGTGGGCCGTGGTCTATTGGGTTCCTTCTTCTTCCCAAACGTTTCGTCTGTGACTACGGCAGACATCTTCAGTGGCGGCGAGGTCGAAGTTTCCTGGTGGAGATCTCAGCACCAACTGTGCTGGTCACCACCAGAGGTGCGGTATTTATGTCGGCGGCTGGAGGGGAAGTACGTTGTGATAGGTCCGGGTGGCCAGTGGGCTGGACTTGTACCAGTGGAGTACTACAAGGAGCTGGCGTCTGATTGGCTGGAGAGGGGTTCTGGATTTTTGTTTTTGTTAACGCTGTTTGTCATATTCTGTTGAGTTTAAGTCCTTCTCCTTTGCGATTGATATTATCTTTGTGCTTGTGTATTTCAATGGCTTCACGGAATAAGCGAGAATAGTAGTGGGATGTAGATGCCAGAATATCTGTGTTACCATATTGGATGATGTGTTCCCCTTCTTCGAGTATGGCATGTTCAGCAATTGCTGATTTTTCAGTTTGACCCAAGCGACAATTTCTTCTGTGTTCTTCAATGCGGGTTTTTATACTACGTTGTGTGGTTCCGATGTACACCTTGCCACACGAACAAGGTATTCTATATACTCCTGCGGTGGATAGAGGATCCCTGGGGTCTTTGGCGGAACGGAGTATGTTACAAATCTGTTTAGTGGGCTTGTAGACGGTGTCAATGTTGTGGCGTTTAAGTAGTTTGCCTATGCGGTCTGTGACTGATCTGATGTACGGTAAAAAGGCCTTGCCCTTCCTATTGTTTGCGGCTGTTGCTGTGATGTTGGGACCTTTACTAGGATGTAATGCTCTCTTAATTTCTCGTTTTGCGTAGCCATTAGAGTGGAGCGCTGACTCTAAGTGTTGAAATTCCTGGTGTAGAACTTGTGGTTCGCAAATGCGTGTAGCTCGGTCTGCCAGAGTTTTAATCATAGCACGCTTTTGTTTCGGATGGTGGTTGGAGTTCTTGTGAAGGTAGCGGTCTGTATGGGTCGGTTTACGGTACACCTTGTGGCCTAGTGTGCCATTCTGTTTTCTGTTTACCATGACATCCAAAAAGGGCAATTTGCCGTCTTGTTCCTTCTCCATGGTGAATTGAATTTGTTTATTGATGCTGTTGAGGTGATCCAGAAATTCTGTCAGGGCTGATTCTCCGTGACTCCAAATGACGAACGTGTCGTCCACGTAACGCCACCAGCACGAAGGTTTAAGCGGTGCTGAATCCAAGGCAGTAGCCTCGAAAAATTCCATGTAAAAATTCGCAATAACCGGACTGAGAGGACTTCCCATTGTTACACCGTCTGTCTGTTCATAGTATTCGTGGTTCCACTGGAAATACGTAGTCGTGAGGACGTGGTGGAAAAGCGTCGTAATGTCTTCTGGAAAAATCTCCTTAAGCTGTGTTATGGCTTCATTGACTGGAACCATGGTGAACAGAGATGTTATGTCGAAACTGACAAGTAAGTCGTTGGGTTGTAAGCTGATGGTCTTGAGTTTCTGAATGAAATGGGCGGAGTCTTTTATGTATGTGTCAGTGTTGCCGATGTGAGGTTGCAGCATCGTTTCGAGGTATTTCGCAACTGCGTACGTAGGTGAGCCAATGGCGCTTACAATCGGCCTAAGGGGTGTGCCAGGCTTGTGAATCTTCGGAAGTCCATAAAGTCTGGGAGGTAAAGCTTCACTCCTCTTTAGTTTCAGCTGATCACTGGGTGGAATGGACGAACACTTAATCAGTTGATTGGTTTTCCGAAGAACGCGACCTGTTGGATCCCTGGAGAGCTTCTTGTAGGTGGTCGGATCTAGAAGCTCAGTCACCTTGTGTTCGTAGTCACGTTGGTTCATCACCACCGTGGCGTTTCCTTTGTCCGCCTGCAGTACTATAATCTCCTTGTTTGAGTTAAGATTTTTAAGAGCTTTTCGTTCTTGAAGAGAAAGATTGCTCTTAGGTGGCTTAGCTCGCTGAAGAATTCTAGAAGATTCGAGGCGTATTTGGTCTGCTGTAGTTGACGGCAATTCACGAATACCGGCTTCAATGCAGGAGATGATTTCCTCTATAGGTAGTACATGGGGTGTGATGGCGTAGTTCCCACCTTTTGAGAGGACGGAAGCTTCTGCGGGTGACAGTTGATGGTCTGACAAATTGACGACCGTTAGGCTTGTCTGTGCGAAGGCTGAAACTTCATTGTTGTTGTTCGAAGTGTGCCGATACTGCTTTTCTGCGCTAGAGTTCAGGCAGTCTTCATATTTCTTTTTGTGTCTTTCCGTAGTCCTGTAGTAGTGAGTGACCATTGAAGCAAACGTGATTCTGTCCACGTGATCCCAATGTTCCTTTTCCAACTTATGGCTGAGGTGAAGATGTAATGACAGAAGTTCCTTGTTGTTGTGGGCTAGTTCTCGGCGGGTTTGGTGGATGCGTTCCCGAAGAAGGGCTCGTTCCGTGCGGTTGTAAATACGGTGAGATGCAGCTGTAGTTAAGACGCGTTTTTGTCGTATGCACCGAGGAATTATGCCAGTATCACGGCAACGTAAGAGAAAACAAAGTGAACAAAGTTAATTGTATTGGACATATTTGTTACACTCATCGTGAAGAATCTCTGGTTAACGTGTGGCTGAAGCAGTACCTTCACTTCTGTATATGTTGTCAGGACGGCCACGGTATGTTGAGTAATACGGTAGGTAGGACGCGCAAGTTTCTCTGTGGCACACGCTCTCCGTGACGTCATGCGGTGTATGTGTAGCGGTAGGCACTCGCAGCCGTGGTCATCGTTATCATCAGGCTGAGGCTTTCTTAAGACCTAATACCAGAACGAACAGAAATTAGGTTGCACTGTGACTGGACGGAGATTCCACCCGTACTCACACTCACTGTACAGCATGTGCACATATACATTGCACCTTGTCCTGCTGTCTTCAAGTGCCGATTTCGTGTCCCTTTCTTGGGGCCGCAGTAACGGGTACATACATGGTTATATGCAGAAATACAATATGTGTAAAATACGCAAAGAAAAAAATGCAGGAATATGTTAAAGAATTTGGTTCACAGTATTTTACTATTAATGGTGATATAATAAAATGAAAACTATGTAATTCACAAATAGGAGGGAACAAACTTTTAACAATGTACAATATTGTCGTAGTAAACGACATTGCCAACAGGCGCATTTGGTGGGTTTAAATGAACAGGGTGAAATTATGTCCTCTACGTCATATCCAAGCACACAAACTGACTTTTTTTTTCCCCAGATTTATGCAACATGATGTTACAGACTAATATCTCATTTAACAAACTATACAATCTTTTTCTTTTTCTTTACCTGATTCCCCTCCCCTTTTGTAAGACTTACACCCCATAAGACTTACAAGCCAGTGCTTAGGGTCAGACGCCTGTCGGGAAGAACAGCAACCTAAGGACTGGACACAGTCGAGACCTGAAAGCGGGTGGTCAACCGAGTACCACTCTCTCTCTCTGTTAACGTTCTCCAACGTAGTGCCATATCGGACGGTGAATGACTGAAATGGGTGAAATTATGCTCAAATGAGCCCGAGGTCCATAGAGCTTTAAGTTACCCGACATTCGTATTCGCAGGATAAGGGGAAACCTCGGCAAGAACCTTATCCGGATAACTTACCCTAAGTGAGATTCGAACTCGCGACCTCTTGAACGTGAGGCAGACACGCTAACCATCACGCTACAGAGGCGGGCACCCAGCCAAGTACCAGGTATGATAGTGAGGAAGAGGATGATATGAAATGCAGGCGAAATCAATTATTGGAAAGGTAATAATGGAGCAATTGGTGGAATGAGTAGCGGGGGAAACCAGAGAACCCGGAGAAACTCCACCCACACGCCGCTTCGTCCACCTCTTCGTCCCCGGGGAGCGAACCCGGGCAGCCTACGTGGTAGGCGAACGTTATAACCGCTTGGCCACGGCGGGGCCAAATTACACAATCCATGTCTTAAAAGTTGCATGCAAAAGTACACAATAACTACCGTACCAAATGCAGTACGGAAGGGGTACTTAAAATATGCATATTGGTACTCGATTATATAACAGGTTCTGTGGATGATAATTCAATTTGCGACGTAGAACGCGGTTTTTCGCGCTATAGAAAATATCTTACTGCAAATCGTAAGAGAGGCACCTTCAATAACTTCAAGACGTGTATCGTGATTCACTACAATTGGTGCATGCATAGGAGCAACTAACTATAAAAATGTACATCTTATGGAATATTGTATCACTAAATATACGAGCTATACCGTTGAAAATGTATAGCATGCATATTAAAATGTATAAACGCATTGTATATTAAAACGATAATTTTATTCGTACTGTAAGAAAATTGTATTTTAATATTGTGAAAATACAATGAATATTGCATACATTAGATCCGTGTACTATACAGTGCTTGCACCGTATATATTTCATAAGGTAATAGGAAATCATAGGCATACGCTCTGCTGTCGATATCATTGCATGCTGTAATTGTTTAGTCACCCGACCGTACGCTTCTAGCGGTCACGTTTCCATGCCCCCTTCCATATCTGTGACTCATAGCCACGGCTGTTTACATTTTGCGCGACGGATCTAATGCTTTGCGTGTAGACAACCTGAAGCAAACTTCCTGCGAAATCCGTAGTCTAGTTATCACAATAATAGCCGTCTGAAGTTAGAGATGCAGATTTTCCGTATCAAATAAATCGCTAATTAAACAGATAACTTTCCTCACCTCTAACCATTATATTTACATTATTGAAGGTAAAGGAGTAATTGTTTAAAATATTAAATATAAATATTCAATAAAAGAAGACTAGTATGTCTTGCGAAAACAAATATGCTTCAAATCAAATACTTGCCAACATACCGTGATGAGAAGTAGTAGTAGTGGTGGTAATGAAAAATGAATTTTGATTAATGCACAACATTTACAAATAAACACAACCACTGAAATCGCATATACCGCCACTAATTCACTTTCAATTAAACAAAACTAACACGTGTTCCCCCATAACATCCCACACTGGTAGCCATGATTGTTAGAACTCCAGGTTCACCGCCATCAGCTGATCGGCCTCGGCCGTAGCCTGAGTTCCGCGCAAGCCTCGCTTCTACACCAGCAGACGTCATTAACACGGGAATCTACTGCGCATCTACTCATACCGTGAGGACGACGAAGGTACACGTGGATTAGAAGTTCTCATTCAAATCCCTGTAGTCGCGGATTCTATGTTTCTTTCCTTGCTTGTTTCCCCTTTTCCTTCTATCTTTTCTTTTCTTTCTCTCTTTTTCCTTCTTTGCTTCTTTCGTTCTTTCTATCCTTCTTTCTTTGTCATTCATTCCTTTGTTTCCTTCTTTTTTCTTTCTCTCTTGCGTTCTTTCTTTTCTTCTTAGCATTTCTTTCTTTCTCTCTCTCTCTTTCTTTCTCTCTTACTTTTCCTATTTTCTTTCTTTCCTTCTTTGTATCCTTGCCTTTCTTTCCTTCCTTTGTTTCCGTTTTTCTTCTTTCTCTCTTTCCTTTTCCTTTGCTTTCTTTCCTTATTTCTCTTTCCCTTCCTTCTTTCTTTAAGTACATGATGAATTTAATTTTATTTGCAGGAAACATTCGTGTCTTACTGTAATTTTTTATCTAACCATATTAACATTGCAATACAATAGGTAGATACAAGCAAAACAAAAGCACGGAAACAAATTATGGGTAGGTGCAGATTTCAAAGGAATTGCTCAAAATGGTGACCTCACGCAGAAATGATTCGCGAGCCCTGTTGAGCATTCATATTCAAACATTCATTGTTGAAACAAAATTTATTTCTGAAAGACAGGCTGTGATTTATTTTTAAGCTAGTGACGACGACATATATTGAACATGTAATCGAGTTGTATTAATAGCGATAAACAATAAACACACATCATATTTGATTTTAAATAAGGTATTGTTGTTTATGCAAGCAATTAAATGTAATAATTTCCTCTCCGCCCTCTCTACACGTTTTACAATAAAATTGCGCAGCTGCAGTCTTTCCTTTTACTCTCGCCGCGAGCCTGTGACAAGGCAATTAAAAAACAATATTCGAATTCCACAAGTTGTGGAAGATCAAACTTTAGAAAAGATTTGCCATTTTTCTAAAAATAAATTTTACAGTAGGAAAAGGGAACAGAAAAATAGAGAAAATGTCGTCCAGCTGAAAATTGCCGCCCTACGCAAGTGCCTAGGCCTAAATCCGGCACCGGGGACCGAATGAACAATCAAGCAAATTGGTTCCGAACGTGTTCAGAACCGTTTAAGTGAACATACCTTATAAGTTATAAAACTAAAAACGAACAGTCGTGAAACAAGGCCTTCTTCAATCAAGCAGGCGCAGAATCGAACAGACAGTGCTGAGATTCGATAATCGATTCTTTCTGACATAGATTATACCTGATCGAGCCGATGTCAGCTTTTTCGATCGGGACTTCTGCGAACTAACGATTCCGTCGGTAATCCGGTAGGCCTCTATATCGACCGAGCTAAGCTGCACTCGCAGCACTACATCCGCCTCACCCCTCTTCTTCGGGCGTATTCGGCGCCAGAATCAAATGTCGCCTTTCTTTCGTAGTCAATTCGCGCAGTCGTGAATAGTTTACGGTACTTTTCAGATTTTCACATATTAGCATAATACGCACTACATGAGCTACGTGGAAGCCATATGCGGTAAACGATGCTTTATCCATGTAGCTGATGCACCGCGTATTAGGCTAATACATGAAAATATGTAATGTGCCGTAAATTATTCGTGAGTGCGCGAGATGTGACTTCGAAAGAAGTTCAGCTAATTCCTGAAAATAAGATCGGCAAGAAGAAGCCACTTCTAAATTTGACATCTGTTTCTACATATGAATAGTTATATCTTCAGATAATCATAACTTCAGTAACCAGATGAAGAGTGTCGGATCACACAAATTGTTGAGATTATGCAATATATTTTTATTCCCTTTCCCTCGAGAATTTCAAAGCTTATAGCAATTATAACTACACATTTAGTTAACAGCAGAGGAGAACAGGAAAGGTTACCACATGGTTGTGTAATGCAATTTTTTGTACACAGTAAATTAGTAATAATGTTAAAACAAAATTCCTGAAAGATAACCCTAGTGACCAAAAAATGAAAAATTAAATAGAGACATGTAAATTCTAAATGATGATATACCAACAACTATGCACAAAAAACAGCACTATTTTAAAAAGATAACAAAGAAGTCATATTAATGCTTATGTTCAATAAGATTTTGAAACACAATTACACTTTAATATATACATTATTTTCTGCACAATTTTGCAAAAGCATGTGCTTAGAGAAATATCTGAAATTTGAGATTGTTTCATATGGCATTCATATTTAGTAAAACGTTTAAAATTAGTACGAGACAGTGTCAGCAACCAAACAATATGCAAAATATGCACAATACATATAACGCTATTCAAAGTAGGTCCTGCCAAATCCAATTAGGCTCCCTTGAAACAAACAACAGAAAACAGTGCAAATAATTCATCAGTATTTCATATAGTGCATTTCAAAATGTTATCAAGTCCCCTAGCATTCAAAATTTAGTTTGGTACAATGTCCTACTGTTAGTGTGTATTCTATAGTACTACTGATCAAAACTGACATTTTATATCCTTTCCTATCTTGCTTCCTTGTTGGAGTTGGAATGTTGGAGTAAATCATATTCTTTTCACAAAACTGATCAGCTCAAAACATATTAAGTTCTAGTGGAAAATTCTGATGTTTCTATGCCTGCTTGATACAACACAGATTTTCTATATTGTTAGTGTGACTTGTCTGCACATTGATTGTTGATTTTGTGTATGTGCCCTGGGTGTTTGTATTCGGCTGAGGGCGAGGATTTACGGGCATAAAAATCTGTAGCACGGCTTCCTTCAGAAGAGAAGTGGTCCTGTTTCGTATATTCGCAGCACAAAAAGAACTTAAGCCTAATTAAGAGGTCTCTGAGCAAAATTAAGCAATCTGTCATTCCCAATATAGAATGGGCAACTTAGAACTGTACCAGTTAAAGTGCGTTCATAAATAAAAACTAAATTTTTCTTGTATATATCTCTAACAGAAGAATAGCATCATTGTAATCAAACCCCATACTATTAAATGATCTTGATCAAAAACAAATTGTGAAATAGCTATTATACTTCACCTAGGGCAATCTCAAACAGTATATTTACATTTAAATGAACATAACCTAACACAGTGCAATGATAAACATTCTCAATAAATTGAGCAATTAATAACCTGTAAGAGTATATTTAAGGTCATTAATTACTTATCAATTGCACTTTTACGGCTAAAATTCTGTTTCTGGGCCATATGAAAACTGTGTTTACATTGTGTTGCAAATGTGATTTTAATGCGCAGAACCACATACAATTGTATAAATATTGAAAGAAAACTGTTTTCATTGATCCAATTATATTTGAACATGTTTATACAAATGACAAAATTGAATGCAAACATTTGGATTTTACAGGATACTATCGTTTAGCAATCTTATTGACGGTGCAAAACATTTGTTCGGCCCATCAATAACATAAAATATCCTAATACTTTTAACACATTCTCTCTTCATTCTCAGTAACTACTGTATGTTCATTACTCAGCAAGATAGATCAAAACTCCTCTAATTTTGTAAATGCAACATTGTAGTTTCACTTATTTACCATAAACTTGCTTATTTATTTAAATATTTTTTACTTAATCTCATCTCAATGGTTCTTTAAAGAAATGATTTTCTGTGTATCAGTAACATCAGAGCAATAGTAAGATAGTGCAGACTGAAACATTGCAACAACTTGTGATGTATCAATACCACACGTTTTACCACATCTTTCTTTACTGAAGTTTGGAAATTTAAATGATTTCCTTGATAAAATGATAGCAGTATTTTGGCAGATTACAAAGAACTTTATCTTAGCATGTGATCCTAGGCCATGTCATTATGCTGTACCAACAATGTTCAGATTGTGTGCACTAATCTTTCACAGTGACAAAATTGAAGAAAAGATAATTTAGAAAGATGTAACAATAAGTATGCCATTGGGTTATGACGGCAAAGTTGAAAACATATTAAATATAACTTACTTCAAATGATACATGAAGGAAATCTGTATCGCAGTCCCGAAGATATACTTCTGGAGGTGTTGAGCACTGCAGTGGTCCATTTTACCAAATACAGTTCTAAAATTCAGAGAATGCAAAAGCAAATTTAATATTAAAATGAGAAAGAAAAGGCTTTCAATTCTAGTTTTCTAACAACTACAAGCCCAAATAGGGTTTCAAATGGACTTTTGTTGTTCACTGAAGATTCATGCACTATCAAGTTACAAAACTATTTCAATGTTATCATGCATTAGCAGACTAGACTCGAACTACAGTTGATTTGCAAAAAGTAATATTAGTGAAGTTCATACCATATGTCGTCAACACAGTTCTATGTTGAAAAATGAATAAGTAATGCATCAACATTGGAACTAAAGTTATATCATGATTTAATTGAAGGAACTCTACATTTATTTAATACATATATCATACTTACCATCGGCCTTGTGACAACAGATCTGCTTCCTGCTCATGTGCTCTAGCATGTCTTTAAAATCTTGGGAGTTTTATAAATACAAGAATATTCTTTCCAATAGGCCCATCACACTTTGATTGGGGAATTGGAAATACGAATAACTTGTCCTGCAGCACACCAAGAAAAGACACTGTTGGCACTGCTAGACCTGTACAAAAATCTGATTGGCTGATTCTAGTTTCGAAGTTTTGTAACAAAAACAAACGTTTGGTGTTCTGGAAGCGTGAGCCATCTTGGGTGTTGGTAAAATAAGTTTTTCGTCGCAAAATGATCTTCGACAAAGAAGTAATTGTACATTTGCATTATTTCTACTTAATATATGTGTGTGCAATATTGGTATTTTCTATTTATGTTGGTGAAATACATAGCAATTAGGTGTAAGATGCTTTTAACAGGTTATTGTTAGTGATAGTGCTAACATATTGTATTTTATTGATAATTGTATTTATTTTCCAGCCATGCACACAGTGGGATACGCCTATGATATATTCCTTTCAGCATTGCGGTGTAAATCCCCAGTGGAAACTAAAATTAGAATTTGAAGGTACATTATTTATTTTCAATAAGTTTTAAGAGCTTCTTACTGTACCAGTGATATTGGATGAAGATAGTATGTTTGCCAAAACGTTTGTCATAGCTTTTCGTGCACATGTGGCACATTGCGTCCATTTGTTGCACAAGTTGCAAAATGCATAATTGACCTTCCCTTAGAAGATGTGGAATAGTAATCAAAATTGCAGGATATTATAAGAAATGTGTATTTTAAAAAAATTGCACTTTGGTTGTTGTGCAAAGTAATAGGCACATGATGTTTTGACTAAGATTTTTTACTTGGCTGGAGGTAATCAAGTGCCTCTATTTGTGGTCTCAGTTGTTTACTTATCTCACGGACAATGCAGAGCTGCCAACATGAGTGTAAAAAGCACTGGTATCCTTACATGATTGTGTTGTGAATAATTTTTTGAGTATTTATGTAAATAAATTACAGCAATTAGAAAGTCATGAAATGGCATAGTAAGCTGAAGATTCGTGGTTTGAATCCCAGACTCAGCATTGATTTTTTGTCTGATGCTGCATGACCTTCATATGTTCATATCATGTCTTAGAGATGAAGTTTTGTGAAATATGTATACTGTCCATTCGATTAGATGAGAAGTCAGATACAAGGAATGGTATAGAGCATTCAAGCAATAGTAAAGTAGTTCAAAAATGCATGAAATAGCATGAGAACAGGGATAACAAGCACACACTAGTAGAAAACGGTTTTGTATGCTCTAAAATTATTTAAAATTGAAGTGTAAGTAGGATTAATACTGCCATCGAAACCAATTCATGCTTTTAATTTATAGTAGATGTTTTAAGTGTCTGCCTGTTTTTCCCTTGTATGTATATAACAGTCGTTCACCATACGACAAAAATGCACTCATTAAAATTGCCTAAATTGGCCTTCTTGATTCTTCTGGGTCTTTCTTTATGATGTGTTGAGAAAGACACACTGAATGTGCTATAATTTGATTCTACAGGCCGAGCTAAATGACACATCGGTGGCTTTCACCATACGTTTCTGTACAGAATTTAATTTAATAGGGGTCCTCTCTGCAGCTTCTCCTATCATAAATTCATACCCATTCCAATTACTTCTCATGTCTTACTGTGCAAGACTTATTCCTGTCATTTTCTCTAACTGGTGACTATTTTTATCTGCGCTATGTGTCATATGGAGCAATGCTTATGTTCACATGATGCTAGGTACCTTGCACTATGACTACAGCAATCAGTTCATGCCACTGTGTATCATGTTTACTCTGCTCTGGTCTATTTGCATGGACAGTCATTACCTGCTTGTTGATTTACTCATATTCATAAAATATGTATTCTTAGCTACTTGTACCTTACTCCCAATGAATGTTAGGAGAAATAATTTCAGTGCAATATAATGATAATGTTCAAGTTTGTGTAGTATGTATGGTTTTCTAACATATTTCCTTTTCACTTAATACTTTATTAGCTAAACACAAGTGTAGAATTCTAATTTAACTTATGTGATTCTTTCCATTTCAAGTCTTTTTATACATTTATAAGCAGTTTGTGTCTTTACAACAATCCTAAAATGGGACAGCTATCTAACTCACGGATTTTCTCTCTTAGTATGCTTCAGTTAGTTGGTTGTCTATTTACTGGTTGGTTGACAATCAGAACGAGAAAGCTGAAATACATGTATTAAAATGGGAGTGTTCATAAGGGAATGGGAAATAAGATTGGCCAAGTTTAAGCTTTCTGGTTCTCATTACTGGACAGGGCAAGTTATTCAGGTTATGCATATTACACTTTTTGATGTAGGAATTATTCAAGGTGACCGTGCCATGAAATAGTCCCCAGAGCTCCACCTAGTCACAACCTAAAAAATATATCAGTGGTCCATTAGAAACAAATGAATTCCAATGCACAATATCAACCTCCACTTTACTAACGATATGCTGATCAATAATATGTGTTCTGGTTTCCATTCTGGTTACCATTACCGTGTGATTGTTAACCAGGCTTAATTCATATCAGTATTTGTACATTAAACATTTTCTAATAAATATAATACCCTTTTCTTTATATTCTTCAGTTCTCTTAAGTAACATCACTTCACATATTTTAAATTACATTAATAAACAAATGCAGCAATAACACAACCACATCAGAAAATACAAATGGATGCAACAAACTGGATAATAGAAATCGTGCTCATCATAACCTATTTCAACAAGTACAGAGTTGTCATATGAAACAAATTTTTTCACAAGTAAGTCATTGACATTGCCTTCAAGAGTTCAGTGTTCTGCATTTGCCGAACAAAACCAAATTTACATAAATGAATTTATATGTACATTAATATACAAGTATATTAACATATGATTGATATTTTAATGAATGCCTATAAAACAAGATAATCATACTCTTGATATCTAACTCTCAAGTGGTATTTGCCAGACTGTTAACCGAATTATGTGTTTAATAGAGCATATTGATATTATAATAATGTGTTGGCTAAAGTTGTCACGAGAGTGTTTAAGATTGCAAACCTGCGACTTTTGGCAGAAAATGTATTACTTGCTAGATAATCATATTTACAACTGCTGAAATTGTTTATAATTAAGCTTAGTAGGTGAGCTGCCAAAAGAATGAAGTTGTGCACGTTTTGTCTGAACAGCAAACAGGCAGAACCAGTTCCGCACACTGTGCACTTGACCACTACAAATACCGATAGCTTGATTCATCTTTAATGTAGCTTGACTACTAAGCCTAATTATAATCCATCTAAAACTATCTATATTTTAAATGAAAATAGGATAACAGCCTAGCCCTTCTTTACCCAGGTCACTTTCATTACTTAGACTTTAGTTATACATAAATGTTGCTATTCGTTGCATTGTTTTTTGTTTATTTCTAGGATATGCATGATGGAAAGTTGGAGTTAAAGGTATTCTTGTGATTGTGGGTGTATAACTTTGCAAGCTGTGCGTCTTTGGTGTCCAGTACTGGTGCTGAAATAGAGTGAAATGGTGTGAAAGTGTTAAATGATGTGAAACTGCTAGAGGACATTTGTTGTCAGACTAATAATCATCTAGTGAATGACAAAACAGGTGTTCGCATATGGAGCAATAGTGTTGTATATAATGTATGCAGAAGTCTCTTTGTGAGGTTATTTGTGCTTGTTATGCAAATATATCAAATGGTGTTATGCTAGAAGGAATAAAGTGACAAACATGTGCAATTGTTCCTATTTCCCTGTCAAATACCACATCCTAATGTTTGGTTACAAGTTCACACAAAAACTTTGAGGCAGCTCATTAAAGTAGAAAATATTTTACTTTATGCCATGCAGATTAATTACTGGCAACGTCAGAATTGAAAAAGAAACAGTTTGTTAACTAAGTTAAGTAGATTTTCCGGGTTTGTGGGCCGTGGTCGAGTTGGATTACCTTCCTCCAACGTTTCGCTGGAAACTGCGTCCAGCATCTTCAGGGTCAACCTCCGTTATTAGTGGCTGCACATAAATTAAAGTTCACTACAAACTTTCATATTCAACTTTGTTTGTTATTAGTGTCCATGGTAACAAATTTTCACGATCGCTCGTTCTCATAAATACCAACATGAGATTATCGATCTCAAAATGCCGGCAAATGGGACGTCTCTGATCATGGTATAAAGGAGAAAGCTTTCGGTGTTTCGCATTTTCTTCTCCCTCTTATTAGAGCCGGGAGCCAAGTTTTGCTTATCTGCTGTCTCTCTTCTTTTCGATTGTAGGAGTTTTTATGCATAAAAATCTCTATCGCTTCCCGAGTCAAGCGAGCCTGGTAGTGGCTTGTCCTTGAGAGTACCTCCGTGTCTTTGTGTTTCACGTCGTGGCCGAACAATAGAGTGTGTTCTGCCACCGCTGACTTGTCCATCTGCCCCAACCGGCTATGTCTTTCATGTTCTTTTAGTCGAGTGCTGATACTCCGCATGGTGGTGCCTATATATACTTGTCCACAGCTACATGGTATTTTGTAAACACCGGCTGTGCAGTGTGGATGTCTTTTATCCTTAACGGAGTTAAATAAATCTTTGACTTTCTTTGTTGGCCTATAAATAGTCCTAATGTTGCACTGTTGCAGCAGTCTTCCTATTCGGTCTGTTACCTTATGGATGTATGGTAAATAGATGGTACTCAGGGTTTGCTTCCTCCGGTCTTTTTGGACTGACGGGTACCTCGGATGGAGAGCTCTTGTAATTTCCTTGTGTGTATAACCGTTACTGATGAGGGCCTTGTTAAGATGTCGGATTTCTTTATTCAGCTTTTGTGGCTCACAAATCTTCTTGGCCCGTTCGGAAAGGGTTTTGATTATGCCCAATTTTTGTCTTGGATGATGGTTCGAGGTTTTATGGAGGTACCTATCAGTGTGAGTAGGTTTGCGATAAACTGTGTGACCCAGACATGAATCAGCTTCTCTTGTCACTAGGACATCCAGGAAAGGAAGACTGTTGTTTGTTTCCTTTTCCATGGTGAACTGTATGGCACAGTTTTTATGTCTGATTTAGCAGAATTTTTCTTTAATGCTTGGATTTCAACAATGGAAACCCTTAAAATGAGACTCTATTGTTCATGGCATGTGGACAAGGGATGGAGAAAACATATTAAGAGCAAAATCCAAGGTCAAGAAAAACAAACAAACGTTTACAAGATTCTTAGAACAGTCCTAGAGGAAAGAGATGAGGCAGCATTTGAAATTATGCTTCATGCCGTACTCAAAATCTTGAACAGTGATCCGGACACGGCTGAGTTTGCCTCATACTTCGAGGAATACTACATGACTAACGTAAAAAGCTGGGCTTACTGCTATAGGCTGCATGCAGGACTTAACACAAACATGCATATAGAGCGAATGCATCACACACTTAAATATATATATTTACACGGAAAGAAGGCGAAACGTCTGGACAAGGCTATAGGTGCATTAATGTCCTTTGTTAAAGACAAGCTATTTGATAGGCTTATTGTGCTTACAAAAGGCAAACTAACCAGCAAAATAAGGAACATTCATAATAGGCACAAATCTAGCTTACAAATAAATAAGGAAATAATCATCAAGGAAGATGGAGGATGGAAAAATAGCATCCTCTTCAGAAGTACACGAGATCTACTTTGTACACGATAATGAAGTTCAATACACATGCAGATTAATATGTAGTGAATGTAACACCTGCGTTCACAGATATTCCTGCACATGTGTTAATTCCAGCATTAAATGGAACATGTGCAAGCACATACATAGTGTGTGTCAAATGCAAATTGGCCATAAACTTCCTTTGAAACATGCTCAGGACTCCAATGAACTTGTTACAAATTGTGAGGGTCCTTCAAGTGGAAGTGAAATCCAGCACATACTGGATCAAGTTGGTAAAGACAATGCATCTATATGTGAAGAAACAAACAACTTGAGAAAATAATAGACTGCTGTAAGGGACTTTCCACAACAGCGGAACTAAAGGTCCTGAAGAGAGGTGCAACAACAATAACCTCAACTATGACAGCAGTTCGCAACCAACGTGAGTTGCCAAAATCAGCAGCAACAAGGAAAAGAAAAATAGAGCCCCAAAGGCGGTTCTTCAACATTAAAAAAAAAAAAACGAAGTTCCCACAGGAAGCAGTTTAAAAAACCAGAGGTAGCAGAGACACTGAGCATTGCAGTATCTTTGCTGCAAGAGAACTCGCATGAATAAGTGCTAATGTAAGTTATTTTAAATCATACTATTTACTAAAACTCATATTCATGTATGTGGCTTTCATGTAACTGTTTTCTTAACGGGCACCAGTATTACAATGTGGCAGTTACATCACCCGACTTAAACCCCCATTTTGCAAGGGGGACCACACCTATCGTTGGTCAACGGGTCCATCGGACCTAGCCGGGAGGACTAAATAGGTGGTATTTAGATCCACCAACCTTCCCCTCATGTGCCTCTGAGGGACGCTGTTGTGCTGTGATAGGCCAGCACATATGTAAATGACATTTCCTCCATTTTAGATGAAACAGTTATACCGCTGTGATTCGGTCCCCAGAGCCTCATCTGTTAAAAGCAGGGTGCACCACAGGCAGGATGAGGATGGGAATTGGGTAGGAGAGGCTATAGGAGGCGCATCACTACCCCTTACTACCCCAAGTAACGAAGACCACTTGAAGACCTGTGAAGCATTAAGATTAGAAGGAACTACAGTTCAAAAGTATTGGAAAGCACGAATGCTAATGGCTTCATTGCCAGATGCAAGGCACTAGAAAACAACAACACTATTTACTAAAATTAAAATTGCAGCTAACAGTACCTGAGAGTGACGGTTTAAGTGAGAAAAATATATCTGTGTGTAATATTGGTATATTCTATTTGAGTGCACCCCGAGCCAGGCCTCCCAGAGGGGATAAAATCCCTATGCTGGCACCGGGGATCGAACCCGGGTCCTCTGCACCAGAGGCAAGCGCGTTACCAACTGCACTACAGAGGCGGTTTCCCTGTCAGTTCTGTAAAAGAAATGGGGCAAAATTGTATTCACATATGTATGGGCATCAACTGTTGACTCAAAAAAATTCAGCCTAAAACTGTTTCTCCACTAATGGTGCACCATACACCTGGCGAGCTGAGTTAACACATACGAATCAAACAAATACACATCGTGCAGTAGAAAACAAATACTGAGCTATAATACACTTTGTAACTAAGTACAGGACTAAATAATAAAGCGCACTGGTAGTAATACAGCCACACAATATCGTGTCAACTCAATACTGATTGTAAGCAGAGAAAAACAAGTGATGCTCGTGACCTTGTGTATATCAGCTGCTGGTGACGCGTTTCTGTGTGCACAGTGGAAAAACACAGCGTACGGTTCACATGCATTTGGATCTCTCTGTAGAATGGGGTGCTGAGAACCATAGCAGTTAGAGAATCCATAAAAAGTCACTCATACTCTATAGTTAAAACAGTTTAGATCAATCAATGTTAATTGTTCTTCACATATGCCGTACACAGAACAAAGCTGATAACGAGAGTAATAAGATCATAAACTTGCTACCTAAATACTTTTTACAACCACTGAAATTGATTATAATCCATTTAAAATTGTCTATATTTTAAGTGAAAATAGATAATGACCTAGCCCCTAGGTACACTCATTACTTAGGCTACATAAAATACTGCTATTCATTGCATTGTATTTTTATTTATTTCTAGGACATACATAGGGAAGCTGGAGTTGTGACTGTGGGTGTAAAACTAACAAGCTGTTGGCGTCCAGTACTGTATTTCATGGCATATTCGCCACACTTTCTTGTCATGGTTATGGTTGCTCTTACTGATGGTGTTGAACGAGCCTATACTTGTTATTTTGTGATGTAAACTTATAACAGTATCGGATTTAGGAGTTATGTATGTTCAATATAAGTTATTTTGTGATGTAAACTTACAACAGTGTCAGTATTTAGGAGTTATGTATGTTCAATATAAATTATTTTGTGATGTAAACTTACAACAGTGTCAGTATTTAGGAGTTATGTATATGCAATATAAATTATTTTGTGATGTAAACTTATAAAATGTTGGTATTCAGGAGTTATGTATGTTACATTTTCTTAATTTTCCAACATAAAATGTTAAAACTGTTAATATTCAGAGGAAGTTATATGAGTTAAGAACCCAATTAATTTGTGATGTAACTAAAAAAAGTGTTGGTATTCTGAAGGAGTAATGTGTGTTCAATGTCAATTATTTTGTGATGTAAATGTATAAAAGTGTGTATTCAGAAGTTTAGGACTTGTAAATTACCTATGTAGAACTAGGTAAATAAAGTGTTGTTTATTAAGTGGGGGAAAAAGTTGTTCATACTTTCTTCATAAAGTAAAAATATACAGCGCAACCATTTTGCAAAGAATAAATTATTCATGAGTAGCTGTGATAACTTCCAGTAGCTAGTGTACAATAACGGGAGTAATTCCGGGATTACAATGAACGAAACATAATGCAATTTCTAGTTTAGCAACATTTCTTACTTCACCATCTTGGCAGTTTGCAAACTGATGGCATCAACATTCAAGAATATATTACAATACGCTAAATACTCTACTTTCTCTGGTAAACTGAACAGATAGCAGTGACGGCATGTTATCTTTAATATTCCAGGTGTTGAGAAATCTTTATTTTATTATGCAGTGATTGCTTGCCTATAAATCAAGTTGGTGTGACTGACCATTATGTGATTATGTTAGCTACACAAACCTGTGTGTCTGTTTTAAGTATACATTTTGGCAATCCATCATTTGTTACTTCCTACACCAGCAACAATTCTTCTTAAGTGAGAGGGATGAGGTAAACTAAGGACACCACTTTAAGCAGCAGGATAAGTAAAAAAAAAAAAACAAAAAAAAACGTATGAACATATGTGAATCACAAGGGTACATTTTTGTTTCATTAACAGAAGCTGTACACACATGTTTATCTTCTTCCTGTTACACAATGGGTTTTACTCTGCATTTCATGTGCAATATACTCTACCTGATCACATACTAATAGTTTATACTGACTTAAATGACTCACCAGATTTTCAAATTTAGTCCAATCATTACCGAGATTGAAGGTCACCACTTTAAGCAGCAGGATAAGTAAAAAAAAAAAAAAATAAACAGTGCATGAACATATGTGAATCACAAGGGTATATTTTTGGGCTCATCTTTACAAACGTTTATCCATTTTTGTTTAATTAACAGAAGCTGTACACACATGTTTATCTTCTTCCTGTTACACAATGGGTTTTACTCTGCATTTCATGTGCAATATACTCTACCTGATCACATACTAATAGTTTATACTGACTTAAATGACTCACCAGATTTTCAAATTTAGTCCAATCATTACTGAGATTGAAAGACACTGTTGTTATAAACACGCCTTTTTAAAACACTTTAACTTCTAAAGAAACTAACACTTTGAAACCTACAATGTGCTCAAGCACTGCCATAAAATCACTTTCATACACAAACAGTAAGTAGTTTTCACTTTCAATCATAACAAATGGAGAGAACACCGTTTTTAAAAGTTCCCAAATGACAAAATCTTCTTGTTTTGACACCATTCTCTGAAAGCTACCTCTTCCTGAAGTCTCTGCTATCACCTTTCTCCAGGATCCTTCTGAATTGATGCTAATGCTGTGCTTAAATATTTCGGTTGGTTCTCAAGGATAGTTGGTGTGCATCTTCTTTGAGCTAATAACCTTATAATTTGACTTGCAGCCACATACACAACAGCTCTGAGGCTCTGAAACAACAGAAATAGGTCACCTGATTATAGCATTTGGGTAATCCTGTGCGAGCCCACGTGAGGACGCGCTCGCACAGGATTACCTAGCATTTGTACGAAATACAGGTTATTTCAAACCTCAAAAAAATTATAACTTACCTTATTTCATATAAAATGCTGTAAACAAGCCACAGCTCCTTTAATAACAAACTGACAGCCAGCAAGTCAACTTTGTAAATAATCACGTGATGCATGTCACGTGACTCCAACACTTCGGCTTTCTTCGCCGCTGGACCGGTGTGCATTGTACGGTTAAGTGTCAGGTCCGGTATTTAGGAGGTCCTGATGTGGTCCTGATACTGTGCAGCGCTCCACGTTCTGTGGCGCTCCAAATGTTTGGAACTGTGTCGGCAAGCGATGCTGGCAAAGAGGAGGGGAGGGGGTGACGTAGCGCAGCTCAGTCGATATAGAGGCTTACTGCATTACCGACGGAATCGTTAGTTCGCAAAAGAACCGGTCGAAACATCTGACATCAGCGCCATTTGTGACCTCAGCCCACAACACAGAGTTGATCATCTGGTATAAACTGTGGTTTGGAAACATCGATGCATGACCGGACCGGAAGTGTGTGAGCCAGTCGACTGTGAGTGGTCGTCAGGTTTATGAAATTGTATGGTGAAAAGTTCAATAAATGGGAGTAACTAAAGCAGATAATACTATAATAAACAATTAAAGGTAGGAGATTTACTAGGTAGGGTTGGTAATGAGTAGGGTTAGGATGTTTATGACATGTCATATTTTTGTCCTTATACCCATTCTCACCGCAAACACAAATTAAGCACAAATTTCACATTTTTAAGCCTAATTAGACAGTTTTTATTTTGCATATTAAGTCATATTTTTGTAATTTTTATGGTTTCGGTCATATTTTGATCATATCTGTCATATTTTGCTTATGAACTAATTAATTAAATTAAATTAATTCTTTATTGTCAATAGACTGCAATACAGTTTTTGACATTGTCACACATTTATATTTATAACTTGTATTACAGAGATGGTCAACCTAATGGTTACACATATAACTATAGCTACCTATCATTTGTGATTTACACAGAGGGTCTGTAATTTCAATATAGACATTATTATAGTTCATTGATACTGTACAATGTCTTTGTTATAAAATATCATTTTTATGGTTTTGGTCATATTTTGATTATATCTGTCATATTTCGTCATATCTCGCTTATGAATTCGAAAAGAATACAATTATGCAATAAATGCACTGAATGGTCAACTTAACATTTTTCGGGAAAAGAGTCACTAATAATTTGGTTTGACTGTAACTGGAATTTCATGAAGGGACAATAACAGTGCAGGTACCATGCAGGTACAAAGATCACAATGCCGGCTTATCCTTTCCCATCTCTTCTTCTTGTTTTTAAAACATTTTCATTCCAGTTCACATTTGAAGTCGTATCTGGAAGTATTAAAACACGCCGAAAGTTAAATGTTCCGTTAGTGTAAAACTAAAAAGTTTTGGGAAAAACATTTCAGCACTGATGGGAAAATTCTTTACTGCAAAGTGTGTGAAGTGAAAGTCACGTCTGCAAATCGATTAAATGTTCAGCAGCATGTGACACAGTCAAACATGTGAACAGCATAAACAGACAATCCGTTCAAGAAACGAGACAGAGACTTTTGTACGATGCGACAGCCCCTTCGACATCAAAGAAAGTGTCGGATTTCTCAAAGGGCCTGTGTGAGTGTCCGCCAACATCCCTCTAAATAAGGTTAATAACAGCCAGTGGATAAAATTTATGGAAAAATAAACAAGTCATTAAAGTTCCAAACAAATCTACACTGAGAAAAAATTGTATACCTGCGTGTTATGACAGTGTGGTGCAAAAAATCAGAAACATTGTAGGCAACAATAGGATTTGGGTTTCAATCTATTTATCCCCTAATTAATAGGTAACTTAATTTTGTAATTAATGTAAATGTTCATATGTTATAAGGAAGTGCATAGTCCACAAAATATTGTTTGGAGCTGGTCAAACAAGCAAACAGAAGTAAATTCTTTAAATTTAGAAGTATGTATACTACAGATAAAACTGTAAATCACCTTTAATATTATTAAAATGTGATTGGCTGATTGAATTGATGTGCCAGATGTAATAATTTGATGTCATTAAAAGTTTTGAATTCAGAATATTTTAAGAAAATACATTCTTTTTAGGTCATATTGTAGGATTTTTTGGTCATATTTAGTCATATTTAAGGGCATATTTGCAGTCATATTTTCCATTTTTTAGGTCATAAACATCCTAACCCTAGTAATGAGTAAGGCAACGGGGTACCCCTAAGAGTTTAAAGTTGATGATCTGAGTCAGTATTTGTTGTGTTTTTAATAACCTAGCCAGGTGCTTGAAATGCTATTGTTATAGCGGTTCGTCTTCTGCTATGAGCGTCGAGGGCGTGACTTCAGTGGAATCTAAAACGTGCAGCAGGCAGAAGGGCTTGCCAACCCAAAAACAATATGTAGAGCAATAGAGAAATATAGTGTTTTTTAAAAGTTAAGTGCATTTTGACATTCGCAGTATTTAGGCCAGCTGTATCGACGTATTTTATTACTGGAGTCTGCTAGAACCCAACGTCATTTTCCAGTTCCCTTACAGATGCCACTCGTTCCTCAAGCTGTTATGTATATACAAAGCTGACAGGAGCAGCAACACCACCGTTGCAAAATTTGCGACTCGTTTAGCGTGAACGAGGAATTGAGGGTATTAAGCCGTATAGCATAACTAAGGGATGCTTTTATAAGAAGAGTAGTAAAGCAGTTGTAACTGCCAAATGACGACAGGGTAGCAATAGCATTTGAGTAAACCTCAATAACCACCACAACAATAATACTAACAATAACAGAATAGTTAGCAGGTAATAGTTAAAAATTAATAATAATTTTTATTTGGCTATAGACTTTTACAAGTTTCAGGCATCATGAAACAATTATATGTGTGTAATATTTACAGTTCATCTTATACAAGCTTCTGAGTGAAGAACACTCTTGGTTTCCCTTGAAATTCTTTGCCTCTTAAAAGTTTTAATATGTTTTCTAGTTATTGTACAGTATCCTATCCATCGTAAGTAGATCCTTTTGGCTCTTTTATTTACATTATCTCTATAGCAATTATTTTGTGTTCTAGTGTTGTATACATGGGTCTCTTTAATTTGTAGAGAGTGTAACGTATTTACAATGAATATAATTATTTATACATATATAGTGACATTACAGTTAATATCTTGGCCTCTAGAAAGATTTGTATACCCAATTCTCTACCAACGATACACATTGGAAATTGGATATTAATATATCACAAATTATCGGGTATCCATACATTAGTGGGAGGCGAACAAGAGGAAGGAAAACATAACATATGAAAACATTGCCAAGCCAGCAAATTTCGCTGCTCGTGTAGGTAGGCAGTCTCCATTGCACATGCTCAGTAGTGGGAGGATGACTGTCTTTGTAGTTCTTATGCAGTCATTTACTATAAATGAAAACTCCCCCCCTAAAAAAGGCAAGTTGATGGGTTCCAGGCTCTAGAAGAGACAACTCCATACAACACTCCTAACCTAACAAATACTTCTGTTTCACTGTTATCTCCAAAAGTCACTCTTATGTATTCAATAAGTCACTAAATGTCAACAAAGTATCTACTCCATTTTGTTACAACTTTGCCTTTGCAGAGAGAAGTGCCAATGCATGAGTGGTAGCAAAATCCACAAAAATAGTGATTTGTTTAGTTCTTCCAAACACACTTGTTAACAATTTATATATTACCAGTTATTTGAAAGCAGCTTCTTTTTCCTGTGATGCTGGATCATTGGGGTTTAGCTTCACAGAACTTATGTCTGTGCTTTGTCATCGCCTTACAGACTGTAACTGCTTTAATCTCTAGAAGATTCATGGTGTGATTGTTTATCATATAATTTCTGAACAGCATATCTCACAAATGGAAAGTCAGATAAATATAACATTTCACATTTGAGTAAGACATCCTTAAAGAAATCCAGAAGATTTTCAAGAAAATACCCTACCACAAACCACTTTTAAATGGAAAGCTTTCTGTCATTTTTGACATACCCAACTATGCTTTTAATAATGGTACTAAAATGTTATGTATTTGAGACATTGATATGAAGCACAAAATGTTTATCTTAAATTTTCAGTGGTTGTCTTGTAAAGACTTCTTCATTCTTATCTTATTTTAGAGAATTTTATAAAACTGGGAAATTATAAAAGAGAGACACAAGTTTACTGAAGAAAAATTTTAAAACTTAAAATATCAAAATTGTGACTTAAAACTTTCTTCTACCATTAGGCACTGATGAAAAATTTCTTTCTGTTGGTTTCAAATTTCCAACTCTTTAAACAACACTTATGTCTGTTCTCTTTTTGTCAGTCAAAGCAAATGGTATGTAATATCAAGGCCACCATACAGGTGCTTTTTAAATATTTAAGCATTATCCTAGTGTCCTGTATTCTTCCATGTAACTATAGCAAAATGTATATTGAAATTGTTTGTAAAACCTTTATCATGTTTAACTGGAAGTAAACATAAAAATAAATAATTTGAAGAAATTCTTGTGATTGTAACTTCTCAGATTTTGTCTGAAATGCTTCTCATAAGCACTCCTACATGAATGTTAGCAAAACAACTATTACCCGGGACATATAGCAATGTGTATGGATTGGTGGCACTGTTATTGTGCTCACATATGCACCCTGTACGCCAGTTAAGCAGGCCACGTGTAATTCCTCTATTGGCTACAAATAAACAAACACAGTGCTGTCTGTCCTGAGTAAGAACTGTTTACTTTGCGCACAAAGCCACTCAAAAATTGATAAATGTTTAAAGCTGATTTCTGAGATTATTCTATGTACTTACATGTCAGAAAAGAAACCCTTACTATTCATTGACTTAACAAAAATTTGCCCTTCTAATCTGTTTGGAGCACTTTCTTTTTGTTTGCAGTGTAGGAACAAAACTTCTGTTTATTCTTATTAGGATAACAGATGCATGGATTCAGTTTATATCAACCTTTATTGAATGTTGGGGCCAAAATTAGCTTAAATATTTATGACAATCACATCAAAAGAAATTTAACTCTCCAGTTGAATTTACGTTGCATATGGGATTATAGTACACACACATTGTGAGTTTTACCTGAAATAATTCAGTGTACTTCAGGACTATATATGTTTTGTTTTAAGCATTTGCTCTAGGAATCAAAACACCACATGTGGTAAGTGGGGGGAGTATTATGTTTATTCTACCCAAAAGTTCTATGTGAACTTCTCACTAGAAATATAATTGTGTGTGTGGCCTCCTGAACCCAAAAAGAACATGTTTAGAAAAAGGTCTGTGCGTGTGCACACATGCTTATGTGCAAACAGTATAACTCAAAAATAAAAAGCTGGTTAAATATCAAACTTGGTATGTAAGTTATCTATGTTCCAGGGATGTGACATGAGTTTCTAGAAAATGCCCACAACCCAAACTACCCTTTGCATGGAAAATTGTTCATAAACTTTGATTTTTTCTAAAAGAGCTGTAATGATTTTGAATTAAATTCCATATAATCAAAACGAGATACAATGTAGTTCACATACCTGTATTTTTTCTCAATTTATTTTGCCTGCACTTAAAGGCATTTTCAAGAATTTGTCGTTTGATTGGATCACTACTGGTCATTTGGATTTTTTATATTTGGAGAGGAGACATCTAGCAGAGGTACTGTGAGACTATGTAACAAATTTCTTTCCAAGGGAAGGTCAAAATGTATTAGATGGTTTTCAAACTTTCTGAGATATATCTTTTTCCAGATTTTTAAACTGGTTTTGATAGTTGGGTTCTTCGCTCAATGTTTTGGTGGTCATTCCAAAAGTGTGCTGCTACTGTGGATTTATTTCTTTTTGTTTTATATTATGAAAATATTCTTTTAATCTAGTTCCAATGTGCATTTTGTCTTTCCAATTTGCACTCTTTTATAATAGGAACAGTTAATTTTGTAGATGTTGGAATGCTTTCCTTGCGGAATTTTTTCAATGTGTGGATTTTTAATGAAATTTTTGATGCTGAATCCATTTATTGGTGCCAGGTGATCTTAAACCCATTAAAGATCCTTTGAAATTGTTGGCTGCTCAGGGGTGATATATGAATCATACATTTAAGCTATTTAATAATAAATGAATTTTCTGAGAATAGCTTCTTAAGTCCTCTTCACTCTGAATTACTTTTGCATAACTAGTAAACTGTAAGAGAGAGACAAAATCATACTGTGCAAAAAATGTAGATCTCATTGGGGCACACAATTTATATCACATATACTTTTTTTGTAGAGTTAACCATTTCAGAGATATTCTGTTCATTGTTTTGAATTTTTCAATGCTTCTACTTTACTTATACCCTACAAAATCTTTTGTACAGAATTTCACATTTTCAGCAAGCAGTTATTCTCTCAGATTCCAGGGCAGCAATTATAGCAATTACTTCCAAGTTGTCACCAAAAAGCCAAACAATTATAGAATGTTGGAAAATCCTTACCCATCTAACAGCACTTCAAGAACACCTAGTCTTCCAATGGATACTAGCTCACTGTGGACTGAGTGGTAATGAGAAAGCTGATTTTCTTGCAAAAAAGGGTACCAGCGGTGTACAAAAATCTGTAGTTAATCTACCATTTTATGCAGCTAAAAGATTAGTCAACTCTGAATTCAAAAAAATTATTGCAAAATATTACTATGAAAAGTCAAAGAATAAAAGATGGGAACTACCAAACAGTCAAACAGTAATTCCTGAGTATCCTCGAAAATCAGCAGTTGCAACCTTCAGGTTGATTCCAGGACATGATTGTCTGGCAAAACATTTAAACAGAATTGGGATATATTCTTCACCACTCTGTCCTCTATGTGATCTGCAAGAGGAAATGGATCGAGACCACCTTCAAATATGCCCGGCCACTTCTAGTGCTCCATTCATCAGTGAAAAATATATGACTTCATTGTCAGAAATCCAGCATTAGCTAACAACAACAACTTTACTTATACCCACAGTTAGCTGGCAGATGTTAAGTAACATCATCAGTTAAATGTAAGACCATAGTATGGTCAAAGATAAAGAATTTACAGAAATTATTAAGAATTATGGAGAATTCTGCTTTGAGTCCATAACAGGCCTTGGACCTAGTACTTGTATGGATGATGATGATTAAGAATGATATCAAAATACAGTATGTTTACTACAAAGCTTGGCCAATAGGCACACGACCCGTCTCCCGGTCACATATTGCACGACTTGGCTGGCAGCCGCACAGCCCGTCTCCCAGTCACACATGCATGGACATCAAATCTCAAATCACATTAACAACTATCAGAATAAACATAAAACATGCCTTATCACAGGAGATGTTGGAAATACCATCCATCTGCATCAGTACATCTACGGCATCTTCTGAGGAAATTTTCATTTACACACATTAGTTTAGCTTCCAAAATAGTGTTAATTTCTCTCCTGATATTTTGTTTTAATTGTGTTTTGTGCAAGGCACCTAAGAGATTTTCAAAGTGACTGTTCTAACCTTTCTCCGATTTCATCTAATTTCTGTTCTGTAAGCACACGCTGTTTTACCTTCTTTTCCTATCATGAATTGATCCCATCTTCCTGAATTTATTGCACTTGAACGAATGGTGTTTATACTTGGAACAAGCAAACCAGGAAATTTAGTTTCAAATTGCCTTACAACTTCCCTAAAAGTTGTAAGCACTTATGTATCGTACATGTTACACTATATACTGCAATCGATTCATTTTGAAAACACTTCAAGCAAAATTAAACATCTCTAAACACTCCTAATGTTTTTCACATGTGAACTGGACTGCAATAAAACAAAACACCTACCTAACAGAAGTAAGACTGACGCACGTGTGACAATCAGCACCCACGCACAGGGAAATGTAGTGAAGTAAATAAGGAAAAATTGAAGCTGTTAACAGTGAAGCAACAAGATTCTAAAGTAAGAACAAATTAGAAACTAAAAACTTCACTTATCTTAGTAATGTTATTTTTTTGCTGACCCTGGGTTTCAAGCTGTGTCCAACTCATTCTCAAAGCCAGCAAAAAAATAACAACATTACTAAGATAAGTGAAGTTTTTAGTATCTAATTTGTTCTTACTTTAGAATGTAGTGAAGGTCACGCGGGCCATGTACCTGCTGGCCAAGTTTTGTAGTAAATGTACTCTATATAGATACAGAGGGAGCTGCCCTTCAAGAAACAAGTCCAGAAGAGGATATCTGCTACCTGAGCTGAATACCAAGGAAACTTGACAGGAATTGTGTGATAAAAAGGGAAACAGCAGGGCTTGCTATCTGCTCTTTGTCAAAGTGTGAATATAATCTTCCATTATTGCTTTAATCTGTCATTAAGAACTCGCCATATAGATATATGATTGATCTATTGAAATTAAATATGGAGCAAGGTTTTGGGGAAAGAAAAACAAATTAACTCAGGAAATAATTGCAAGTTGCACAAACCCTGTGCAAAAAATTTCGTACAATAATAAAGATACAAATATGATAATAAGTGTGGTGCAGTATGTAGTAGAATCAACCAATACCAAACCAAGTTTGCCTATATGAACCAGTCACAAAACGAAAAACAGAAAAAGTTTGTTTTATACAGTTTTGAAGTGGAAGGACCACCTCTAGTATATTGGATTTTCTTTGAAACTTTGAGACATCCCAGCCAGCAAATAGTCCAACTGAAATTAATTTATTTTCTTACTCTTTTACGTATCAGAATAAAAGCAGTACAATGATGGCAGAACTTTTTTTTTCTTTTGAGAATGTTGGAAAATTAAAGATCTGGTCCATTCTTTCCAAGTTTTTAGCCACATCTGTATGCTCCCTGATAGGTTTTTAGTAGAATGGAAGAAAATAATGAAAAGAGAAAAAATTTTGTCCAATTTGATTATTACAAAATACTAGATTAGTATGTCTGTCAGAATACTAAATAAAGATTGGGAGGTAAAGAACCTATTGAGTTTGAAGTATTAAAACCCAAGAAGTTAAATAGAGAATTCACTTATAGTGCCAAAGAAGGATCCACTCAGTAAGGTTGAGGAATAGGATGTTTTGCATCTCGTGAAGAATTTTGAAGCACCATGGTAGCCAAAGAATTTAATGAGAAAATTGTTCAAGGTTACCATTAGATTAAAAGTACTGTATTACTAGAATTTGTATTGTGTTTTGTATTTCTGTATCAGCACCTCTGTGGAGGAAGATTTCTCACTTGTGACCACAACTCATCTGTTGTGCTTATATAACCTCCTGGAGGGAAGGATGTGATGAAGGAAGCACAAAGGCAGGGCAGGCAACATACTCCATTGGGTCCTCCTGAACTAAGGCACTGCATTGCAAATCTCAGGCCCCTCGCTGGAAGTGCTGCTCCAAACCAAAACTGGTAGTAGCATCCCAAGGTGCCACACCAGTCACAGCACCGCTTTGCCACCAATCGATGAGCCAGGAAACCCTTAAGGCACTGCTGTCCAACTTTCATATGTGCTCCGGCACATTTAACTCATGCCTAAGGAGGCACAGATGCCATAATAACCACCGCTAGGACAAGTACCTTTCTTTTGAAAGGAAAAAGGGAAAACTTTGGTTAGGGATTTAATAAATGCAGCCTTTAGGTGTACAAAGCAAGTCAATTTATGAAGTACTAGGAAGAGCAAAGATACTGAAAGGGACAAACATATTTATTGATAGGGATCTGACACCAAACCGAAGACATTAAAAAAAAGAACAAGTTTTGGTCCGACAGAGATGGAAGCAAGAGAATCAGTCTAAAGAGTATATTTTAGAAATCTACAACTGTAGATTGAGGGCATCGATGCAACTTCTATGGGCAAGAAAGATAAATGGGAAAGTGGGCCAAAGTGAGAGGGAACATCAGCAAAAATATAGCGACCCACAGGAACTAGATGTAGCCATAGCAATCACATATGCTTGGAAGCCTGACATGCACGAGAGAGGCGATATATGGCCTTTATTGATCTAGAAAAGGCTTTTGACTGAATAGAGATGAAACTTCTATGGCATAAACTTGAAATAAAAGGAGTGAGTAGAAAAATGGTCAACATCCTAACTCCGGAAACGTCGATGTTTCTTCATCACCACACCTGGCTCAAAGCCCGAGAGCATCTTGAATATGTTCGTCGCCAGGAAAGCTTCAAATCATATCCTAAAAGGACTGTATAAAGAAAACACTTCTTGCATAAACTGCGATGGAAGTATTGACTAGGGAAATATGTGAAAAAGAGGGTTAAGTCAGGCTCAATTTTATTTGATTTGTTCATTGATGACATACCGAAAAATAATAGTAATAGTAATAATAATAATAATAATAATAATAATAATAATAATAATAATAATAATAATAATAATAATATCACCATCATTAATCATCTATTGCCAGTAATAATGTGGAAATCCCAGGTCTACTCTTTGCAGATTTTGGTAGTAGGTTCAACCACCATAAATGGACTTAAAAATGCCCTTGCAAGAAATAGATAATTATTGTTTAGAATGGGTTTTAAAAGTAAGCAGAGGAAAATACCCAAATTTTAGTATTTAACGAAGGAACTATACTGAGCAAACATGAGAAGTGGAAGAAGGAAGAAATACATATAAAGTAGTATGTGACTGCTCTTACTTAGGAATAAAGATTGACGCAGGAGGGAAGTGGGAGAAACAAAAGAAATTAGTGTTGGCAAAAGGGATAGCAGTAATGGTGGCTGTAAAAGCATGCCTGTATAAAATGCCAGAGATGGAGGTGAAATGGCTGGAAAGGGTGTATAGCTCGGTGGTTGAAGCTTGAATGGTATACAATATTGAAATGTGGAGTTTTTAGAATGTTTGGGAAATCAGACTATGTACACAGGATATTTTGTAAGGAACTTCTAGGATTGCCAGTAGTATCAGTAAATGAAGTGGCTCAAATTGAAATGGGGCGAGTAGCAAGAAAAGGACTAGTTATGGAAAGTCTTAAAATACTTGTATAATATCCTGAATTTAGATGATGAGAATATATTAAAACAGTGCCTAAAATACCAGGAATCAAGTTTACAAAATACAGGATGGGTAAACAAACTATGAAATAATTTAGAAAATAATGGCTTAGGTGATATCTGGAGAAAAAGAGAAACACATTATAAAAGTTTCTGGAAGGGGGCCAGAAAAAGATTAGAAGATATAGAGATTAAAAAATTACCTAACCAATTATCAGAGAGGAGGTCACTTGTCTTCTATGTTTCAATTAAACATGGGTGGTAAAGAGAGAGGTATATAGATAAAACGAATAATTAAGAAAGAAAGGGGATAATCTGGTAAAGAGCAGCAGTATGGAGGTTGAGAAGTTGGATACCCACAAGGTGAGTGCCCCTTATGTGGAGGAAAAAGATGAACATATAGTCTTTAAATGAAAGATAACTGAGATTTGGAGAAGAGAATGTATAGTATCAAAAATTAAGAGGAAAACTGATATAAAGAAAATTAGAGATAAAAGTTGCAAGAATGTAGGGAAATTTTTAGGGAAGGTTAGAAATAAATGGAGATGGTTTGTTAAAAGGGAAAAGAAGCAGAGTTTATACCACAGATGGAGAGAACTGACACCTTGTTTTAACCACATCACTCTCCTACACACAGGCTAGCTATCAGGCGACGCCCTTGTTATCTATCTACCTCAGAGAACTGGCCAGTCCCTCAAATCGTGTGAGTGGTAGAATTATGTTGCATAACGTGGTAAATAGATACTTCAAAGTCGAATAGGAATATAAGTACTTTGTGTTCCTAATAAAACTAAAGCACTGTATTTGCTATGCCAAAAGAAGATGTATGTAACTTAATCACAACACGTAATCACAAAACTAAGACATCATGTTCCTATTTGGTTTCGCCTTAAAACTTATGTATCTTGTTTGTAAAGACATGTGTGTACATAAACACAGAACCAGAAACTTGAGGTGGCCTGCATTTGGTGTTGGGGTATGTGGAGGGGATGAATACTGAGTTTCATTCCTGTCACCCCTTTTCCCTATACTTGCTTTGTACAGAAGAGCTTAGAAGTAGTACACATTGCAAAGTGATTGTGACCTAAAATGGACTGGCAGTGGAACAGTGGGCAGTACAAAAATTGAACTGACTTGGTGCTTCAATAAGATGTTGTTGTTGTTGTTATTATTATTATTATTATTATTATTATTATTATTATTATTATTATTATTATTATTATTATTATTATTATTATTATTATTATTATTATTATTATTATTATTAACCATTGTTATTGCTGTTATTGTTATAGTACTTGTATTTCACTGCAATATTTAAACAAATTGCACTTCCTGAAAATTTACGTTTTCGCATTTATCAACTTTTGAAAAAATGTTCCTTACTTTTGCTGAGGTTTTTCTCAGAAATTAAATGTGAAATATAACGTTCACTATCTATGTAATACCATTATTTACAATTTTCCTGTTGCAAAAGCAAGGATATTTTTATATAATTCTATGAAAGTTACATTACCTACAACTCTATCCCGTTTCATAAAATTAACTTATCAAATAATTTCTGAAATGTTCATGTATTTTGTAAGTATTGCTACCTAATTTTCTAAGCTTTTCTGGTTACAATTCTGTGAGACTTAACCCTGGTGTTCCAGGCCTAAGCTCATTTTTCTTCTCTGAAGTAACTGCAAGCTTGTTAAGTACTGAGACAGAACCACTGTGGTGCCGTATGTTGTAAAAGCAAGCGTTAAACACTATAAAAAAAAGAACCACTGCATTGTGAAGAAGCAGCAAGTTTCTTTGCAATGCTTATTCACATTTATTTCATCAAGGCAAAGCCCAATTTATAGTACGCTGCCCTCAATTAAATTTCACTCCAATGTTACAAAGAATATTTTTTCAGAAATTGTAAACTACAAATTCCATGCCTTAAGAGCTTGCCTTGGCTCATCAGCAGTCTCTATAGTGCTTGCAATTAAATTCTGTAACAGTTGTACTAAACCTTAGTATTATGGCTGTATACAAAGTGTTTCGAAACAACACCAAACGAATATATAGAAGTAGTTGCTCAGCTTCTATGTGACACATATAGATAGTTTTTACCTTCAATATAGTCGCACAATCTAATCTAATCTAATAAAAAAAAACCACTCCAGAATGAGTGTGGATTAGGCAGTGACAGGAACGCCACTCAGGTAGGTGACAACACCTATCGGAGGTAGCGCAGGTAGGTGACACACTGTGCCGCCTGCTGTAGTAGTTTGTAAACATGCCGGCATACTCCACGGTAGCTTGCTATTATTAAGAATTTCTTTGGCTTATGAAACCGCACTAAAGAAGCTATTCCTTAGTTATTTATTTGTGGGTGTTTAACGTGTTCCCAAATTCCGTAACAGTAGTCCATGATGGCAAATGAGCTGGTGTACATATGCAACTTATTACTACCTTTTAGAGGGAAGTTAATGTTAGTGAGGTTGAGGATAGAAGCATTGAATGATAAACCCAACAGAGAACATTATCAAAGAATTGTAGATAAAGTTAACTAAAACAAAATGTCTAATGCAATGAGACAAGCACTTTATTTCGCTGTGTTTAATAATACGAAATAAAGCATTTGTAACTGAAAAGGAAGTTGTTGATATTTAAAGTAAGTGGTTGAACGTATTGTACAATTAAGATCATAACAAAATGCTCAGAAGTCAAACAAACAAATAAATATTATCATTCATATAACTATTTTTCCAATACATATTGTTAATGAAACTAAATTATTGCATTCTTGGAGATACTCAAACAATTTCTCTTGAATATTTCCATTTATAACATTAAAGCATGCTCAAACTGGCGACCTTCAGATTCTAAACAAAGCTGACATCTTCGTAAAAGTGACCTATGCACTCGACGTACAACTGCTGGGTTTCAACTTACTTCTTCCCATGCAGCATGAGGTCCAGCTACCAATTCCACTTCTGTTGGTAGGGGTGTTGCATACACTAAAGATTTCAAGTGTCCCCCAAATAGAAGTTGACTGGTGAAAGATCTGGGGATTGAGGTGGGACCCCCACGACTGATCCATTTGTTTGGAAGTACAGAATTCAAATATTCCTGAACCTCCAAGGAAAAATGTGGTGCCGCGCCATTATGTTGATACGTCGTGCCTTGCCTTCTTCTTAAAGGAATGGATTCCAACATTTCTGGCAAACAATATGCAGAAAGGTGACATACTTCGGGCCGTCTAGGTTTCCAGGTAACAGATATAGTCTGATAGGAGAACCTGAGACTATACTTCCCAAGACGTTTATTGCAAATCGATGCTGGTGTCCTCTTTCAATGAAATGCCATGGATTTTCTTTGGCCCAATAATGCTGATTGTACACCAAGTTAGCCCATCTCTGGTCAGTTGCACTTCGTCTGTAAATAAAATTGACTTTGTAAAATTCGAATCAGCATTACATTTCTGCAGTGACCATCGGCAAAATTCCTGTCTACTCGGGTAATCAGCTGGTTGAAGAGCTTAACTTTGTATGGATGATAGGGAGGCAGTTTCTGTTCATGTACCACTGTCCAAATAGCAAGATGATCTCTGTTCATTTCGACCGCTGTCGGGTACGAATTTCAGGTGCTTCCTCAATTCTATTAAGCACTTGCTCCTCAAACGGCAGTCCTTACAGACCTATTGCATCCTATGTCATACCGCTGTGGTCTGAAGCTACCAGATTCCCTTGAGCACTGCTCTATTGCCATATAGAGGGACACGTTGATTCAAAAATCGTTCTTGATACATCCAACGTGCGTTCGTTGAACTCCCTTCAGCTCTTCCATACATCAAAACCATATCCGTCATTTCAGCGCTCATATAGTGCTCCATATTGCTTGGATTTACTATGTATGTGCAAAATCCTCCCTGTCAGGATGGAATGCGTAGTTTTATGCTGAAGAGCAACCTTGGAACTGTCCAAGTCATTAGTCGACTTTTGCACAAGTAACTGCCCTTTGCCCCATTACCTGAAAGCTAGGCTAGGGTTGCTGATAACGAGCAAGGAGTAATGCTTTTGTTTTTGTAGCTGGTGCGCCCCAATAACATTTGAGGTTCGCACACCAGTGGTTCCTGCACTGCCTAATCACAAAATAATGTAATATTTAATGCTGCATAAAATTATACCTAAAAGAATTTCGAAGCTGCGACACCAATATTCAGACTACTTAGGTTATAACCTACGAAACGGCTATGTTCATTTGGTATCGTTTTGTAACAACCTGTATATCTAAACATGTATGCATTTTTTCCTCTTCCAGAATGGCTGAGAAGCATTTAATAGTTATTGGAGTAGCTATTCTCATGGGATTAATACTGAATTTCTCTCTGCACAAGTTAGAAGAAGGCCATGTGGGTGTGTACTACAGAGTAAGTATATGTTATTAAAGCCTTATTGGAAACAATGCAGAAAGGAAAGCCTATTTATTTGCTTCTGTGATTGAATCTATAGCAATATTTTTTAGCTAACCTCATGTAATTTAAGTGATTGAAACCTTAATTCTCTTAAATGAAGATATCAGCAGCAAATAATGTTAAGGCCATGCCTGTGAAAATTAATTTAGTGTATGTAAACATTGATACTCTGGGAGCAATTTTGCTGTCTAAAATAGAAAGACCAGCACCCTATCTTTCAGCTGGACACCTTCAAAAATCAATATGCTTGGAATCACCCTTAATCAAGGCAGATAAATTACGTAATATACAGTAGAGCTTGAAATGAATTGCCTCAGTGCCTTTTTTTCATAAATGGCATTATGAGGTTGAGGAAAAAAACTTGTTGGTTTGCACATTTTTTAGTTTATGTGAAATTAACTCCTTTTTTCTTCACTTGGCAGTGAACAAATCTTTTATAATTTGTCACTAAATGATAATTTATTGTAAATGCATGTGGTACCACTGTTTACAAATACAGATGCTTGTGTTTTTCAGTTTTTTTTTTTTGTTGCCTATTATGTGAATCTTATTTTTAATGGATTTAAATCAACAAAACTACCAGAATTTACATCTTTAGGAAATATATAATCATAATATTTTGAAGAACCATAACAGTCTAGGTCAGTGGTGTCAATCGTGGCCCCGAGTGGCAATGCCACAGAGAGAGCAAGTCGCCGTGCCCTGGGCATAGAGGGCAAGTCTGTTAGAAACCAGTTCAGTGCAGTTTTCCGTGTGATGCAGGCAGAGCAATGGCTGCGTCCGAGAGCAGAGACATGAGTCATTTGGATTCGCATGTTTCGAATGGGAAAACAATTCCTCTGCAAAGTTGTGGTTGTAGTATTCAGTACCTAATATGCAACCAGTATCTTTCATTAAAAAATACAACATACAGAGTTCTTATGAACATAGATAAAGTAAGTAATACAGCAGTTCATCTGGAGCTGTTACAAGTACAGTGTGAGTGTCGCTTTCAAGAGAAATTTGACAATCCATGCTCAGACGCACTGATCGAATTCTACTGGAAACTTCACAATAGGCGTTTCCCAAATTTGATTCCCAACGCAGCAAAAAGTATGGCAATGCCTGGCAGTACCTACCTTTGTGAACAGGGTTTCTCTATAATGCAGCTCCTGAAAACTCGCCACAGAAACAGACTCTCGGATAGCAATTTGGCATCCAGTCTTAGTATGTTAAATTTTGAAAAGTGTGTGAATTGAAAAATATGCCAAATGACTGATCCTACAAATGTGTAACATGTATTTTACTTAGGTTTTCAGTACAATTGTCTTAAATTCATTATGCAAACGCTTAACACTAAAATATGTATCTTTAAGGACAGTAGTTCTCAAACAACTTGCATGTAGTCCTTTCCTTTAATTTTGGAGAAAATCGCCAACCCCTGTTACTAATAATGTTTCGGTTTATTTCACTTATTTGAAAATAATACAAGTAAATATTCTGTTATTATGTTTAATCAAAGTAGCTAAGAATATTCATTTAAGGTATAACAGGATTTGAAAGCTGCTATTTACTTTTTATATAAATATAGATTATATATAATACAAGTTCGTATTAAAAGCACTATTATTAATACCGTGTAATTATTCTCTTATTTATTTATTCATTCATTCAAAATAGATTGACATTTTTATCTCTGGGATTGAAAAGTAATAAAAACATGTATCTTTAAGAGGCATGTAAGTGCGTAAGTGGTGTACCTTCCAGTTTGAGAATGCTAACCCAAGGGCTGGGTAGGTTTAATAGTAACTATGTGACAGTGTAACTATGCTTCTTTTATGTGACAGTTGGCAGATGGGCATGTGGTTTATAATATGAATTAAAATTGGAAATAGTACACAGTGAAGCTGAATGATCATTTTATAGAGAACTATTTCAGTCCAATTTACACTTGTGTAGGTTCACTAACTTTTGCTACTATAAACATGTTTCACAGAGATGTCTGCATCCTTAGCTATAATAGACTGTCAGAAACATTGTTGTCTCCTGATCTTGGATTTTCTCCACTGAACCACTGTGAACCTAATGAGTCTTCAGCAGGAATTTCAAAATTCATTAAATGTACTTTGTATTTCTTTATAAATATCTTTTTACATGTGTGTAGTTCTTTTTGGTGTTGAACATACTTTAAAAGATAGATACTATTTTCTATGTTGTGGCTGGTCCCAGGGTGTCAATACTGCTGATTTTCTTATTTGTTGGCATTTAGGATACTTAAGGTGTTCTTTAAGACAGGTGCCAATGTTATTTTTTTGTATTTCCTACATCGATTTTCAGGTTTGATATTGTGTATTCCGGGTTTTTGGATGATGTTGATTTTTCTAAATTATTTGATCTTCTTAAGTTTTTAATGTTGTACTTGTTGTTTGGGGCTAGAGATATGTTGTGATTGCTGAAAATTGTTAAAAAATTTTTCATTGCCCACAAGTGGTGCTGAATTAGTTGAATAGTTTGTTTTTTGTTTCTGCTTTATGAATGTGTTTGCATTTGCAATTGTTTTCTTCTATAAGGGGCATTCAAAAAGAAATGAGCCGGAGTCTGGTATGTGTAAACCGGTGACAGGATGGTAATATTGTGGCATGTGTAACAAAGTATTGTTCCGACCAGAGCATGGAAGTTCACAGCCCATCACTAGAGGGCACACAAAGCTAGCAGCAGCATGCATCAATCGTCCAACCATCATGAAGGAACGACTGCTCTTGCGCAAAGTGTATGCCCAATGGGTGCCCCACAGTCTTCAACTGCACCAGGACGCATGTTGAATGGCCCACTATTTTGGTCATCTGCAGTGCTATGCTAGGGAAGGGAATGAGTTCCTGGCACGAGTGGTGGCTGGAGATGAGTAATGGTGTCATCACTTTGAACCAGAATCAAACTGATAAAGTCTCCAGTGGAAGCATCCAGGGTCACCACCACCAAAAAAAGCCAAGGCCATCCACACAAGTGCAGGAAAGGTTATGCTGACGTTCTTCTTTGACCAAGATGGCCCCCTTCTGATACACTTCCTGACTCATGGGACAACAGTGAATGCCCAGTGTTACTTGCAACCCTTGACCAACCTTCGCCAAGCGATCAAATCAAAACAACCAGGCAATCTCACCTGAGGGGTCATTCTGCTGCACGACAATGCAAAACCTCATATGGCCAACACAGTTGTGGCACTCCTGCAGAAATTCAAATGGGTGGTTCTTGGCCACCCTCCATACAGTCCAGACCTCTCTCCCTGTGATTACACCATTTTTGGCCCCCTTAAAATGGTTCTGAGAGGCAAACAGTTCACCTCGGATGACAACATCCAGCTGTACGTGCGGAACTGGCTCACATTGCAGCCCCGGTACTTTAATGAGAGCCATTCACTGTCTTGTGTCATAGTGGGACAAGTGTCTCAACAGCCAAGATCAATACTTCTAACATACAGGTACTGGTTTCTGTAATTATGTCTCCAGCTTGTTTCTTTTTGAACGCACCTTATATTTAAATGTTCTGTAGCTTCCTGTCAACTAGTCTTTTCAAGAAACCATTGTTTTCTACTGTTTTCACTATTTGTTCACATTGTGACTTACAGTTGAATTAAAGCAACAAGTTCATTCTGACAGCTGGATGCACACATGCGCTCGAAAGAGTTTCCAAGGCAAGGAAGACCAGCCAATTGGCAGTCCTTTGTTGCACTGCTTCCTCACATTCCTTCACCTTAAATCTGTTTCAAAAGCAGGGCTTCCAGACAGCTTTAACCCATTCGCATCACTTGACGACCAGGGCACGCATGCACCCTTTTGGCATATGAATCGTATGACGAGCTCAACTCGCTATGCTGCATTGCTCCATATAATTCCACATAGTTTAGGTTCCTTCTCATAGATGTCATTTGTATACAACTGGAATGAAATGCTAACACGTAGTGTTTGTAATTCTGATCAGCATGACGTAACCACCTGCGTTTGAGTCAAGGAAAAATAATTTTATCTTAGCATTATTTCACTCATCTCAGTAGTCATCAAGGCGGCAAAAAAAAATTTGTGCCAATGGTGAGAAGGCTTTGAGAAAGCTGATACAAAGTGTATTAGAGAGTGAATGTGGTGATTTTTCTGAATGTGAAACAGTCTGGAGAAGATTCTGGTGGCAGTGATAATGAATCTAGTGCAGGAAGCAGCAAAGTAAATAATTATGAAGTCAATGATGATGTGCCAGGCCCTTTGAAACGTTTGCCTTACGATGCAGAAAAACTAGTGTAACTGGCATTGGATTAAAACTGTCAATAACCCCATTCTCCACCCTTTTACTGCAAATAGTGATATTTATAAATATTTACTGAATAAGCATGCATCACAGATGCCATCTGCGCTTTCAATTTTTTTCAGAATACTGGAACCTTTGTTTGACAAAATATGTGATGAAAGGAATGCTTACACAATGAGGTAGTTGAACAATCCTGACAGAAAGTGTTGAAATACAATGAAAAATGAAATCAGAGTCTATACTGATTTAGTTATCTTGATGTCTCAAGTGCGAAAATTGCTATTCAATTGCACTGGAGCAAAACTCAAGCCTTTACACCCCAATTTTTCGTGAAACAATGAGTAGGGAGACATTCAAACTGATTTCCCATTTCTTTCACACACAATAGCAGTATTAGAACAACAGTATTGGTGAGTTAATTAAGGAAACATCAAGCTATTAACAGTGAAGCCACAGAATCTAAAATAAGAACAAATTAGAGAATGAAAGCTCCACTTATTAATTTTTAAATCTAGGAATGGAAGGCATCCATTATTTTCTGTTTCCGAAGTGAATTGTAACTAGGCACAAATGCTTCAAAATTCCTTAATTAACTTAATTATTTTGAAGCATTTGTACAATTCACCAGTTACAGTTCCTAAATTTAAAAATTAAAAAACAGAACAATAAATTGAATTTTGGCATTTATAAAAAATTTACTCATATAAAAAATAAAAGCTTTAATCCTTTTTCTCACAAATTTGCTGTTTTCAACAGTTTAATTTATAGGCTAATAGATATACCCATTAATAAGAAAGAATTTAACACATAATATAAACACATTATTAACATTGCGGTAATTAATCATTTTAATTCATATTTTATAAACAAAAAGGTAGAAAAATTTAAATATTAAAAGGCTCTTAAAGAAAATAAAAATATAATTGTATTTTTAAAAGGTTTACTTCTCATTAGTGGGTTAATAAAAAATGTACAAAAGGTTTTAAAGAATATGGAATAACTTTGGTCCCTCAAAATCAATTTAATATACAAAATTTACTAAAGTTTTCTAAAAAGGATAAAACTCCAAATTATAAAAAAATCCAGCATTTATCAATTCAGCTGTTTGGATTGTGATAGGGTTTATATTGGTAAAACTAAATGTCATTTAGAAACCAGAATAAGCGTTTTAGCATTTTTGAAATACTAAAAATAAACATATTGATAAATTAGCTGTGGTGGATCATTTTTAGTCATTTAATCATGAAATAAATCCAGAAGTTAAATTATTAAAAGATTTAAATGGATCTATAGATTTAATGGTTTGGGAAAAGATATTCATTTTAAAAAGCAAGAATTGCATTATAAATTTTGAAATGGTAACTTGTTTGAATAGCTTTGAGAGTAAGTTGGATACAACTTGAAACTAGTCAGCAGTACAACAACTTGCAATATTAATAAGATAAGTGGAGCTTTTAGTTTCTAATTTGTTCTTATTTTAGATTTAGTATGGGTGAGTTTATGCTTTTAATATTGTGCACCCAAATGTTATACAAAAAAAAGTAATGATTGATTTTAAATGATTTTTAAAGCATTAAGCCATTACCGCCCTCACAGCTAAGGGATTTAAATCTGAATTTTTGGTTAGTTGCCAAGGCATTTAAATATGATGTGATTGGGTATGTGAGAGGCGCAGTGTAGCAGTGAACTGCTAATTGGCAGAAGTATTCATTGCCATGGAAACTCTTTTGAGCAAATTGTCAGAATGGCTTGTTACTTTAATTCAACTGCAGTGAAGTTTTTAAACTGTCACTTCACTCAGTTTTTACGTCACTTAACATCCTAGTTCAATTTTCCCTGAGACTTCACTTAGCTCACACTATCATTTCACTTTCCTCTTGATGTAATCAAATATGCAGCACATAGCCTCTTCTTAGCAACCCCTTCACTCACTGGGGAGTTGAATACAAGACATCTCTGATCCCTTGCAGTAACAGCTCTCACTGCACATGACCACAATTGTCATAAACTTGCTCTGAGAACAACGCTTTTTGTGGTACTAGAAACACCCTCAGTAACTCATATACTCGCTAACTGGCACAAGGTAAATGGAGTGAAGGGAAGGTAGGCCACTCGGGCACAATCGTAGCCATTGGTTGAAAGCAAAATACATAAAGGGAAAGTAACAGAATGTGCACAATTCAGATAGCAATTGAAAGTGAACACTTTAAGCCGGTTTTAACATGTACAATTTAAAGTGTGGACTGCCAGTTCCATTGTGTAAATGGCTAAGCAGTAATTAAGGAAGTGTAACATAATGTAATGATATGTGGTATGTTGTTTTCTTATACCTGACGGTTGACAACGTAGTCATTAATCTTCTTACACTCCAACATTTTTCATAATCATCACCACCATCACCGCCACCTTCTTCTTCTTCTTCTTCTTCTTCTTCTTCTTCTTCTTCTTCTTCTTCAATTCTCTCATGTCTTTTCAAGCATCGGGGTAGCCTCATTTGGGCCATCTCTGCCATTCCGCTCTGTTCTTGCACATTCTCTTCATTTCCACATTTTTGCCCCTCCCATGTATTGTGGGATCTACCTCGCCCAGTTCCTCCTTGCAATCGCATTTCGTGTATTTGTTTTACTTTTCTTTCTTCTTCCATTCTCGTAACATGTCCGTACCACCTCAACTGACGATCCTTGACCACTTTAGCAGTTACTTTCTGTCCTAATTCCTCTCAAATTCTCTCATTTTGTGCTTGATCTCTTCTTGTTTTTCCTACAGCTCTCCTCAAAAACTTCATTTATGTGGCAGTAATCTTACTCAGATGTTTGTCTTGTAGTGCTAGACTCTCCATACCACACAGATAATCGGTGCCATGATTGCATTTTCGATCTGCTTTTTGGTTCTAAGGCTTATGTCTTTCTTTCCTACTAGTGTGTTACTCATCATATAATAAGCTGATACTGCTTTCTTAGTTCTATTTAGTACCTCCGATTCATTTTCCATCACTACTTATTACGGTTCCTAGATATTCAAAAGTTTCTACCTTCTCAAGAGGTTTTCCATTACAAAAGATAATGAGCTCTTCCTGTTTATTCTGTTTTGATACCCACATTACTTTACTTTTCTCATTGTTCACTATCATTCCCTTGTGATAGGAAGGGAATGATAGCTACCAATACTATATCATCTGCATCAGTACTTGCATATAAACTGGTCATAGTCTCCACATTCCCAGCTTTGTTCTGTATGTTCTTCACTTACATATTTTAGTTATTTCATCTAGCAAAATGTTAAAAAGCAAAGAGCTAAGACTATCTCCTTGTTTAATTCCTTTCTCCATTGGAAATTCTTCAGATGTTTCTCCATCTATATGCACTATTCCCACTGGAAGTCTATATATACTCTTCACAGCATTTATTAGTTTCATTGGCACCCTCTTTGCAGCCAGGGCTTCCCACACGTATTGCCTTGGTATCGAGTCAAATGCAGCTTTGAGATCGAGGAATGCTAGATACAGGTTCTGATTTTTGACTATGCTCTTTTCCATTATTGCTCTTATGGTATAGATATGATCCTGTGTATGCCGTCCCGGCCTAAAAGCAACCTGCTCCTCCTCCATATCTTCTTCTACTACCTTTCTTAATCTCCTCTATAACACATGAGTATACATTCCGACCCCGATGGTATTAGGGTTCCTGAGGGCTAGGGAGTCATTTTTCCAACCTCTCCATTTCTCTAATTCCTTTATAAAATCTTAACCCCTAACATGCTGACCTGTCATGGCATGTAATACGTCCTCTGATTGGTAATCAGAGGATATGGTCGGTGAATTTATTTTGATAATTCTCCCGGTCAGGTCGGTGAGACCCGTAAACCAACGACAGGTGTGGTCCTCCAGACATTCTGGGGATTGTGAGAGAGCGATGTGACCGCCAAAACATAAAAATATGGTGCTCTCTAAATAGCGGTTACTATTACTGCTATTGCTCTCTTTATATTTGAGAGCAAGAGGATTAATGACTTCATTGTCAGAAATCTAGCATTAGCTAACAACAACAACATAATTCAGCCTAATCATCAGAAGGTTGCAACTATTTTAACCAACATGAATAACTACGTCAAGTAGTTTCCTATTTACGCGTGAGAAGTACTGTTCCCCTTCGCAGATCCAACTTGTACCTGTGCTATGTATCCTTGTAGGCAATTCTGAAGGCAAAAATTCATAAGGTGTACCCACTCCAAGAAAGGTTTTATTCGCGGACGCAACCAACTTGCAAGTAAACAGGTGTCAATTGATAAAGCTTCTAGTGTTGATATGTATTACGTCATGTTTTGCCCGTCATATGTAGCTGTTGCACAGTTGAGCCCTGAGGGGTCTGTGACCTTGACACCACTGGTCTAGGTCATTCAATTTCAGCTCATTATACTCCTACTAGTCATAGGTCAGCTACTTAATACTAACAGAATATAAACGTTTGTTAAAAAGCTATTGAGATTAGTATTTCTTTCAATTTATATCAGTTGTGTAACATAAAATAATGTAATAATCAATTAAGTTTTCCATGATTGCAATTAATACTATATTAGCCTATTATTTTCCAAATTTGCAGTTTCATAACTAATCACTTGTAATTTATTTCTTTATCCACAGAGTTAAAATTGTATACTGTGAATCCCATGTTGCTGTAGCTAAGAGCAGGCACATTAATGATATACTTTGTTGTTTTATGTCACTTATTTATTTCTTTAGGGAGGAGCACTCTTGCAAAACACAAGTAATCCTGGGTTTCATATGATGATTCCTTTCATCACTACATACAGACCAGTACAGGTAAGTAACATTGAATTAATAGGTTCAAATGCTAAGTGCCACACTTTAGGAAGTATGTAGAAGGACTCTATCAATGATATAATCTGAAAAGTCTTCCTTGAGTTATCCAGAAATTTCTGTTATAATACTTAGCCCTACACAATTTGATCATCTAAAGAGTTGTTGAAAACTATCAAAATGATGGAAGTTTATGTAAGGTATTCCTTCTTGTCCAATAGCAGTTTTAGAAGTCTGACTGGGGAAAGTTGCTATAAAACATTCAGAAAGCTGTTTCTGTGTAGTTAATGGCAATTACAAGCTTGCTTACATGCAGGACCACCTCTCCAACATTCTGATGCTTAAAATGCTGGTATGAGGTGTGGCAATAAAGAAACTGGATTCATGCTCCAACACTTTATTGAAAAAAAAAAAAGAATCAGTCAGTGGCATGGGTAACCCTCCATTGTAGTCCCCTTCCTGGTCTGTGTGCCATTCCATATGAATTTTCATCAATTGGAAGGAATGCTGCAGATTATCTTGTATTATGCTGTTTAACCCAGCAGCGGGTGCATGGCGGTATACAGTGCCGCCAATTTAGTTTTCTTTTAATAATTAAGTTAGTGCGCCAAGCACACCAAAATTGTGCTTGTGCTTCAATTGGTTATTCAGATGCCGAATGTCACTATTGTCACATTTTTATACCCATCATAACCGCTGTGACTGATGTGCAAAGTGGACAACTACACCAAGGCAAGCACTCTGTAACGCTTGTGCCTCGTCATGTAAGTAAATATAACCTAACATTACTGAATGTTTCAAACATCCAAAGCTTGATTATTTACTTATGAGGATTACTTTGGCATTATAATTTTCCTAATTGTCTTCCAGATTCACGCAAAGAAAGGGATTGGTTCCAGATGAAATGAGCGTCCTCTGGAATCATCTTACAGAGAGGGTTATGTTGATTTCTTTGATGGTGATGATGAAGCAGAAATAATTGAGATAATTCCAGTAAATTTCAATGTGTGATGTGGCCACCATTCCTCTGGAGGAGCAAAAGATGGTTACCTCTAATTGCTACACGACAGTTTGCCTGCTAAGAGTTTTTGCCAAACTTTGAGGACAGCCATGGATGGGACTGTGAGGGATCCTGCTCCATCATGAGGACATGCTTGCACACACAGCATCACCATTTAGTTCCTGGAGTCTGACTTATCCATCGTACAGTCCCAACCTGCTCTGTTAATTTTTTTCTGTTCCCGATGGTAAAAAATCGCAGGCATGGAAAGAGATTACAGATTTTCAATCTCTGAAGATCTGTCACCACTTATGAAGGGGAGCTTGCAGCCATGGAAGGAAACATGTGGCAGAGGTCCTTCCAGAAGTGGTTTCAGCAAATACAAAAGTGTATACAATGTGGTGGCAAGTACTTTAAGAAAGTGCAGCAATCAGAATAATTTTAAAATAATTATTTTTGGTGTATCTCAAAACTTTCATACTGACCCTTGACATACACTTGTTCTAACTTTGAATTAAAGATCGAAAGATAATTGTTTTAACTGAAATGTGTACTTATAATGACTTAAAAGTAAAACTAATATGAGAATACTTTTTAAGCCTCAAATACACAGAATAAGCAGTTCACATTCTCACCTAAGTGATTCAATAAAACCAATAAAAGCAAATTAGTAGTTTTAGTTACTAATTTAACAAAATGCAATAAAAATAAATTATTAAATTTTGACAGTTTATAAGAGAGGCTATGAACTAATCTAGGTATCATATTTTATATAAACATTCATTAAATGAAAAAATAGTCTATTGAAAAATAGTCTGCTGCTGCTTTTATTTCACAGTGGTCTGAGGTGCTTAAGAGATCAGGGCTTCAGAGATTGTAGTAGCATTTTAAGTACAGCATAAATAATTAGTACAGCAAGAAAAAAAATGCTTTGTTGACCTAAGTGAGCCATTTTGGCAACAGTCAGTAGTAGATATTTAACCATATCACAGCATTATTGGGGGATCACAGAGGTCGTCAGCTGGCAGGCAACTGAAGGAAGTATCAAAAATGCTTTGCTTCCACATTCTTTTGCGTAAAACAGGAGTCAGCAAATTGATCATCATGCTTGCACGAATGGTGATGTCACGGAATGCAACCTGGCATGCACTTAATGCATGGTTTGAAGGAAGGGGTTTGGAAGCCACAATGGCAGTATAGGAACTTCTGTGACACACGTTTAATTTTATACGAGACCTATAAAAAGTATCTGACCTTAATTTTTGCCATGCAAAGTTGTGATGCTATGGCAATGCCAATGTGCACGGTGGCAGGAGGAATCTTAATGCACATGTTTGAATTTTCTCACCTTGTTTGCGTGTGTCAGTTTCTGGCTGCAGGTCACCAAGTGAGGTGCTGTTATAAGTGTTCATCGGATTTAGCTTTCTCGCAAGATGACTGGACAAATTGAGCAAAGTTACTGCATAAAATTTTGCCAAAAATTAGGCGAGTCTCCAAAAGAAGCAATTTGTAAAATTCAGCGGGCGTTTGGAGATGTCACTAAGGGGGTAACACAAATTAAAGAGTAGTTAAACTGATTCAAAAATGGCTGCACTTCAGTGGAGAGTGATGAGCACCCTGGGAGGCCACAAACCGCTCAAAATGCTGCTGTTGTTGAGAAAGTGAGAGATCGACGTTTGACTGTATGAGAGATTGTCGAAGACATTGGAATCACTGCGCATACAGTTTTGTGTGATGATTTGAACATGTACAGAGTGGCTGCAAAATTTGTACCCAAGCTTCTGTCGGTGGAACAGAAACAACACCTTGAGGTTGCACAAGACCTGCTGGACATTAGCAACACTGAACCTGAGTTTTTGAACACTGTGATAACTGGAGATGAGGCTTGGGTTTACAGGTACAACCTGGAAATGAAAGCACAGTCATCGCAATGGTGGCATCCCGAGCCTCCTAGACCGAAAAAAGCATGACGGGTCTGAAGCAAAATCAAGGTGATGTTAACAGTGCTCTTTGATATCTATGGAGTTGTGCATCGTAAATACACACCAGGACAAATAGTGACAAAGGAGTACTATCAAAATGTTCTCTGCCATCTCTGTGATGCAGTTTGATGGAAAAGACCAGACCTCTGGAGGACAAAAATCTGGCAGTTGCATTATGACAATGCTTGAGCACATTCATTGCAACTGATCCAGACTTTTTTGGTGAAACATGAACTTCTGGTCATTCGCCAACCTCCCTACTCTCCGAACATGGCTCCTTGCAACTTCTGGTTGTTTCCGAAACTGAAGATGCCATTGAAAGAATCCCGTTTTGATAGCAGAGAAGAATTGAATGCCATTCCAAAAAAAGCTTTCCAGAATTGTTTTTAGAAGTGGAAGGAGCGGTGGGCTAAGTGTGTGAACATGCAAGGGGACTACTTTGAAGGGTATTAGGGTCCCAATCCCATCAGGTAAATAATCTATTTTTCCCAGTCATAGGTCAGACACTTTTTAGACATACCTTGTATATGCTTAACCTCTTGAGGGATATTGACGTGAAATCGCGTCCATTTAAAATGGCGGATGAGCGATATGGGCTTCCTGTGCGCTTAAGCATTTAACCCTTATTTATCCCTTATCCAACTCAACTTATTATAATTTTCCCTTTATGAAACATTTTAGTAAGGTCTATATACTTTATTGGCTTACCTTAATATGTTCGTTCTGCAGTGATTTACCTCAAAACAGGGATAAACACACATGGGTACGTACATCTCCACATTTGCGAATTCCCTTCTTGCGGCACACGAAACACTTTCGAAATGGGCGGGACTTCTTTGCTGTTGGTGGTATCCTTTTAGGATAATGTTTTCCTTGAAGTCTGAGGGGTCCAGGGGTTTTGGATTTTCAACCCCCAACGTGGTATTGTTCAATTAGGCTGCGAGTTATTTATAGTCGGTAGTCAAGGTCGGTCATTGTCCTGTGTGGGTTTAGAGAGCTGTCCAAATCCCCAAACAATTGTATATGGTTATATCCAGTTGGTGCAAAAACACCTTTTTATACCACTTCTCCCTTCAGCTACAAGCAGGAAAGAATACATATTTCAAGAAAGAAAGACACGGACTCTACTCAGTTACGAAACTCATGTAAGCAAAAGTTGTAATGTTGATCTATTCTGGTGACTCAAGAGACCACGCATGCAGAAGCGCTTTATTACACAGTATGCTGACGCATAAGCCACACATACAATGGGTGTTTCTTTACTGTAGCTTTTCGAGAATTTATATTAGATGCGTTCGACAGAGCAAAGTTGACTTTTCACCACAGTGAAACAAAATTGTGCCATTTCAACGTTTTGTAAATACAATTCAACTTTGCTGATGACGTACATTTATACTGCAAATAACGAGTTTTATACCAGTTTTTGTTTCATTAAAATAACTTAATATTTACACAAAATACAGCTGTGTATATACGAAGCGCATTTAACAATTTAAATGCTAGCAGTTCTCGGCTCGCGGACGTTTAAATGGCCATCGCTCAAGAGGTTAATACATCTGAGACAGACCGAGAGTACTTTAATGTCAGCATTTCATCTTATTCTTTACTTAATCTAGAGCGTTAGAGTTTCTTATCCATCTAATGTTAATTCACAAGTATACACATACAACAGCATGTAGGATTTTATCTGTCAATCGTAATCTAGTTTTAAATTCTACAACCTTCAGTTTAGAAAAAAATTTCTTACACATATACGCTAAGCCAAGCATAGCAGTAATATGCCCAGCAAATGAAAGAAGAGGTGATAATGTTACTTTGTGAAGTTCTCAAAATAGATCTAAACCAGCCTTATTTTGTAATTGTAATTTCAACTTTTTGTTTGTCTGAAAATTCACAACCTCAATTTGTGATTGTGGTTTTACTGTGTGAATGTACACAGTGAAAGAATTTGCAAAAAGTTGAAAACCATTGTTCATTGGAAAGGGGTAGAATGAGACTGAAAAATTCAATGCCATAGAACTGTGAGGTTGTATAGGGGTAGATTGAGACTGAAAAATTCAATACCATAGCCGGGATTTGAACCTCGGATCTTCCAGTCTCCTTCCTTCTTGTCCTACACACGGCTAGTGTGGAAGAACAATTAATTTTCATTGATTGACGTTATAGTTGGTGAAATATGAAACCTGGGACTTAAGTATTTACAGCATAGTAAGTCACCATTAGGGTATGTTATCTCATGTGAATTTGAGATCTCCTTATGGTTTACCAGGAAAAATGTGAGTGAGTTGGAGTGAGTTTAATGTCGTGTCAGCACATTGACCATGGTAGCTCAGTGGTTAGAGCAGCCAGATGGAGATCAGAAGATTCCTGGTTCAAATCCTGACTATGGCATTGAATTTTTTAGTGTCATTCTATCCCTTTCCAACCTTGTCCTACACACTGCTAGTGTGGAAGAAAATTAATTTTAATTGTTTTGAAATCATGAGACCTTTTATCTTTGAACTCTTTTTTAAGTTTCTTATCATACTTACATATATAGGAAGGTTCCTTAGCATTTTTCTGGTTTCAGAAGAGTTATGTCGTGGCGATGTACACTGCTGCTTATTTGCATTTGAACATCTGTTGGTTGAAGGAGGGATTGTTGAAGCAGGGCATTATATTGTTTTGCCCCTGACAGTTGTATTATATCATATCATCAGCTGATATAGTTTTGCCACCTTAGGTGTAAAGTTCATGCCTGTTACTATTTTGTTCAGACAGAGCAAGCAAAGGTGTTGACCACATACTGTTGAGTTAAACATCAGGTAATGTGACTCCAACTCACTTGAAACTGTCCATACTTTGCTAGTTTTAATTCCCCTATTGTGTTAATATATGAATTCAGCTGTGTGTTAAAGCAAGTTTTAGTTTTTATTGTGTTATCCTCTAGCATGTTTAAGAGAGAAATTTTTTATGTGTTTAGGTTACATTACAAACAGATGAGGTGAAGAATGTACCCTGTGGAACAAGTGGTGGTGTGATTATATATTTTGATAGAATTGAGGTGGTGAATATTCTGAGTCCAGATAGTGGTAAGTACCCGAGTATCTATTTGAAACCTGTATCTCAGAGGTATGAAGTTGCATATCACATTTATATAATTTTACATAAGAAAGCAAAATAGAATCAAAACAGTTCGTGACTCCATGCACTTGAACAGTTCAAACTGAATTGTTGAAAATATCCCAGTTTTTCTGATATTTTAATTGTTACCGGACAGTATGTGCTATGTGCATTTTTAACCTTAGCATTACCAAGCCTTATTCCAGAACTTAGATTACCAAGCGGGGGTACTTTGTAACCACCACTGGTAACAAAATGTCTTGAGCAATTTTTAAAGCAAATTTATTGTAAAATTGGGTATTATATCTTGTCATTTTAGGTAATATTTAACACTGTTTAACTTCTAATTTTTTACATAAATCACATTAGATGTTATGCCAATCCTTATTGCAAAACTTATATGGCCAACGGAGGCGACCACCACTGGCAAAAAAAAGTCTCAGCAGTTTTTTAAACAAATCTATTTTAAAATTGGATATTATATCTTGTCATGCTTATAAAGGTAATATTTAACATTCTCTAACTATTCCTTTTTTACTTTTTTACATGAATCACATTATACGAATGGGGCAGTACTTTATGAACACCTCAACATTTCATTGTTTCTCAAAAGACCAACAATGAAAACTTTGAAACGATTACACAATTCAGTTGTAGAAACAATGATTGACAATAACTATTAACTGCATAGCTTTAGTTAAAAAATTAAAAGACAGAATTTAAGAAAATTACAGAAGTTGGGCATACAGGGAGAAGGCTCTGGTAAGGCTCTGGTAATGTTAGGGTTAAATTATTTTTTATTTATTTTGCTGTTTAACGATGCTATCAATTGCCGGGATCATATCAGCGTCGCCGGTGTGCTGGAATTTCATCCTGCTGGAGTTCTTTTACATGTCAGTAAATCTCCTAACATGGAGCTGTCGTTTTTAAGCACACTTAAAAACCATTGGTCTGAGCCGGATTTGAACCCACAACCTTGGGATCAGTAGGCCAGTGTTTAACCAACTAAGCCACCCAGACCGATGTTAGGGTTAAACCATTCTATTTCAATCATAGTAGGGACCCCTTTTTTTTTTTACCACTGATTATGTAAATACATACAGTTATACGTATGAATTCAACAGACTTCCAACCTTACACATCTAACCCAAACTCCAGGAAACTGTAGTATAAGCTAGATTGAAAAATTCAATACCATAGCCAGGACTTGAACCACGGATCTTCCGGTCTCTGTCCAGTTGCTCTAACCACGAGCTACTGTGGCAATGTGCTGATACAACATTAAATTCTCATACTTACTTGCATTTTTCCTGGTAAACCATAAGGAAATCACAAATTAATGTGAGATCACATACCCTAATGGTGACTTACCATGTTGTAAATACACAAGTCCTGGGCTGCTAGTTTAACCAACTATAAGTTCAATCATTGAGCATTAATTGTTCTTCCACACTAGCCATGTGTAGGACAAGGTTGGAAAGGGGTAGAGTGAGACTGAAAAATTCAATGCCTCAGCTGGCATTTGAACCACAGATCTTCTAGTCTCCATCTGGCTGCTTTATGCTGTTTAAGAACTTATTTTAGAAGATAGAATACTTAGAAATGAGACATTCAGGAAGGGTAGAACATAAGAAGAAATGTTAAATACTAAAATATTTTGGAAATTCGAAGTTACTCTTAAAGATAGCAACTGAAATGGATGTATGATATTAAAAAAATTATAATTTTACTTTCTTTATCATGCATCTGATAGCTAATGGAAGTAATACTTTCCACCAAAAAATTCCGTATTGAGATTTCACAGGTCCATATTCTGAAGCCTCCTGAAGAGAGAAAAGGAGGAGAGAGAGGGAGGGGCTAGAAACAAAACGTTGGATAAATACCAAACTTGATATTTAAGCTCATTTTCTGTCAATGAGTGACACAGATATTTCCAAAAAATCTGTCTATAGGCTACTCACCACTTTTGAAAACAACCCCTCTTCTTATTTTCAACTTCTTACTTACAGATATTACTTGTTTGATGAATTACATGGATTGAACCTTGTACACTTGCTGTAAGACGCTACAAAAATTATAGGCTACCTGACAGTTTCCAAGAATTACCTCTACCCATGTAGTCAACTCTATATGTACAAATTCCATCATTTATAATAAGCTAAAGCTTTTAAAAACTAATTTTCATTTATTTCCAATTATTTCCAATCTCTGGCATACGAGTAGTAGTAGTGGTAATAATAATAATAATAATAATAATAATAATAATAATAATAATAATAATAATAATAATAATAATAATAATAATAATAATAATAATAATAATAATAATAATAATAATAATAATAATCATCATCATCATCATCATCATCATGATAATCATCATCATGATAATCATCATCATCATGATAATCATAATTATCACCATCACCACCGCCACCAGCCACCGCAACCACCGCCTTCATCATCTTTATTAGCTTATAGACTTTTTTACAAGTTTCAAGCTGTCAGAGAAAAAACAAACAAGAATTATGTAATTACAATCTGTATACAAGCATTTTTACACAATCTAGTATTACAATTACAATCTATTTACAATTCATCTATTCTATACCAGAATTTTTTAATTGTGATTTTTTTATTCAAATTAACATGGTTTAAATGATCTTAACAGAACTGTGGAAATTTGAGCTTTAGGATTCAGAAAAAGAATCTCACATCCTTATTTTCAACTACATACATAAAATCTAAACTGTAGAAGTCATTAAAATAAGACTTTTGTGTCGATTAATAACACTAAACAACACTCACTTTTAAATTTTCCTGGTATATGTTTTGGAGGCTAGCTTTCCCCCCATTATCAACCGGACATCGACTGAACTGTAGAGGCTGGTTCTCAGGGCTGGTATTTCATGTAGACTGCTCTGGTGGTGGTTTTAATAACTTGCATAATGGATCGCCTTGTGGTATATTAAAATTGAAAACTCTGTCTTTGTTTTTCCAGATGTTCAGATGTATAAAACACAAACATTTAGAAAAATCAGCAGTTGCCACCCATTTTTGGAAAGAAAATTACAACATTAATCCAGATCCAAACTTATTCAAACACATATCAGGAAACCAAGAATTGTCAACGTAGGAACAGATCTTCATCTGAAAAAACAAAGCCTGAGTTTTCAATTTTGATATACCACAAGGCAATCTGTTATACAAGTTCTTAAAACCACCAACAGAGCAGTCTACAGGAGATGCCAGCCCTGGGAACCATCCTCTACAATTCAGTCGATGTCCAGTTGATAATGGAGGAAAGCTAAACTCCGAAACATGTACCAGGAAAATTTAAAAGTGAGTGAGTGAGTCACAAATCTTCAGATACTATGGGAAAGCAATGCATCTGCTTCTTAAAGTTATTTTATCTCGCCCTTCCTATAAAATTTGGAACCCCGCCTAGTGTTCAGTCCTTGCTATGGGCCTGCATCAAATCATTTAGATACCTCTACAAATGACAGGCTTATATATGCAGTGATCAGTGCTAAAATGTATTTTCTTGACATTCACCTATTTACAGAGAAACTGACATAGGAACACAATTTCTTTTGTTATTTGTTACCCATGTAACTTTGTGTATTAAGCTGTTGAAAAGAACACATATTGCATATATGCCAAAGAAAACCTCATTTAGTCCTAAAAAAAAAGGGCATACATCTTATCTTTTACCTCTGAGATACAGAATTTATTTTCCATTTTCATAATACACATACAGTATTTGAACAATAGAATCTGTGCACCATTATGACTACTAATACACCATAAGTTTTAAAATTTACTCATGATACTAATGTTTTCTTTATCTGATTACCTTCCCCTTATGTAGGACTTACACTCCTTAGAACTTACAAGCAAGTGCCTAGGGTCAGGTGCCTGTTGGGGAGCAGACAAACCTATGAACCAGACAGAGTGAACACCTGGAAGTGGGTGGTCAGCCATGCACCAGGTATGAGAGTGAGGAAGAGGATGATATGAAATGCAGACGAAATTGATGAATGAAAAGGTGATTATGGACCAATTGGTGGAATGAGTGGTGAGGGAAACCGGAGAACCTGGAGAAAACCCGCCCAAATGCCACATTGTCCACCACGACTACCACATGCGGGTCCCTGGGATCGGACCCAGACCCCCTAGGTGGTAGGCAAATGGTCTAACCACTTGGTCATGGCGCCACCTCATGTTGCTAACTCTTGAGGGTTATTTACTACAAGGGTAAACCAGGAAGTAATAACCATTTGCACATTCCCCTTGTGCAGATCACTGTTATGCTAATATCCAGGGTTGAGTGGTTTCTGCAATGTCTCTTCTCAGTGTTGTGTGAGTACCAGCCGTAATAAGTTGTTACTGTGCATTCTGTGATTGTTCAAAATGGTGTGTGTTATACTGTAATGCTGTAGAATGGGCTAACTTTGACCAGTTTTTAAACGTTCTTGCCAATTTTGGTATGAAGATGTCAACTAAAGTTCCTAATTAAATTTGAGAAGATTACTGGATGTCTGTTGTACCTGTATCATACAGAAAATAATTGCTATGTGTATTATTGTTTATTGTATAAACTAATGAAATGTGGCCAAAGTTTCCTAGAAAACAGGCTAACTTCGGCCATGAAAAGAATATAGTGGTAAAGCTTATGTCAACATCCTTCCTTGTGAAATGTGTACCCATTTGACTTTCAATATTGTTCTTTGTTTTGTCATGGAATAGTCTGTGTAAGAGAATTGTATAGCTGTCATAGCATTACACAAGTGCAAGAAGTATTCAAGAGTGATTTTCAATTTGTTAAAACTGCTTGGAATCTCATTCAGATTTGTTTACCGGACTATCAAAAGATCACCATCTTTCTAGTGTTGATGACAAACCAAGATCTGGCTGACTGTGCTTGGTTTAAACTCCGGATGTGATCAAGAAAATATGGGAACGTATCAGAAGAAATCCTGTTAGGAAACAAAAATAATGGTGCAGCAGCTTCAGATGTCAAGAATGAGTGTCTCTAAGCAAATAAATCAAGACCTAGTACTTCAGGCTTATCACCGATGCACAGGACATCTGCTCAACACCTGCTTGAAGAAGATTAGACTGGAAAGATCATGTAACCTCCTTAGATGGCATGTCAGAAATCAACATTGCAGAATCCTTTTTTCAGACAAAAAATGCTCATAGTAGAGAAGTTCAACAGGGAGAATGACCGAGCATATGCTTGGAGCCATGGAGAAACCTGTTAGGTTGCTCCCCAGGTTCTTTGTGACCGTCATCCGCCATCAGTGATGGTTTGGTTGGGAGTCTCATACCAAGGCACTAACAGAGTCCATTTCTGTGAAAAGCAGGTAAAAACCAATGTAAATATGTACGTAGAGGCAGTGATGAATTTAAGGGGTGGCCCAGGGGGGATTTTCCCCCCTGGTAATGAAAAAGTTCCCCCCCCCCACATGAAATTCACATCTGTTTGTAAATGTATATATTATTAACAGTCTCTCCCCCTCATCAAGCTTAATCCCCCCCTTCCCTCCACAGACGAAAGTGGCTGTGTTCATCACTGTGTAGAGGAAGCCCTGCAGAAAGTTGTGAAGCCTCTTAACCAGACAATGTTCAATGGTGAACACTGGATCTTCCAACAGAACAACACTGGCTCACAAAGATAGGAAGTGTCAGCAGCGGCTCAAGGACGTCTCAGAGTTCATCAGCCATATGGATTGGTCTTTGTCCAGTCTAGACCTGAATCCTCTGGATTACAAACTGTGGGACATTTTGGAGACCAAGACCAGCTCTTCAAGACAGTGATCCTGAAAGCCTAAAAGGATCCCTGAAGTGAGGAATGGTAGATTTAGACATAAATGTCATACATGTTATTATAGATGACTGGCCAAGGCATTTAAAGGCTTGTGTGAAGACTGAAGGTGGACATTTGAGTGAGATGATAGTGTAAAGTGTTCATCACAATCAGTTCTATTAAATGGTATATCACAACTTCAAAAAAGTTCTCATTTAGCTCTGAAATTATTCGTTGAACTTGTGACACAGCTTATGATAGGCCTAGAGAGAGAGAGGAAGGGAGTGAGTGAGAGTGTGTGCGAGGGTGCATGTGCATTGTTGCTGTTGTTCACCAATGGCACTGGGGGTTAATTGATGTGCATCATTTGCCCCCTGGCTTCCCAATATAAAGTCTGGAGATTGTCACTTTTAAGGCCTTTGCATTTGATGAGATGCTGTTTGTTCAGGACGACATCTTCACTCTTGGGTGTAGGTGGGCAGCATATCTTGTGGAGGTGTTCTGTGAGACAGTTGTGGCCAGTTTGCCATCTTAAACTGGGCCACTGCAGTTTTTCTTGGCATTTTTTGTCTGTCAATTCTATCTCTATTATTTTTATAATCTTTATCTTTTAGTTTATCTTCTTCATCAAGTCTCTGTCATCTTTTGAAACGTTTCTTAATGTTGTTTAATTGTTTGTTTAGTTCTATTTGTCCTATGGATTTTATTTGTTGTATTGCACCTTTCTTTGCTAATTGATCTGCATATTCATTGCACAAAAGTCCAACATGGGGTGGGATCCATTGTAGAGTGACATGATTTCTTGTTTCTATTGCTTAAATTAGCCTTCTTATTTATTTAATATTTCTTGTTTTGACAAATCATGACTGCTTGGCAAGTCATCTCTACAGAATAGGTATCTCAGCCTCACCAATATGTGTCCTGTGTAACGATCCAGCAGAAATGAATGAAGAACACTTGAAGACCTGTGAAGCATTAAGATCAGAAGAAACTACAGTTCAAAAGTATTGGAAAGCACGAATGCTAATGGCTTCATTGCCAGATGCAAGGCACTAGAAAACAACAACAACAACAACAACAACAACAACATATTTCTTGTTTTATTCCAATTTACTATCCCATCAATGGCTGATTTTGAATCTGATAAAATTACTAATTTTTGTTTTATGGGTGGTCTGTATAGGATGTGCCGTAGTGCTGCTTTTATAGCTTTTAATTCTCCATCATAATATGAGTGTGGGTTACAGGATACAACATTTTTATACAGCCAGATGACAAGTTTATCCTAAGTCCCCAACATTCGTTAGTGAAGGTAATTCTGTCTAATATTGAATGTTAAAAAGTCTATATTTAAATTAATTTTATCAAGGTTATGTGATATACTAGTTATAGGAGTCAGAAATTATGTTAATGTAAAGTTATTAATTTTTTTGTTTCCTTTCAGTTTATGATATTGTAAAGAACTACACAGCTGACTATGACAAGACATTGATTTTCAATAAAGTTCACCATGAGCTTAACCAATTCTGCAGTGTTCACAACCTACAAGAGGTACGTGAACATATTTTATAGTGTGATAGGCTTGAGAAATTAGCAGGTATCAAAATCTATTCATACACTTTTGGTCTGGAGCAAGTATGGGCAATGCACGTGTCATACTCAGAAAAGGTACTGTGATGTAACATATGCCCCTTTTCAGAGGAATTGCATAATGCTGATTCTTAATTTTGGAAAGCTGGAAAGGTTTATTTATTAAAATCTAAGTTACACATTAAGTAACAAAGCAAAATCAAGTGCTTTATTCATTGTTATTCATACAATAAAAGTTTGAAGTTCAAAATATCTTACTTATTATCAAACTGAGGAAATAAGTATAACATTGCTTACAAATTTGCAGGAAAAATGAACAAGCAGTACTCAATACAGTCTTTACAATACTCATGTAAAGCACATTGCAGCATCTTTGTATGCTACAAAATATGAAAGAATCCATTCTTCTCTAAACGTCCAACCAACTCTTGTGGAGTGTATTGTCCAATGAACTACAGTAATGTTCCACCATTGGGTTAGAAGACTGCTAATGTGTTGCAAACAGTAAATGGGAAGGGGAGGGGTGAAGATCACATCACATGCAGTGACATTTGTGTCAGGAATGGACATACCTGGTTTAGAGAGTCCATTACTGCTGCAGGTAGGACTGACTGTGTCAGGTAATGTTCTTTCCAGGTTTTTCCTTTCTTTACTAAAGGGATGGAGTTGCCATTGGCTGATTTTAGCTGTCATTTCGTTCATGATTATAAAATTCCGTAGTAGCTGTAGGCTTCATTGATTATGCAAAATCTATATCTAAAAATTTTAGTTTATTTTTTACTTGTTCATGTAATGAGGAAGTTACATCTTGTCTAGGTCTGCATAATAGTGTTGTTGTTAGTTGCCATACTCAATTTCTAGGTGTTGCACATCTCTCTGAATTGACTCCCCTCTACAAACTCTTGGCCACACATTGGGACTACATTTGTTTGCATACTACTTTTGATGCTTTAACATTAAACTGTTTGCTTGCTATTATATACTTAAAGTGTATTGTCATAATATAGCTATCAAAGCCCCAACTAAAGGCAAACTTTGATGATTTAATCACAAAGTACTAGTTTACTCAATGCGTACTTCCCCTTTGAGCCCAAATATTGAAAAACATTTTTTTATTGTGAGACAGAACATTAGAAGACCCCAAAAGAAAATCGTTTATGTGAATATTTGTTAAAAGTGTAATTTGTTTTTTGATGTTGGTATGATTTGGTTAAATGGCGAAAATGTGTTGCAAATGCTCATTGTTACGAACAACTAAGTTAGTTTAAAGACGTCATAAATATTTCCATATTTGATTTTAATATATATATTAAAATATTAGAATTATATGTGTTCCATAATAAAAGTAGGGGAGGATGGTTAAGGATCGCTTCCCTAACAAGAAAGAACTATTTGATGAACGCATGCGCGGATGTATACGAAACAGGCGGTGTCACGTGAGGACGCCATAAACTGTCCACTCGCGTGTGTATAATCGAAGTGAAAGGACATATTTAGGTAGTGTGAACATAGAATTTTCACCAGACTTTCATCAAGCATTGGTCCCACTAAATAAGAAGGTGGAAGCGTTTTAAATCATTTAGAATGGTGCTGAGAGGAATTATTTAATGTAAAGTATTGATGAAGTGTTAATAAAATAATACATTGTGGTGAAGAAACATCGTGTGATTTTTCATTCCATCCGTTACCAAGCCTTGAGATCACAAAGATATCATTAGCTCAAAGACACAACGTTATTAATAATTGCAAAAACCGCACCAATTGAATGAAATTAAGCTTAAGCAAATGCTGTTTTTTTCTTGAAATGTGTTAATATATTCTCATTTCATCCATTCTTTCTTTTTTCAGGTGTCTTATATGATAATTTATATATTTTACTGCTGTGTTTTAATTGTTTCTCTCTAATATTCAAATGAGAATAGATGTTATGTCAAAGTTTTGCAGAAATTTTAATGATAAGTATGTGTTTATGAATATGAATTGCTGAAAGTGCTCTTTAAAACCATGCAGCCTATAATTCTGCCAGTGCATAAAGAACAGACAGAATAGTTGGTGTTTGAAATTAAACACTGCCCACAGTTTCCCTGCTGCTATCAACTCCACAGCTAAATTGATTGGCATGCTTGTCACATTGTTCAGTTCCTATAATTTCACTCTGACTTAACGAGTTGTTCTCACTTGTCATTTGTAGTGCTGGAGTTTGAAATGGGTGTGTTGAATCAACTGAATGTATCCATAGGCTGGATTACAAAATACTTAACTTGATATCTGTGTTTGGTCGATTTGTGACACAATAAGTGTAAGTGTAGTATTTTGTCACAAAGTGACAATATTAGGTTCTAAATGTTATAAGCTTCTTCCAGTTTGAAATAAATTACTTTGGCGCACCTTGAAACTCAAAAGCTTATATGCTAACTCATGCTGGAAGAAGGGGTAAAAAAAGCTATAAAATTCTTCAAGTTTTACCTCTGCTATAATCTGACATCTCAAATGTATCCACTTGCAATTTTGAGGAAAAGGAAACTAAGTTTATGAGCAAAGGATTAAAAATGTGTGATGATTTCTCCTGTAGTGAAAAAGAATATTTAGTTGATATTGAAACAGGCATCTACAATTGACCAGAAACAGAAAAAAAAAGTTGTAATTAAAGCTTAATGCATACATGCATAGTGATTCTATACAAAATTAAGGTATCAGTCCACAAACACCTTCTAGACGAAGACACTTAAATCCATATATAGTATGTGGGTCAATCCACGTCAAATCGAACACCCATAAAACACGACTTTTTCGTAGGAGGTTCAAAATTTTTTAATGAATAATAGGCATAAAATAAGGAGACCCGTATTTTTTTATTTCCGTATTTTTAAATTACTTGCTTAGTTATGACTATTAGAAACTATGCAATTTCTGCACGCACCGTAATATAAAATCACTTGTTACTCTAAGGCCATATAGAGTTGAGAGTTGGGATTTGGCGCTCTGGAAAGGTAAAATACAACACTTTTAACAACTTTCGATGGATCATTATTACACACAAATTTTGGACTGTTTTTTTAATGATATATTTTGTAAAACCAAAAATCGAATTTAAATCGATGTGTTAAAAATCTAAAAAAAATACACACATATTCTCTGACATTTTATCTATAAAATAAGATGTTGAAAACTATCGAGCTTGCATTAGTGCATTTGCTACAATTTTTTTTTCTGGAGGCGTGCAAGCGCTCACAGACGACATGAAGTAGCGATCTGTTTCTACAGCTGGATTCGCCTTGAAAGCGAGTAATGCCGGTGACTGCAGACAGCATGCGAATTGGTGCGTCAGCTATGCTACTCATATAACTACTTCTTACTAAAGCAGTACAGTCCATGCAGAAAAATGTCTCCACAATCTTTCTGATACTCCTGTGGCATCTGATACGCGCTTTTCAATTTTTGAATTTTTTTGAAAAAATCTTCTGATGTAAGCAGTTCTTTGCTTTTAGCTTCTTCCTTCATGTACGTCCATACATTTGAAATAATTTCTCTACTCTGACTGTGTAATGTTTTGATCCCTAATTTAGAACTTACAGGTTGGCATAATTGATTTACGCTATGATCAATGTCTCACAAATTCACTATATTCACTCTTTATCTCAAAGATCTATGTCTTCAACTTCACGCTGCACTAAAAAGCACCTTTGAATTAGTAAGGACTGTCTCAGATCATGCAGACATCACTACCTTCCCCCTCCCTCCCCATGTGCATGGTTTCATTCACAGAATTATACAATATGAGCTGATGAAAGAGGCGAAAGCCTTGGATTCACCAACAGGACTTCCAGTCAAGGTCAGGGGCCAAGAACGAAGGGCCTAGCTGTGCTTTAAAATTACACTCCTTCATTCCTTTGTCAAAAACTGAAGCTTTAGTGAAACAATTTTCTTTCGAAGAAGGAGGTAAAGCTGTGTGTTGTATGGAACCATTAGTTTAAAATGCATATTTTAAAAACGTTTTGAAGATGCTAATAGTGTGTATATAATAGTGTCAGCTAGTAATGTTCTCCTTACTGTACTGTTGTAACATTCATGGAACCTCAGGCAGTGGACAGTTGCCATAATGGAAGATGGCAATTGTGTGAGGTTACGGTTGCCGTGCCATGCGAGTGCGCTGCACTGATTTGCAAAGTTAATTACAACTGAACTATTAGAGACTCCATTCTGATTTTTTCTGAGAATATTGAATAAACTTCATTGTATTTTTAGTTTTTTTTCCAGATTTTTAAATGGTCGAGTTTATGTTATTATCAAACTTTAAAACTTTAATCGTATAAAATATAATATTAATAATAATTAATAAAATTTTCTAATAAATACCTCACGAAATACTGCAATTTATCTTTAATTTGAGCCAAAGATCAAGTAGTTTGCTTTATTATAATCGGAGGTATGATTGATCGAAGAGTGAGAAGCGCGCGATTTTTGGGACATTTCAAAAATTAATATCTGCCAAAATATTTCTTTTTATATAAAACGAAGAAACACGGGTCAAATATATTCTGTTCCAAAACACCAAAAACATTTTTCAAGAAAATCTGAGAGATCAAGGTCATTTTTTGCCTTATTTTGTTTGATTTGACGTGGAATGACTCATGTAAAAGCAGATAAAGGTAATGTGGTAGATATTATGAATGAAGGAGACTAAGCAAATAAAGTAGACAACCTTCTAAAAAGTGAAGAATACATAGAGTTAGAGAAGAACCTCTCAAAGAGTGCTGCAGCTTGCCATAAATTTAAAAGATAGCAACCCCATCCCACATAAAGACAAACTTGAAATAAAACTGGACAACCTAACTTTACCAAGAAGATGCAGCCTAGAAAAAATCTGTAAACCAGACAATAGCTTGAAATCAATTGTTAATAACACTGGTTCACCCCATTTACCAACTAGCTCTCTTGCCAAGTTAGCAACCTGGAGAAATATCAAAATCAAAGCAAGGATCTCATTGAATACCTAACAGAAACTACACTGATCCCTAAAAGGTTCATCAGTTTTGCTTGGTGCCTCTGCCATATCTCTAAGCATCCTAGCTTACAGACTCCTCCCATTTCTCAAAAGTTGGTTTGTACATGAACATCAGAAGATTCAACAGAAAACTCTCTTTCAGCTTCTTTAGAAAACCAACCCATACTGATAACTACATAAAAAACCAATAGCTGCAACTCAAAACCTCATCACGTGGAATTTTCAATAGTTTGGTCCATCACCTGTTCTTCATCTACATCAGTGAATACTTTCACAGCATGAAATATAAACAAGTAGATAAATCTGCAGTTGCTTCACATTTCTGGTACTTTGATCACAAAAAAGATGGAAACGCTACCATGGTAAAACATACCAGCTGTTCATTAGAACTAGCCACCTGAGGAAATATGTTTGTCACCAGATATAGATATCAAGTTATGAGCTTTGAAATGTTGCCAATGGATAGATTCAGCAGGTTCATCTTTATCTTCTGACTACAGCCCTACAGATGTCACCATCACACCTACTTCTGAATCCAGTTCTACAAACACTGTCAACACCAGTTGACCTTCGGCTGAAGATGAAAGTGATGGTTTTCAAAACATGTCAAAGTTCTCGTAAGTGTAAGTGAAACATTGTATCACAAATTTGTTCAAGTTTTACTCAATTGAAAACTAAATTAAAACTACAAGTTTTACTGCAGTTAAAAATAGTCAAGTAACTAATAAGATCATTTGAGAAGTAGAATTGGAACTGAAAAATTCAATGCCATATTTGGGATTTGAACCAGAGATCCTCCGCTTACTATGTGGGTACTCTAACCATTAAAGCTACTATGACAACCTGTCAGAATGACATTGAATTCTCCAACCAATTCGTATTTCTCCCGGTAAACCACAAAGGCAGTCTCACATCAGAGACAATTACCCCAACGATGACTTACTATTGTAAGTACTTATGTCCCGGGATTAAATAACTTTCAGATGGTAATTATTATTTATTTGTACCAACTAACTTACTGTTGGTGTTTTTAAACACACAAGCCATGTGTGGGCAATATTTGAGAGGTAGAATTGGAACTGAAAAATTCATTGCCACAGCTGGGATCACGGGACATAAGTACTTACAGTAGTAAGTCATCGTTGGGGTAAATGTCTCTGATGTGAGACTGCCTTTGTGGTTTATCAGGAGAAATACAAATTGGTTGGAGAATTCAATGTCGTTCTGGCAGGTTGTCACAGTAGCTTAATGGTTAGAGCACCCACCTGGTAAGTGGAGGGTCTGTGGTTCAAATCCCAGCTGTGGCATTGAATTTTTCAGTTCCAATTCTATCTCTCAAACATTGCCCACACATGGCTTGTGTGTTTAAAAACGCCAACAGTAAGTTTGTTGGCACAAATAAATAATAATAAGATCATGTTTATATGTTACAGGTTTACATTGATCTGTTCGATCAAATAGATGAGAACCTTAAAAATGCACTGCAGAAGGATTTAAATGTAATGGCTCCTGGATTATACATCCAAGCAGTGAGAGTCACAAAACCAAAGATTCCAGAGAGCATAAGGAAGAACTATGAGCTGATGTAAGTGCTCCAGAGGATTTTTACAGAAATTCTGTATAACATTGACATCTATACCTTTAGTTTTGTTTTATGTCTTGTTATTACCAAATCACCACACAAGTGGCATCACAAGGCTAGGATTGTGCTGCAGCGCTGCTATGATAATTGTTGGTCTCACATTTTTTGGAAGCTGACTGTACATGATGGAGAACTTTCTCCATCTTGTATGTGTAAATCTGAGCAAAACCGAAAAACTTGCTGCATCCTCGAACAAGGAGATAACTATTGTGACATACTGACATTTCATATAAATGAAATGGAGCATCTTCTCTCACTTTGGAGAATTTGCTTAGAAAGTGTGAAGTTACTTCTGAAGGTGACTAAAACATATATAAAAAAATATATTTTATGGCATTGGGGAACCTTGTGAAGATTGATTTATGCATAGCTTGTTTCAGATTCAGATTTATTCACCAAGAAAATTCATACAGAATATAGGCTTTGTCAAAATTGTTAAGACAGGCATTATCATATTTACAATATACAAAGTTTAAGAAAATAATACAAGGTCACACCGAGGTGAAACACAGATACCTAGCATTTGCCTTAAGGACTGAGGGAAACCTTGGAAAGTATACAGTAAGTATAAAGTCAGGTATACAGTAGCATTTAAACATTTTAAACTGATTCTATATACATTATATTTACAATTGAGGTAATAAGAATACTAAATACAGGTGATGCCGAATACAGTCTTGGTCTTGGAGACTGTTGTCAAGCTTCCTCTTGTACCGAAGTGCATCTCCTAGATGAACAGGACCCATGAAACAAACAGTTCAGAGCGGCAATATTTTAAAAAATTAGCTAGGATGGGTGACTTATTTACCTAAATTCTAATTCTAAATTAGCAAGTGTTTTTGTACAAAGGGTGATCAAAGTTGGGTATTCATGAATTCATCAACTGAGTAAAACATATATTTTAAGAGCAATTTTTTAACTTTATTTTTAAATGCTTTGATCTGTGGAACTTTGATGGCCTCAGGGATTTTATTATATAAGTTAACCCTTTATGGGAAACTGAATTCAAACTTTTTGTTAATCTATGTTGTTGGAGATGGATTGCTGTTGCTATTCATGTGTTGCATGAATGGTATTCATTATTAAGCTTGAAGGTGCTTTTATTTTCATGTATAAATGAAACTATTTCTAAGATATAAATATATAGTAAAGTTAGAATTTTTAATTCCGAAAAAAGTGGTTTACTTGGAGTGCATTGGTTCACTTGTTTGATTAATCTTATGATTCTTTTTTGTAGTTTAAACACTGTAATGCAGTTGTTGGATGATCCCCAAAAGGGGATTCCATATTTCAATACTGAATATACATAGCCAAAATATACTGTTTTTAAGACATCTAGGTTGCATGTTTTAGCTAGCACTCTTATAGCATAGTATATATGACTTAATTTGTTGGCTAGAAAGTTGACATGCTCTGTCCAGTTGAGCTGGGAATCAATAACAATCCCCAAAAACTTGGTGTAAGGGCTCTCATCAACCAATGTATTAAATATTGAGACTGAAACAGGATTAGGAGCTCCCAATTGTTGATTGAATTCAAGAGTTACTGTCTTGTATATTTATATGAAGCTTATTATCCATTTCTGTAATTCTGAAATGGTGTAATTGATCTCTTCCTGCATAGGTCTTTCACCATTATTTCTGAAAATAAGGTTTGTATCATCTGCAAAGAGAATACTATTGATTGGTGATAGGTTTGATGGAAGATCATTGATATAAATTAGGAATAGAATTGGTCCCAAAATGGATCTCTGCGGAACGCCAGATTCTATAGCAGCAGGATTTGAACAAGCACCTTCTAATTCAACCATTTGGTACCTATTTTCCAGATAAGAAACAAACCATTTGTTAGCTAGTCCTCTAACACCATAAGCATCAAACTTCTTTAAAAGAATAACATGATCAACTGTATCAAATGCTTTAGTTAAATCTAAGAATAGACCTGCTACTTGTTCTTTTTTGTCTTTTGCATCTAAGATTTATTCTATAAAAGAAAAAATTGCACTATCAATTGATTTTCCTTTTCTGAAGTCAAATTGAACTTTTGATATAATATTATGCTTTTCTAAGAAGGGAACAATTCTATTGTACATCATTTTCTCCAGAATTTTTGAAAACACAGATAATAAGAAAATAGGTCTATAATTTTCCACATTGGTTTTCTCGCCCTTCTTGAATAATGGTTTGACTTTAGCTATCTTAAATACATTTGGAAAGCACCCTGTTTCCAGTGAGGCATTGCAAATATTGGTAAGTGGCTTTGTGAGATATTGCACACATTTCTTGATCAGAAAATCGGGGATTTCATCAATGCCACATAAGTTCTTATTTTTCAGACTTCTTATTATTGTTATTATTTCTTCCTCATTGACCGGATATAGAAACATGGTTATGTTAATTGCAGCAATACTGCTGAGTGAATTGAAAGAAGCTCTACCTATTCAGCTTGATAAGATTTTAGCTATGTTTGCAAAATGCTCATTGAAGATATTGGAGATTCTGTAGGGGTTTAAAACTTGTTCTCCACCATGTGATAACATAATTTTTCTTGGACGGTTAGGTGTATTTAACTCCCTTCTAACAACATTCCAAAGGGCCTTGCCTTTATTATCACTATTTAAAATAAATTCTTTGTTACTCTTTTTCTTTGCCTCACTAATAACTTTGCTGAGAATACTGCAATACTTTTTAAAATAGGCTTTGAACAAGTACTGAACTGTACTTGTTTTATTAAGTTCATGAAGAAACCTTTTTCTCTTGCACGGTTTGATAATTCCTTTTGTTATCCAATTCCTAGAATTTGGTTGCTTCTGGGACACGTTATGTCTCTTATAGGGGAAGGCAGTGTTAAAATAGTGTGTTATACAGCTTAGAAAGATTTTGGCCTTCTTATTAATATCTTGATTATTCAACACGTCCTCCCAGGATTCTTTACTTAGTAAGAAGTTGAAATAATCCATATTCTGGGCTGAGAGACACCGTTTCAGGAAAGTTTCATTGTGACACGGCTGTCCATTTATTTTACTTTGCGATATCTGCAGGTGAAGTAAGATAGCATTATGATCTGGAATACCAAGTCCTATATTATTGGTTGTGAAAGACAGAGCATTAGCGTTAATAAATATCTCATCTATACACGTTCTACTGAAGCTTGTGATTCTAGTTGCTGAGTTTATAACAGGTGTCAAATTATAAGTTTGAAGCAGATTAATTAGGCTACACTTTTCTGCAGAGTCAACAAGAAAATCAACATTAAAATCTCCACATATAGCAATATATATCTTCTCGTGTGAGAGAGTGGACAGTAGCATGTCAAGTTTCTGCACAAAAATAGTAAATAACCTGTTGGGTGACCGATATATGCAGACCAGGAGAGTGTTCTTATTTTTTAAATTTAGTTCAGTAACAGCATGTTCAAAATTTGTTTCATCATTTAGATGTGCTGTATGTGTTCTGTTTTTAAAGTGTGTGTTATTTTTAACAAGAATACCAACACCTCCATTCTTTTTACTGGACCGACAATATATATTTGTAAAAACAAACCCTGGAACACTATATAAGGGGGCTTAGTTCTCATTCAGCCAATGTTCTGTGAGACGAATGACATCCACATATCTGTGAGTGGATGTCAAAATGACTTCTAGTTCGTTCAACTTATTCCTGATACATTGAATATTTAAATGCATAAGATTAAATAAATATTTGGACTCAGAAACATTACCTGTATTAAATAAGACAGCATCCAGCATTCCATCCTCGTGCTCCTTACTTCCGGGGTTGAGTTTAGGGAATTGCTCATCTGGGTCCTCTCCATTGTTTGAGGGTACTGCCTGTTCACATACAATTAACCCAGATATGTCTGAAACCTTAAAGCAGTTGGAGATATCTAGTTTTTTGAACTGGATGTGGATGCACTACTTTCACCTGGACTTTGCACCAGTTCACTTTGGTCACTAAGAGAATCGATTGTCTGCATAGTTTCATTTACGACTTTCACTACAGATTCACATAGAAGTAATTTACTCCCTTTATTAAAGTGCATGCCGTGAGAAGTGTGAAATTTCCTAGGTACATTGAAAGTGTTAATTATTTTAATGTGTCCATACTGCTTGCACACGTCTGATAAAATTGAATTCACAGTCGCTGTTCGTTGGTTAACCCAGGAGTTCGGATGCTGATCGTATCTCCGTGGAGGTTTCACTGCAATCATGTTCGTGTTTGCTAAGCTTTTTATCCCCTTTTCTATTGTTGGTACCACATTTTCCAGTTCACCATTTGCAATATCATTGGTGCCACTGATGAGTACCACGTGGTGGTACAAGTGCATGTATAGTGCCATGTAGCATAGGAAACTTCCATCCTAGTGATATCCTGATGTGATATCACTTCATTCTCTTGCTTTGGAAGGTAATGGTTGAACTTTCACAATATCACTTAGCCTAGCATTCCTTTAGTTGATAACTGTAATAGTGATGCTCTCCGTTCAGGAGATGTATCATGATCTCCAGATAAAAGACATAATTTGCTAGCTTAAGGTACCAGTAACAGCTAGTTCAATGGAGTGTACTGTATAAGTGGGAAAACAGTAGGCTGTTTAACCTGAAGTTTGTTAATAATTTGGTGTGATTGGTAACATCTGTGTATGATTTTATATCTGGGTGAAAACTAGTAGCGTTAGAGCTTCAAAGTAACCATCCTGTTTATAGCATTCTTCTGTATGTGGTTGATTTGTTATAATATAAGCTAAACTGTTTATTATGTCTATGACTACCTTTCGAAGCAGCTTTCCCTAAAGTTCCTCAGTTTAAAAATACTTTATGTGCGCTTCCTGTTTCCTAATCTAGTGATCAGTATCTACATTTTCAGTCTCACTAGATTAGCACTTGTTTCTAGTTGTGTATGGGCTACAAGAACCTGGTTTCTCTTCCATTCTATGGTTTCACATTCTAGTAAAGTATGTTTTGCCATTTCCTCAGTTCATAAGCACAGACAACGTATGGTTTCTGCTTGAATTAAAACCATAGTTCATAGAGGTTTTCTGAATTTTCCATGTCCAATTATGAAACTAATAGCTTGTGTAAGTACAGCTTGTTGAATCTAATAAATGAGTCACTTAGTTCTTCACAGGGCTCATTAATTATTTGCCTATAAGCTTTTTGTTAAATTAGGAACATGAATTCATACACTTTCTCTTAATATTGTTTGCTTAGGTTAGTAATACATTTGCAAATACACTATAACCTCAGTTATACGTTTACAAAGGGAGGCTGCTAGATTAAATGAGAAAACTGAAAAGTCAATTTCTTATGCAAGTGAAACTGTTTTATAACATTACTAAACCAATTATGTATTTAATTTAAGAAAACAATAAATTCATTTCTATTTTCAATTCACTTTCAATGCATACAGTATACTATTACAAATAGTAGCTGGCATAATAAACATAATACGCTGTTTAGAATACTTAAGTGTTTGCTAGTTCTGATATTCATAATTAAAAAATATGCTGGTTTAAAGAAATTCATTAATTTTTCTTTGCTGCTTTGATTTTGTCACGAAATGCTTTCATCATTTAAGATTTGCAGTAATAAACGTGTATAATTTCTAGACCTTGAATTTTCTCATTCACACTCAGAATTCTTTCATTCGTCATCATCATCCATCAACTCCGATATCAACAACATGATGAAAATTATCAGTTTCGTCATCATCATCAGAACAACAGCCCTCATCACAAACAGCAGCAGCCTCTCACTACTACTTCCACTGTCACTACCACCATGATCATCAAAATAAACACTTGCTACTGCCATCACTGAAACAATACCAATTGCTACAGACACCTGGTGTATTTGTCATATAGGAAGTGATAATACACTAATAGTAGTAAGTGTTATTGTACTTGAACGCTCACTAAAGTATTATTCCGTTTTTCAGTAATGTTGAAAGTAAACCTGTCAGATGATACAGAGAAATACACTGCATGCAGATTGCACTAGAATGAAAACTAAAAGCACAATAATTTTCCTGTCCATAGCCAGTTAACACTGTCAATTTAGTTATGGTACACTCACTTTTACACCAGCAGGTACTTTGTGACTTTCATTAAAGAACTCATTGCCATCCACTCCTCATATTTGCATGGGTATCATGATCACTTTCTTCAAATAGTTTGCAAATTTTCCCATCCGATAAACCCTTCAAGCTGAAAAGGAATGATAAAACTAATAAATAAATGCATATGCCAATATAGACATATTTACAAACTAAAAGTGCTACCTTACGGAAAACAAATGGTTAAGTGCAATTTAATAGTTTTACACTTATCTCTGCATATTACTGACTCCTAGAATCATGCACATATTTGGTCGTAGGGGCATGCATATTTTAGAATGCACTAACAAAGGGACACCTTTGACCTCGAATGCTCAGAACCTCATGAAAACTGGCTTAGAATAACAATCAGTCATAAATAAAACAGTGATCTGTGTCATTTCCATGCAAAACATTGCATTCTACTTCAAGTAACATTTTAATAGAGAGAACCAAAGTACCAAAATATCAGTACCATAGGAGGGAAATTATTTGTAATTCAATGACATCTGTGTATCATTACATTTTCCATCAACAGTGTCAAAAACCCTCTGCTTAAATTATTTATAATACCGCAAAATACACATACTACACATCGGATAGTGCTTACATTAGTTCTCACAGTGCAGATGCGGAATTTTGATGAAGTGGTTAAAACAAAGTGGAAGAGAACAATGTGCACACCTCATTAAGGCTGCATAATCACATTCCATATCACTTTCTCATTCACACAGTCCAATATCAAAACCCACACTAATGATGTTTGCAAATGATATGGTGTATGGGAATATATGATAAATTGCTGATATGATATTGACATACCCATATCATTTGCAAATATAATCACTCATCGTAGTTCACGTTGAGAAATGCTGGCAATTTCCTGGTGGGTATTTTGTTTTAATACTTCCAGGGTGCGTGGGTTTGTCATGTACACTTTATGCTTTAAGTTACCCCAGAGATAGAAATTGCAGATCACTTGGAAATCTTTCTGCAAATTGCACTTTCACTTGGCAAGCTGACTGAGTTAACACATAGGAATCATAAATAAATACATGATGTGCAGTAGAAAACAAATGCTGAACCATAATATACTCTGACTAAGTACAGGACAAAATAATAAAGCACATTGGTAATGGCTCAACCACACGATAGTGCGTCAGCTCAATACTGCATTTTCAGAGCAGAGAAAAACAAGTAATCCACCTGACTTTGTGTACATCAGCTGTTGTTATCGTGTTTCCATCTACGCAGTGGAAAAACACTGCACAGTGGTTCTGATGTTTTTGGGTCTCTCAATATTACTGATCTTCCTGGCATTCCCCAACTAGTTCCTCATATTTTTTCTCCAGCTTCATTCTTAAAATATATGCAAATGCTTTGTATACGTTACATAGTAATGTAATACCTCTGTAATTTTGACAATCCAGGGGTTTCCTTTTTTATATATAGGGCATATAAGCCCTACCTTCCAATCCGTTGGCATGTGTTCCTTCCGCCAACATAAAGTAACCATCCTCCAAATGACTTCTATTACACGTGGGCCATGTTTCTTAATTAGCTATGCAGGTATGTTATCCAAGCATGGTGCTTTATTCTTTTTAATGCTTTTATAACTAACATCACATCTACTTGATCTGGGGGATTCAGTTCCTCTTCGCTTACATCTTCTTCTTCTTTGCCATTTCCTTGATCCAGTTCTTTTCTATTTTTATTATCATTATCTCCCATTCCATATTCATTATTTAATAACTCCTGAAAGTATTCTTTCCATCTATTCAAAACTTCACCTGGAGCACCAATTAATTCCTGAATTTTACCCTTGATCATGTTTGTTTTTGCAGCATATTCTTTCTTAATGTACTTCACTTCCTTGTAGGCTTGCCTGACATTATTGCTAGCGAAATTCCTCTCCATCTCCAAGAGGCATTCATTCCACTCTTTTTTCTTCTGCACGTATGGCTTGTTTCTCTGCGTTTTTGCCGGTATTCCAGATATTTATTTCTAGTTGGACGAGCTAAATATATTTTCCTTGCTTTATATCTTTCTTCTGTTATCTGCTCACATTCATTATCAAACCGTATATTCTTTTGTATGTTCCTTTTATATCCTGTTACTTCTTCTGCAGTAGTTTTAATTATTTCTTTGAGTTCTCCCCAAGTTTCTTTGACTTCTTCCTAATCCTTCTCAGACCATCTCTTGAGTCCTTGATTCAGCATTTGTATATACTTTGATTGCATTTACTTTTCTGTAAGTGCTTCAGTGTTAGACTTGTGGATTACTTCCTTGGTCTCCTTGCATTTCTAGTAATTAGGTATCTCTATTTTGCTTTCACCAAATGGTGATCTGAGTTTGTGTCTGCTCCCCTGTGAGACCATACATCCTGAATACTACTTGCTCTTCTTTTATCTATCAAAATATGGTCTATTTGATTAACAGTAGTACCATCTGGGGATTTCCATGTATATTTATGAATTTCTTTGTGTAGAAACTGTGTTGAGCTAATGATCATATTTTGGGTTTCTGCTAAGTTGATATAATCTGCCATTATCATTTGTTTCATTATGCAAACTATGACATCCTATTGTGTCCTTGTATTCCTTTTTCTTGCCTATTTTGGTGTTAAAATCTCCCAATATTATCTTAACATCATTGGACGGTAGTGTGCCCATAATTCTTTCCAACCTAATATAAAACCCCCCTTTTAAACTATCTTCTTTCTCTTCTGTTGGAGTATAAATATTGATCATGCTTATGTTGTAAAGTTTCATTTTAATGCTTAACACACAGACTCTATCACTGATATAAAATCCATAATTTTATATTTAAATTTATTTCTTACTATAAATGCTACCCCATGTTCATGCTTTCCTTCTTTGCTTCCGCTGTATAATATAGCATGGCTCTTCTGGCCATCAGTTCCCATTCCAGGCAATTGTGTTTGTTGAACTGCCGTTATTTGTACATTGTATTTGGTCAATTCCATTAAAAGAGATTTAGAGGCTCCAGTTTTTTATAAAGTTCTAACATTCCAAGTGCCCAATTCCATTGCCATATTCCTTTGCGTAAGTTGTCATTGTAGTGTCATTTTCTGAGGCATTAGTGAAGGCTTCTCAATGGTTATTTCTTTTTGGGGTGAGAGGTTTTTAACCTCTTAATCCAACCCCCAACCTGGAAGACCAGTCTCAATAGAAAATAGAAATTCAACAGGTAAATAAAACAAACTTCCTAGGATTAATAATAATTAGACAGTAACTTGAAATGGAATATGCATGTGGAATAATTCATTAGCAAAATAGCCCTACTATGGTGTTTATTTTGCACATACACTCAAGATGTTTGGGTCAAAAAAGACCCAGGTTTTTTTTTTTTTTCTGTTTCTGGTAGGTTTATTTTTACACATGTGTGTATTGAAATCATAAATAAAGTTATAATTTAGATAGTTTAATGTATTAATCATTCAAGCTAGTGATAACAATAATATAACAGTAGTACAACAATGCAATAATCACATTTTAAAATAAACTGTGCTCTGAGTTTACTATCCTGTTCCTAACTTTTACTAACAATTTTTGCATGTGTATGTAAGATGCTTCTTACAGGTGAATTTCTTACATTTAGCACACTTTACTGTACTTTTGTTACCAGTTTTTGCACATAGATGACACTTGCCTCTCTTCTTACTCCTATCATCAGTTTCCTCTGATGTGGAGGGTGCAGATTCAAATGATGCTCTTTTCTGTACAGCTTCTCTTGCAGAATTTTCTCTTGGTAAATGTGCTCGTCTCTTTATTTCCCCATCAATTAGCTGCTCACCAAGAGCTTCCAAGAACAGTCTTCTTCGCTGTAGGTTGTTTGCTTTCCATTGGGGGTAAGTTGCCTTCCATAACACGTAAGAGTTATATGCAGATATATCAGTTGTGTCTGAGAACACAGCAATTGGCCATCTGTTTGTCTTCCTCTTTATTGTATAATCGACCACCATCTTGTCTAGTGTCCACAGCTCCTTTTGTAGCATTGTAATTTAAGATAATTTTAGGTTTTCTTTTGGTACCCTCACTGGCTTCTGCATCTTTGTGTAGCGTGCTTTGAAGAATAACACATTTGTTTTTCTTTGTGATGTATGACACAGGTGTTGTGTCCTTTGTGAAAGCAAATGTTGATGTATAATAAGGATTTCCCTTAGTCTCCAATAGTTTTGGTGGAATGAAAGGCTTGTTTTTTCGCACAGTTCCAATCATTGTTATATTTCTCTTCATCAGTATTTGTCCTAGCTCGTAGGAGGTGAAAAAGTTATCACAGGTAATGTTATGCCCTTTCAAGCCATAAGATAGTCCATTACAACTCTTAGGCCTTGATTCCTTTCAGAGGTGCCACCAGGTCATTTCCCTATATATGGCTGAATATTTCATACATAATTTGTTTCATTGTCAAAAAATACCCAAAACTTGATGCTATACTTAGCTGGTTTATTGGGCATATACTGGCGAAAAGGGCAATTTCCCCAGAATGCAACAAGTTGCTCATCTACTGTAACAAACATGATATGATATGATTTATTGAGTACTAAAACAAATACATCTTGGGCTGCCCCTGAGCTGGGCCCTGGCCCTTTTGCTAACAGGGCAGCCGTTCAACACAATTACATATTTTACACTTGTTTATCCCTTTTAATAGTTATTGCTTTTTCATTTAATTTCTATGCTGCACTAGATTTTTCATATTTGCCAAATTTTTGTCCCTCTCTGTAAATTATTACACTCATTTCTGTTTCATATCATAGTTGTTTCAACGTCTGTGTACACGTAACCACCATTTTCAATGCTTCACACTTACACATCACCCCATTTGCGTCCCCTTTTCCTATTGCTAATTATTTAACTTCACTAGCATCTTTCTGTAATACAGCCGTATCACATCTGTTTAAATCTATTCCTATACTTCTCATGACACCTTCTATTTCTTCCTTTCTACAATTTATCCATAAAAGCCATATTTATACTTCGTTGATATGTTCCTACATCTCGATATCGCCTGCTTACATTTTGCCGCTTTTCTAACCCCTGGAGTCCCCACACTTGTTTCACTCTGATTTTTCATGATTCCTTGCACCTCCACACTTGTTTCACTCTGTTTTTTCCTGATCCCTTGTATCCCCACACTTTTTTTGCTCATTTTCTTAATCACCTCGATTCCCTTACTTGTTTCACTCTGTACTCGGTGTTATGCAATTACATTATTTATTTTCTTCTTTGCTCCACTGACCGCCATTTCTGAGATTTCTCCCTCTTCTCCACCATTTACATTATTCATCACTTCCCCTCCGTCAAGGCACACTTCATTTATTCCACATGCATTCTGGACATTCACACCGGATACTGATGTTAGCTTGTTTAAGTCTACTGCATCAACAGCTTTTGTATGCTCTGCGTCTTGAATGTTCCTTATGCCGCTTCTCTGTTCAGCCACTTACCCATCAATCCACAGTTTACTGTTTCGTATAAATGCATTGGAACTTTGTCTTCTCGCTGTCCTCCTTTCTTCAATCAGCTTCCTCCTTTGTTCTCTTTGTTCATAAGAAAACTCCTTATTAATATATATAAATGTTCCCCTTAGCTTTTTTGTTTCTTTCAATACTTCTGTTACCAGTTCTGTATTGCTAAATTTTGCCAATATATTCCTTTTGCCTTCTCTAAATGCATCCCGCAATTCGGCACCTCTCATATTTATCCCTAGCCTCTTGATTAACAATTCTCGTATCTCTTGAAATGCTTCAATTCCTTTTTGTTCTTCTATCCCAGAAATTATTAAGTTGTATCTTCTCATGAAGTCTTCCATACTTTCCATTCTTCTTTCCATTTTTTCCATCTTTGCTTTTACCTTCTCCAATTATTTAGTTTTAATCTCCAACTCTATATTCTCCCATTTACTCCATTCTTGCTTAAATCTCATTGCCAAACCATTATTTCTTATAACTTCTCCCGCCTGCTTTGCGGCTGCCATGTCACTTAGTTCCTTTTTCCTCACTTCTGCGGAACAACTGTATCGCACATCCATTCTGCTCCATTGTTTGTTTTGTACTCCTGTAACAAACATATTCGGATTGTATAATTTAGGTAATGCCTCTACCCATTTCTCCCACATATCCCTTATAGGTGCAAACTTGTCTTGTTTGCGTCTTCGTAGTCTCGTCTCACGGTTATCAAATCGAATAACCCTTGATACCTTTTTGAACCTTTCTAATGACATTGTAGCTCTAAAAATGGGGTGACCTTTGTGTTCATCCCATAAACTTTCTGTAGACTAATTATGTGACTTATACACTCCTTCTAATAACAACAGTCCTATATAAGCATCTAGGTCAAGAGCATCTAATTTTTTCCACCTATCTCCATATAAATACGTTTCTTCAGCATTAGAATGGGTGAGTATAATGTTTTCAATTGATGGAGGAAGGAACAGTTTGAAAGCTGAGTACTCACTTCTAATGCGAGAAATGGCATGCATACCTTGTTGGTCCTGGAGTCAGGTGAACTATATTACATGCTGCATGCTGTCCCAATTGAGGTAGGGGTTCTGTCTTCCATTCAATTGATTTATCCTTTGAAATCAGAATTGTACTGTTTACCATTTCCTGTTCTTGTGTTGTTGTTGTTGTAGTGTTTAACGCCCGCTTTTACTACTACGGCACCGCAGGCGGTGACACTGATGATACATGAAAATGGAGCCCCGGTGGAATGAAATGGCGGGGGAAACCGGAGTACCCGGAGAAAACCCGCCCTGACGCCGCTTCGTCCACCACGAATACCACATGCGGGTCCCTGGGATCGAACCCGGGCCGCCTAGGTGCTGTTCTTGTGTATCATCAATCTTCTAGTGCAGATGAAGAGCTGCATTCTGAAATGTGATCTTCATCCTCCAAAACTACTTCATCACTATCAGACACGTTCAGTAGTATATCTGCTGGTTCATCATCTTGCAAAGAGGCCATTATCTTGAGAAAAGCACTTGCAAAATATATGAATTCTAAAGTTAGAAAGCAGGTGATCCGACTGGAAATGAATTACTTTATAAACTGACTTGGGTGCAGGAAAAACAATAACTACCCCTTCCCTCCTTTCACCAGAAATAGACATTGCATTGTTAAAACAACAATGACTTGAGTTCTTTATACCCGCCTTACTGCAAACATATACATTCCATTGTTGATAAATTGAATATTGTCAGAATTTGCTGTAATAATGAAGGTTAAAATGCGCAGGGTCTAAAAAGACCCGAACAGTTTAAGAAGTACTATTTCTGTGAATGTCAAACTAAAGCTCCAAAAGAGCTCTTTTTCTGTCGACATATACCTTAATGAGAGACAAATAAAGTCAATAAAGGGAATTTATGTAACCAAATATTTTCAAAAATTTAAGACCATTAAACTTTCTTGTGGGTCAAAATAGACCCAAACACCTTATGAAGGTTAATTCAGGTTTATATGTTCTCAAACAAACAACACAATTAATAGATAACGTATTAAGCAAATATACTATTCTTTCATTCACTCGCATCTAAACTATGGAGTGGTATTATGGTGCACAAAACATAAAACTTTACTTTTAAGGCTGTTTGGGCTGCAAAAGAGAGCAGAACGTTTAATTGCAGGAATAGAAAAAAGAGATTCATGTAGAAACGCATTTGAAAAACTAAATATTTTAACATTACCTCCATTATTGATATGTGTGTGTGTGTGTGTGTATATATATATATATGTATTACACACAAATGTGTTAAACTCACATTAAAAAATTATAATCAAAACAAAAAAGTAATATTCACAAAAGCAACACTAGAACAAAAGAAAATTATTTTAGAAATAGATTTATAGATACCCTAAACAACAAATGCGTATAAAATAGTATTTTGTATTGCTGGCCCCGTGGCACAGTTGTAGAGCACCTGCCTGCTATACTAGGGGTCCTGGGTTCGATTCTCGGCAGTGGGGTAGGAATTTTTCTCCAGCCAAGATTATTCCTCGTCCTTCCCTGAGTCTGGAAGTATGAATAAAAGTGTGAATGTGTGTGTGAATTCAACGTAAAAAAACCCAAAGACCGAAAACCCCACTGTTAAACGAGTAATACCATTTGCCAATAGGCAAGGCCACCGATATGACCTCTGCAATTAAAGGCAGGATATATAAATGGAACAATTAAAAAAAAAGAAAGATTTGTAAAACCACCTACCATCCAAAATTAAGCAGATAACAAATGAAAAAATTAAACTAAAGACTATTAAATCTTATTTATTAGAAAAGGTATTGTGCTCTGTAGAAGAGTACAAAAATAGATCGAATATGGTATTTATGCACTTGTCATTTCGTAATTATTCTGTAATTATTCTCATTATTTTATAAATAGTTTGTATTTATTTTACAGTACATGTAAATTGATGATCCCGGTAAATTGTTTTACAGTTGGAGACAATAAAGTATCAAGTATCAGGCTCAGCTATCTCAGGGTCGCCACTGCCCGTACCTACAATGGGCTCCTGAGGGAACTCTCAAGAGTTATATAATGCAATTTCTGTAACAATAAGTTACCTGTTACGTTTCTTTCTCTAACTATTCATTTCATCTTGGCCCAAGCTAGCTCAATGTGATTTAAATCACACATGTATGGGTGTGCGCCCAATTAAAACATAAAGTGTGTCCACTTTAAAAACCTTATCCTTAGGTTTGTTTGTTTCAGTCAGTCTGTAAAGATCTATTTTACACATAGAAATGTTACACTGAGCCCCTTTGTTCTGCAACCACAATATCATAGCAAATTTCACAGCACTCCTAGGCAGGGATTTATCCACCTGTACACTATGATAAGGGGCATTGTCTAAGACTACAACAGAAGGTGGGGGCAAATTAGGAGCCAGCTTTTCTTGAACCCATGTTTCAAAGTTCACATGGCTCACTTGTCCATAGTAATTGCCTGCAGTTGTCCCGGCCTTGTAAATGAGAGAAAATTTAGGAACCCATTTACACTATCTGTATGAATTGTTATCAGCCTGTTCCCTGCATTACTGTTTATATGAATGCCAAATTCATCTTCATTTTGACAGCACTTGCCGAATGTGATGTTGTTATCCACCCAACTTTCATCAATATAGAAGATACTTCTCCCACTTTCTTGCAAATGCTTTATTTTAATTAGATAATCATGTCTCCAAGCCACGATGTGAGGATGTTCTACAAATACATTTCTTTTGTTTTGACATTTTCTCCATTTAAAGCCCAGCTCTGAAATTACTTTTCATAGTAAAATTCATCCCTACGGAAAATTTATCTTTTCGTGAACAACAAGCAGCAATTTATTTATACCAGGAACATGCTTCTCAACAATATAAAACTTGTGTGTAATTCTCCGAATCACATATCTATCAAAATCATCCACATTCACTGTAGTCTCGTGTTCCTCTGGGGTTATTAGAATTCTCTTTACACCATTTACACTTAAATTGTGCATCTGTTTGGGAACCTGTTTGTTGTTTCTGAAACCCCTGTATAAACGGCGGCTCTTACAGTTGCTTGACTCAGTGCAAGTTCTATACACTAGCTCCTGGCTTCCTCGTTGCATCTCTCAATGACTTTCCTAATTATTACCCTACCTTCAAAATGTATCACTCTTTTTTTTCTTTATTTCCGACATGACAGTGACTCACACAATTTTACAATTGCAGCTAAGAGAAGTAGCAGTGAGTAAACATAGCACAAATAACATTGGAGGTAAGTTGGCAGCATCTTAAGCCGAACAATGTTTGCAAGGAAGTTTACAAAATTGGGGTTACACTATGTGGAAACTCTCTCCTCTCCCCTTTATTCCCCTAAGGCAGGGATGTCAAATGGTGCACTTGAGTGCAAGCACGCACTTTGAAGCTTAGCAGGCCCACACTGGCCATATCAGCAGCACCTGCTTGCTCTGTTTGGAACAGTGATGATCTGGACTGTACAATGTGCATACCATGAAAGAAGCGAAACCACTTCCACATTTGCAGTCCCATAACATAAGCACAGAAATGAATAAGTATTGAGATATATTAGATGCACTCTTAGAGGAGTTTGTTGGAAAATTTTCAGATTCGGAAGCTCTCAAATCTAAACTGGATCTCCTTCCCTTCAACTAGAACTTACTGATTCATGCTGTGATTCAGATCTAAAAAAGGCATATAGTGATAATGTGAACTTTTATCAAGCCCTTGATCCACGAACATACCCAGAACTTAGCAAATTTACTGCAGAATTTATGTGTAAGTTTGACATTACACATTTATGTCTGCCTTGAGACTTGCTTCCGTAATTAGTGATTCCCCAAAATATTAAATGGGTGGAAAAGCATAAAATGGACATAATAAATGCGTAATTAGATTCAAAGTAGGACCACAAGCAGATGTTTTAATGTGGAGCTACTCTTATTTTATGTTACAGGAGCAGTGTGTTTCCTTTTGAATTATATGGTAAAAAGTTATATAAATATTTCTTATCCTTTGTGGTTTTAATGTTTTGTTTTTGGAATATTAATTTGTTTTTGAATTAATATGTAATTCATATTAAAACCTTATGAGCACAAAATCCATATAAATAAATACTTTTAAACCAAACAAAAGATACGAAATAATAAAAAGAGTGGACTTCATTTTCCTTTGGAACTTTGTACACTTATGTTTTGCTTAATGCTGCCACTACCTGTGTGTATATCACAGTCTTTCTTGAAGTGCTTCATGCCTGCAAGCACTGCCAAGGTCATGAAACTGCGCTTGGGTTGACAGGTTGGCATCACTGCCCTAAGGCCATGAGCTGGTGAATAGACAGTAAGAATATTATGCAAAGAGACAACCATCAGCATGTTGTTGAGTAGGCATCAACAGTGGTGTCACAATAGCTCAAGGTTAAAATGTGGCTAAAACGTAAATACTGCTCCTGTTGTGCTTTTTACAATAATGCATCTACTGGAAGATTCAATTTTTGAGGTTTTGCTGCTTTGATTCTTAAGATCCTGATCCTGTTGCAGCTCAACATAGCAAACAAATTGCCCACGTGACCAGATAAACTCCTCTGTTCCTTACCTGGAGTAGCATTCTTTTCATCTGTGAATTACATGCTGTTATTTGCCTAATCAGCTCTACTATGTTTTTAGGGAAGGTGAGAAAACAAAGTTGCTGATCTCAACTCAGCATCAAAAAGTAGTAGAAAAGAATGCAGAGACAGAGCGCAAGGTAGCTGTAATTGAGGCTGAAAAGGAAGCTTTAGTGGCCAAAATTCAGTATGAGCAGAAAATATTGGAAAAAGAATCACTACAGAAGATGTCTCAAATTGAAGGTAGGTTTATTGAGGCACTGTGTTATTCTTCACAGAAATTCTCTTGATTGTGTTCTAAATTGGCAGGCCTACTAGAAGAGTTGTTCATGCAAATTTATTTACTAATCTTAAAGTATCAGTTTCTAGAGGTAGGAAAATGGTTATTTTTCTGTAACAGCTCTGATCATTCCAGTTTCAAAAAATACTAGGATACAAACAACTATTTCAAAATAACAGTTAAGTGTGTCCTTGAGTATTTACACATAACTATGGCAGCAAGTTACTCTTGTTCCAATTATTACTTGACCAACCTGGGTTCTTTTGTGTCAAATTGTGATGCTTCACATACTGTTAATATTGCCAAGCATGTTGATGATGCTCCCTCCCAATCCTATACTCAATAGGTTATAATTTTGTTTTCAGACGCTATGAAAACTAGGTAAGATGATTTACAGGGTGGAAGGTACATGATGCAACATATGTTAAGAGAATGTTCTACATGATAAGTATAACAAATAATTCATTTGCAATTATACTCACTAAGACATGGATTAGGACAAACAAGAAACTTTCTGCTACAGGTTTAGAATGGCTTAGCATACCAATGACTAAGGATTACTTAATTGCTGATTGGTGCAGAAATGAAAATGTACCACTTTCAGAAAAAATTTCATCCAATGTCTTTTTCTTGCAAGTCTAGGAGTTTAGCCAGAAACTAAGACTGAAATGCTACATTAAACCTTATTTTCAACTTGGTTACACTGCAAGCTGGCATGCATGCCAGCACACCACAGTGTTACGAATGGGGTATGATATGACAATGCCATCACTGCAAACAAGTGAATGCAGGCAAATGACAGTAGTGTTTTTGAGTTGATAGTGAAGACACAGTGTCTTATCATTTGGAATTTATTATTTTCATTTAGTTTATTACATCAGATTACTCATGTGTTACATTCAATTGTTAAACTAATTATGTTAAGAATTCAATGATAGTTGTATCTTGGAAAGCAATGAGAGCTGGAGGATGGCAGAGATTGGTAAATAATCACCTGCAGCAAAAGGTGCCAAAAATTGAAAAGTGGTCAAAGAATGAAACAAAATGAAAAATGTTAAAATGCTACCCATATGTAGCATGACATTGGAAAGCTTCAGATGTCTTTTGTTAAATGAGCTTGCAAAGGGTAGTAGACTTTGACACTAGCAGAGCTCTGTTTGCATTGGAGGTGCGCATGCAACTCTTTTTTTTTTTTTTATCTGAATTGCAGACAAACTACTGGTCACACAGGGCGCACATGTCGGTGACATTACTAAAAGGTGGTGTTGCCAGATACGTAGCAGTTTAAACGCTTGTTTTATGAAAACTATGAAAACAGGGGAAAAAATTGCAATAAATTAAAGCTGCATTTATATAATAAGAATTGTTAGAATAAACATTACTACTTATTAAGTATCCTGTAATTATGACCTTTTAAAATTTATATTGACTTTTTAAATTTACTGTAACTTGTCTTACTTTTTCATCACTTTTTTTGCCTGTCTATTTTGAATGTTATAAATACCCAAATATAATCCATTTCTAGTCACATACTAAAATAACAAAGGTAATTATCAACATTTGACTAAATATATCAGTAACAGAATAAAGTCAAATTTTTACAATTTCTGAAGACTAGCTTGTACAATAGATGTTATATGGCTATTATGCGGATAAGTACATTATCTAATGAGAAGTAATCATTTTGTGATCCATTGTCTAATAGTATTTCATGCTATATTTTCATCGTGATTGACAAATGGAATGTTTTCCCTATTGCTGAACAAGTTCCTGTCTTCATAAAAATCTACCCCTGAAGTGAAATTGTGTAGGATTGCCATAGCTACTATTACTTCATGTAAGGCTATAGGTGTGAAATGTACTTAGTTTTCAAGGATTTACAGCTATTTTTTTCATAGCCCAAAGTATGTTCCACAATATTTTGGCTTTTTGCATGAGCAATGTTGTATCTATGTTCAACCAGTGCATTTAGTTTTAGGAGTGGACTCTTTACATGTTTGGTATGGGCATAATGCTTATCTCTCAATCACATTCCATTATACAAACAACATTCAAAATTTGCTGCAACAGGACTATTGTCCCAGATTCATGAGTCATGTGTAGGACTTGGTCATTGGAAACAGTTTTCTTAATTTTCATATTGCCTTTTATTTTCTAAACGCTCATAATCATTTGTGGGCATATTTGTATCATACTCTTAACCATTTGGGAGATACAGTATTGAGTTTTAATTTCTATCAGAGTTTTAGTAAATGCTCTCCAAGTACACTTATATTTGCGCTTTATTTATCTCTGTAGTAACATGCTATAGAACGTCACTCTTTGTCAAATATCTCTGTAATAATTTACTCCAAGAGAATGTTATTGCTGAAGTAGTTAACTCTCATATGGAAGTCACCAACTGTTTGACTTAAAAAGTAGTCTCTAGGGAAATAGGGGTTAATCTGAATTGGTGCATGCTACCCTTAGTCATTGTTGAAACTAGCCCTTAATGTGTTAAACAACTTGAGCTACATATTGAATTAATTTAATCACTATTAAGGGAAACATAAAACCATAATTTGATGGAAGATTTGGCTAATGTAATTGATGTAGTTGAAATTTCTTATAAGATATGCATGTTATTTACAGATGAAATGCATCTTGCAAGACAGAAGACTTTCACAGATGCAGAGTTTTACAAAGCAAAGAAATCAGCAGAAGCCAATACTTTACTTCTGACAAATGAATACCTAGAGTTAAAGAAATATGAATCTTTAGTACACAATAATAGGGTTTATTTTGGGAATAGTATTCCAAATGTGATTGTTGATAGTAGCTTTCTAACAAGCAGATCGTTAAATACTGGCTAATAAAGGTCTAAAAATGTTAAATTATGGAAAATAAAAGAAAAATGTTTGCCTGTGATAAATGTGTTACATAATTCAGGGGAGAGCTTTTTTGTTTTCCAGTGTATTTTGATTTGTTAAAAACTACACCTTTAGATTTGTAGATTAAGCATAATGAAATTCAAGCCAAAGTCTCATTAATTTGCATATTTCATATTTTTAGTTACTAGATTGTTCTGTTTACACTTACAAATTTAAAATGTGGTAAGGATTATAGTTGGTGTTAAATACTCATAAAGCAGCTTTGTTTATAGACTGATACAGCATAAGGAAGCACACCTGCTGAAACAAACCAAAAGGATTTGTTAAAAGAAAGAAAGATGTTCAATGTATGGTTGAAACAGGGCCATCACTTCCTAACAAGTATGGTGCTATTGATTGTAAGAGGAATATTATTGGCTGCAAAAAGCTCAGTTGATGATGCATATGTCAGACCTAACAAAGGCCAGCAACAGCTCCCTAAAAGGAGTATATATTTTACGTGTTGTTTCAAGCCAATAATGAGGATTTTGCACCAACTATACAAAAATATGGGTACAGGAAATTGCGTTTATAAATAATTTGAAAACTAATGATTAAAATGCATAAGAAATGGAGAAAAATTAAAGATATAAGTACATTAAATAAGAGGATGAAATCAGTGGCATGTGGTGACAATCTATGGCAGGTGTGGGCAACTCGCGGCACACAGTGATATTTGCTCTATCACATCACATATGGCCTGCAGTGATATTTATAAGTTATTATATTATTTATGAAGGAAATGGCCAATACCACGGTCATGAAGTCCTCAGGCTACCACTATATCACTGTTGTCTGAATCTGAATGAGCTGATATGGGCACACTTTAAACATGCCATAAGAAAGCAAAATGTGACCAGAAAGGTTAGTTAATTAATGCAAGCACAGGCAGCTAAAGAGGAAACATTTCTGTAATGCAATATCACTGCTTAATACACCAAGAAAGCCTTTGTGCTAAATCCCTAAATTTAGATATTGTTTTGAAAGTCGTAAAGGTAGTGAATTTCATTCCTTCGTGTGGTTTGCGACAGAGAATTTCAAAATTTCTTACAAAATCTGGATTCAGAATTAGTAGGTATTGTTTATTATATTGAAATAAGATGGCTGAGCCGTGGCAAAATGTTAAGCTAGTGTTTCATTTAAAAAACGAAATACAAACATTTATGGAGGAGAAGGGCCAACCTATTATTGAATTTAAAGAAATTCTGCATCTGTGTGATTTTGCTGAACAAACTTAATTCACATTTCCAAGGTAAAGACAATTGATCACTAATATGTTTGATACTGTGAAGGCCTTTGAAACAAAATTAGGACTTTGGGAATTAGAAATAGGGAACAACACTTTGTGCATTTTCCAGCCCTACAAAAGTGTGGTAATCAAAACTCTCAAAAATACACAGAAATTATAACAGAATTAAGAAACGAATCACGTGTTAGATTCTAAGACTTCAAGAAGAATGTTATGTGTCAGTCTGTTTTCTTCCCCTTTCTCCATTAACATAGACGAGATCCCGAGGATCTGCAAATGGAGTGCGTTGATTTTCAATGTGCCTCAGACCTAAAGAATAAGTTTAATAATGTCCCCTTACTGCAATTCTATTGCAACTACTTTCCCAGAGAAAAATATCTGGGCATAAATAGACATGCACTTCGTTTCGCATCAGTTTTCGATAGCACATACATAACCGAACTAGTGTTCTCCAGAATGAAACATGTGAAGTGTGCAACGAGAATGCAAATCATTGACAGTCATCTGGAGAATTCACTTTGAGTTGCTGTATCATCAATCAAACCAGATATTGGATGCCTTGTTTGTAAGGATTAGTGCCAGTTGTCGCATTGACAGCTAAAATACTAATTCAATTATTGTAATGACGGAGTAGGCCATGCGAATATTGTTTGTTGCTAGATTAGTGCCTACATGAAATATTTCTTTTTAAAGCAGTGTATCGGCTTTATAACCACCATCTTCTAATTAGATTGCAGCCTTGAGACCAGTCTCATCACGTAAGTGTTAGCAACACTTTTCTTAAATAATATAATAAGTTATTTGGTTTTTAAAAAATACCAGATTTCTAACCAAACATAAGCTGCTGCCATATCTGTTGCCAACTGCTTCGAGGAGTAAACAAAAGCAAAACTTGTTTTTGTTTTATAAACGAATAAGGATTTGTAGAAAGAAGTATCTTCCGGGCTGTTATGCCGTGGTCTGCTGGAGATCTGTCTTCCAGACGTTTCGTCTACAACTGCGGTAGACATCCTCAGTGGCGTTGTGAAAGTCTCCTCATGGAAGGTATCACTGCGACTGATGCGTCGACTGTCTGTGGGGCTCCATTTATACCATGCGCAACGTGCGCTGATTGGCCCGGGGCGTCCAGAGGCGTGGTGGCTGGTGGAGGGGGTTCTATCTCTCTTATGCTGCTGGTCTCTTCTGATTGGCTTACCTTGCTATCCTGCTTCTTATGATGTTCTATGACCGGATGCCAGTTGCTGTTTAATCTTAAGGCCTCTTCCTTCTTATTAAAGTTGTTAGGGTGCTTGTAAATTTCAATAGCCTCTCGCTGTAGTCGGGCATGGTAATGTATGGTAGATGCAAGGATGCGCGTATCCTGGAACTTAATACTGTGTTCACCGACTGCATTAATGGCATGTTCAGCAACCGCAGACTTGTCAGTTTGGCCCAGGCGGCAGCTTCTTTTGTGTTCCGTGAGTCTGGTCTTAACACTGCGCTGAGTAGTTCCAATGTATACTGAGCCACAACCACAAGGAATACTGTATACTCCAGCCGATGACAAAGCTTCTCGGGGGTCCTTGGGTGATCGTAGTAAACTGCTTAACTGTCTGGTGGGTTTGAAGATCGTCTTGACGTTATGTCGCTGTAATATGCGATCAATACAGCGACATAACGTCAAGATGATCTTCAAACCCACCAGACAGTTAAGCAGTTTACTACGATCACCCAAGGATCCCCGAGAAGCTTTGTCATCGGCTGGAGTATACAGTATTCCTTGTGGTTGTGGCTCAGTATACATTGGAACTACTCAGTGCAGTGTTAAGACCAGACTCACGGAACACAAAAGAAGCTGCCGCCTGGGCCAAACTGACAAGTCTGCGGTTGCTGAACATGCCGTTAATGCAGTCGGTGAACACAGTATTAAGTTCCAGGATACGCGCATCCTTGCATCTACCATACATTACCATGCCCGACTACAGCGAGAGGCTATTGAAATTTACAAGCACCCTAACAACTTTAATAAGAAGGAAGAGGCCTTAAGATTAAACAGCAACTGGCATCCGGTCATAGAACATCATAAGAAGCAGGATAGCAAGGTAAGCCAATCAGAAGAGACCAGCAGCATAAGAGAGATAGAACCCCCTCCACCAGCCACCACGCCTCTGGACGCCCCGGGCCAATCAGCGTACGTTGCGCATGGTATAAATGGAGCCCCACAGACAGTCGACGCATCAGTCGCAGTGATACCTTCCACGAGGAGACTTCGACAATGCCACTGAGGATGTCTACTGCAGTTGTAGACGAAACGTCTGGAAGACAGATCTCCAGCAGACCACGGCATAACAGCCCGGAAGATACTTCTTTCTACAATTTAGACGCCGGCTGTGAAAGCCTACGTAGCTTTATGAATAAGGATTTCTTCTTTTATTCCTCTTCGAAATAAATGGAGAGGACTAAGAGCGATTTAGATCCTGGTAAGACAACTAAGAATTACATACGTGCTCCAACCTTAAAATTACACAAATCTGATAATCCAACAACTAGCCTAGTAATGATACCGTCAAATGTAGACGATGATATGAAGGAAAATGCTTCACTAACAGAGTCAGTAAATCATGAAATGGAGCATGATTACCAGCATTCTCCTACAACACCAAACAGAAAGCGAATGCACACTTTAAATCCCTCAAAGGACTGGCAGCAAGATGAGGTGCCATCTATTAAGCTTAACGCAGGAATGTTACATGCATCTCCATCGCGTAGCACTTATAGTTTACCAACTTCAAATAGATTTGCAGCACTGAGCGACCTGGAGAATCAGGAGACAAGTGAAACGCTTGATGCATATACACCTAAAGCTTAACCTATTTTTGTAACAGGTGTAAGGAATATCCAAGAATTTAAAAATAAAGAGAAATACACATTAACTACAATGAGATCTGGACATCTTGTGAAATTGATGCCAGTGGACATAGAGAGCTACAAATTCATTAGAGAATACTTCTTAAAAGAAAACATCAGTCACTACACTTATCAGCTGAAACACGAACGAGCGTATAGGGTAGTACTTAGAGGAATGCACTACACGGAGGACGTAAGCATGATTAAAGAAGAACTAGGCACACTAGGGCACACAGTAAGAAATATAGTAAATGTGTTGCATCGAGTTACAAAAGAGCCTCTGCCACTTTTCTTTATCGATTTAGAACCAGCTTCTAACAACAAAACAATATTTGAGGTGAAACACTTAAACAATATGATAGTAACTTTTGAGCCACCACATACAAAAAGGGAAATTGTTCAATATAAACGTTGTCAAAGGTTTGGACATACCAAGAACCACTGTAATTGCCCTTTCAGATGCGTTAAAAGCGGTGGCGATCATCCGACTGTCGTGTGTAACAAAAAGCTTGACACTCCAGCTACTTGCGTAAACTGCAACCAAAACCATCCTGCAAGTTATAGAGGATGTCAAACATATAAGGAATATAAGGAGAAGGTATTTCCACCACTTAGAGTGAAATGTGTTTCATTAACAACTAACACGCCACCAGCAGCGGCACGTATCGCCACACAAAGTCCTACCGTATCAGGCAAGACTTACGCAGACATGACAAACGGAAGCATAAATTCAAATAATAATGAAACCACACAACTACTTTCTGCTATGGAACAGATGTTCACAAGGTTTGAAAAAACTGTAGAAAAAATGATGGATAGAATGTTCGATCTCATCAAGACCATCGCCAGCAGAAAACAAAATGATTAACTCACTAAAAATTTCATCATGGAATGCCAACGGCTTGTCTCAACGCAGACAAGAATTAGAATTATTCTTAAAAACAGAAGATATAGATATCATGCCTATTTCTGAAACAAGGTTTACGAACAAAAATTATTTAAGAATAGCAGGTTATGCAATATACACCACAAACCATCCCTCAGGTAGAGCTCATGGCGGAACTGCCATTATAATAAGACATTCAATTGTTCATCACGAAATGCCTAAAAACGATAAAGACTTCCTACAGGCTACAAGCATAAATGTAACCACACCAAAAGGTCCCTTAACTATATCGTCCATCTATTGTCCTCTTCGACATTCCATAAACAAAGTGGCATTTGAAGCATTTTTTGAGACTCTAGGCAATAAATTCATAGCAGGCGGTGACTGGAATGCAAAGAATACATTTTGGGGATCTCGTTTAACCTCCACCAGAGGCCAACAGCTCTATTTTGCAATAGCAAACAATAATTTACAGACCTTATCAACTGGAGAACCAACCTACTGGCCATCAGATAGAAACAAAATACCGGATCTTTTAGACTTCTTTATAACAAAGGGAATTTCACCAGATTATGTGACAATAGAGTCATGCTTCGACCTGTCTTCCGACCATTCTCTTATAGTAATGATGTTGAGCACCACTGTAGCTTTGAAACAACGACCATTCACTCTGAGTAACCGATACACTGACTGGGATCACTTTAAACAAATCATAGAGGATAACATAAACCTAAACGTTAGCCTTAAAACATCTGAAGAAATAGAAGAACACATAGCCAACTTTACCACGCTAATTCATTCTGCTGTGTTGAAGGCTACTCCAGAATTGAACCATAATAATTCCTTAACTGTTAATAAATATCCACAGATTATTTGCAAAAAAATAAAAGAACGTCGACAACTAAGAAGAAACTGGCAAAATAGAAGGTATCCTAGCGATAAAAATTTATTTAACAGATCTTCACAAGAGCTAAAACGACTGATACAGGATTTTAAAAATCAGAATATCCAGGAATACTTGAGAAATTTAACTCCTACAGAAGCTACAGATTATTCGCTCTGGAAGGCCACAAAAAAGTTGAAACAACCAACGGAGCCGATACCCCCACTTCAAAAAAATGATGGCACTTGGGCAAGAAGTAGTCAAGAAAAGGCGGACCTATTTGCCGAACATCTTTCTTCAGTATTTCAACCCTTTCCTTCGTGCATCCAGAAAAAAGACGAAGATGAGATTAAGGAATATCTCTATACTCCATTTCAAATGGCACTTCCGATTCCGCCTATATTATATAGAGAGACAAGAACAGTTATAAGCCAGTTAAAAGCAAAAAAGACCCCAGAATATGATCTCATCACTGGACGAATGCTTCAGGAGCTACCATTTAAAGCAGTCATATTCATAAATTGTATGTTTAATGCTATATTAAGGACTGGTTACTTCCCTGGAGCTTGGAAAATAGCACAGATCATAGTCATTCTAAAGCCAGAAAAACCTCCACATGAAGTAAAATCTTACCGACCAATTAGTTTGCTCCCAGTGCTTTCTAAATTATTTGAGAAGTTACTTCTCATTAAACTGAAACCTCATTTGTCTTCACTGATTCCCAGCTTCCAGTTTGGATTCCAACCCCAACACTCCACAATTGAACAAATCCATCGAATAACTGAAGTGATTAACCACGCATTTGAACGACGACAGTACTGCTCAGGAGTATTTCTTGATGTTAGTCAGGCATTTGATAAAGTTTGACATACTGGACTAAAGTTTAAGCTGAAGAAATCTTTGCTACATCATTTTTATGTGTTATTAAAATCTTACACAGAAAACAGATATTTTCAAGTAAAATTCCAAGACAGCCTTACAGAACTTCATCCTATTAAGTCAGGCATACCACAAGGTAGTGTACTAGGACCAATTCTATTCATATTGTATACTGCTGACCTACCAACAAAAGAAAACAACTATAGCAACTTTTGCAGATGATACAGCCATTCTGTCAGCTCATGAAGATCCTACTACTGCTTCCCAAATTGTACAAGAGCATCTTTCTGACATAGAAATTTGGCTTAAGAAGTGGAGTTAAAGTTAATGAACCTAAAAGTCACCACGTAACATTTACACTGCGTAAACGCTCATGTCCACCTGTTACTCTTAACAATCAGATTATTCCAGAAGCACAAGACGTGAAATATCTAGGGATGTACATTGACAGACGACTCACCTGGAAAAAACACATATGCACCAAATGCAAACAGCTAAATTTAAAATATTCCAAAATGCACTGGCTTCTTGGACCTAAATCACAACTCTCAGTGACAAGCAAACTAATCATCTGCAAAACTATACTGAAACCAATTTGGACATATGGAATTCAACTATGGGGTACAGCAAGCAACTCAAACGTCAAAATACTAGAACGTTTTCAAACCAAAACTCTGCGAACCATTGGTAAGATCCCCTGGTACTTCGGTAATTAGTACATCTACAATGATTTTAAACTCCCAACAGTCAAACAGGAAATCACAGCATACAGCCTGTCCTACCAAAAGCGTCTCTACAGTCATTCCAATACACTGGCAATAAATCTACTTAACAGCAGCAGCACAACAAGCTGACTACAGAGAAACCAAGTCTTGGAATTGCAGTACAGATTTGCACCCAAATTATAAGCAAATTTATGGTCAATGGGCCATAGTTTGTAAAAGTAATATGTTATCATTGTTACTTATTGTTCAACTATTGAACAGATTGTAATTTTGCAAGTGTATAAAAAAAAAAAATATTGTAATGTAAAAATTTCATTCAAATTTTAAACTAAAATGTATATTAAGCATACAAGGGTTAGTAATACTTTATTTATAATTTATATTGTTTAATTTAGATTTTGGAATTAGATTACACATGGAAAAATATGTATATATTTAACTTAATCTTCAAAATAACTAATATATGATTAATATCTTAGTAAAAATAAAATGTCAATATATTAGCTATTTCTTATTAAACTAATTTGTTTATCTTTGAATTTATATCCTATTTAATATGGTAAAGAAATCAAATTATGTGGCCTGCAAAGCAACCTATCTTAGCAACAGTGGCCCTATTCCAAAAAAGGTTGCTCACACCTGCTCTATGATATGGAAACAATAATGTGGAGAAGAGTAGACATGGCCAACAAAATAACTTGGTTCTATGTTTATAACCTGTAAGCAATTGTATGCCATAAATGTTTTTATTAAAATGTTGCAAATGAGTTTTGATTTTTATATTAAAATTCTCTACTGCTGGAGTTTCCCTAACTTTTCATGATTTCTTTCTTCTTTGCATAGTTAAATGAAGAGAAATCTGAATTCAAACTTTCACTCATAACGCAGCACTCTCCTCTCCTTTTGCTATAACCCGCTGCATTTATGCGGTCACATAAGTAGTTTGCAGCTTCAAAATTGCTTCCAGTAATTGCTTTTCCTAATTACTAAAACATGTGCAATTCTGTCTTTAGAAATGAAACTTTTCAAATAAACATTCCATTAAATACAGCTGCCATATTACATAATAATAAACTGCTCATAAGCTGCTAATAAATTTATCCACAGGAAAGTAATGAGGAAGAAATAACTTGCTTCTAGAAAACAAAATTATATGGACAGTGTATTTAAATGTCAATCAGCAAACACTCCATGTCATCTGTTGGGGCTCTAGAAAACTACTGGCAAAAGTGTCTCCTGTGTATCAATTCCTGTGTGTTTGAAAATTGTATTGCTAAATGTTCCACAAGGGTGACTAATGAAAATGCAGAAATTAAGATATTACTAACAATTAAAGCAGAAGCAATACTTCCTATGCTTCCATGGAACACATGCCCCTGGATGAAATATTAGGCGCTGCCTATAAAGTTATAAAAACAGATGTGCCGTAAATTTTTGGCATTTCAAAATTTTACTTTGGAGAACTGAAGACTAAAATGCAGCCACCACCAGAGAAGAGGCAACAGAAACAAGAGAGCATTTTTTGCCCACGTTCATATAAACATGTATGCTTAGTAGTATTTCATCCTAAACTTTTTTACTTCCATCTCAAATAATTAAAAATAGAAGTAAAATTGACCTTACATTCTTTAAATGAAAATTACTCTCTGAATTTTTTTAAGGGAATTCTGGATTTATCTCACCCAAAGCTGCTCCAGGGCTTATTTTGCCCTCTTCAGTCAAGTATTTGTTTATTTTTATTAATACCCCTTAAAAAAATTTAAAAACCATCAGTCTGGGCCGGGTTTGAACCTGCAACCTTGGGATCAGTAAGCTAATGTCTAACCAAGTGAGCTACCCAGACCTACTGGGTCTTTTCGTGGTTTATTTTGACTCTCCACTTGTTTAATACCTATAGTTATCATTCCAGTCTGGATACTGCACCAGCTGTATACTTGGGTGGGTTGGGGAGTGTTATGTATGAGGGTGGGTCAATAAGTAATGCCTCCTATTTGTTTTCTCTTTTAATTGCCAAGAAACTGAATCCAATTTACATAGCTTGAAAACTACAACATTGACGATTAATTTGTCACTTTTCAATATAATCTCCGTCCTTTTCCACAGTTTTGGTCCACCTTTTAACTAGGGCATTTATTCCAGTGTGGTAAAACACAGGGTCTTGCTTCCTAAGCCATTGACACATGGACGTTTTCACAGCCTCGTCATCTTCAAAATGGCGGCGCCGTGGCCGAGCGGTTAGCGCGCTCGCCTACCACCTAGGCGGCCCGGGTTCGATCCCAGGGACCCGCAAGTGGTATTCGTGGTGGACGAAGTGGCGTCAGGGCGGGTTTTCTCCAGGTGCTCCGGTTTCCCCCGCCATCTCATTCCACCGGTGCTCCATCTTCATTCCATGTATCATCAGTGTCACCGCCTGTGGTGCCGTAGCAGTAAAAGCAGGCGTTAGACACTACAACAACAACATCTTCAAAATGAATCCCACGATGAGCTTTTTTTGAACCTCTAGTGGTCCGAACAGATGGAAGTCTGATGGTGCCAGGTCAGGGCTGTATGGGGGGTGAGGTAAGACTTGCCATCACAATTTCTCAATTTCTGCAGTGGTGTAATGGCTGGTGTGTGGTTTTGCATTGTCATGCAAAAGAACAACATCCGCCATAGTTTTTGTTGGGCAAACTCGGCGAAGACGTGCTTTCAGCTTTTTGAGAGTTCTGACGTATTGGACAGAATTTATTGTGCATCCCTGCTCTAAAAAATCAATCATAAGCACACCCTCTGCATCCCAAAACACTGTCGCCATAACTTTCCCTGCAGACCGCTGAGTTTTGAATTTTTTTTTCTTCGGTGATGTGTGATGCCATTCCATTGACTGCCGCTTTGATTCAGGTTCAAAAAAATGAACCCACGTTTCGTCTCCAGTAACAATTTTTTCCAGAAACTCCTCTGCCTCCAAATTGAAGCACTACAAGTGTTCGGAGGCTATTGTTTTCCTTGTTTCTTTGTTTTGGGCGGTTAACATTCTTGGTACCCAACGTGAACAAACTTTTGAGTAACCCAGTTGAATAATCATCACACTGCCTTTACTGAGGGAGGTAATGTGACACAACTCACCTGTTGTTAACCGGCGATCACCACGAATGATCTCATCAACTCGCTGAATGTTGCATGGAGTCACTGCAGTCACCGGCCTGCCGCTTCGTGTTTCATCTGCCAATGGTGTTTGCCCTTCAGCTTTGTTACAGCAACGAACCCATCATCTAACAGTGCTGACATCCACCGTTGCATCACCATACACATTTTTTAGTCTTTTGTGAATGCGAATTGGCATTTCACCTTCCGCAGTCAAAAATTCAATCACAGAATGCTGTCTAATACGAATGTCGACGTCAGCCATTTTGCAAGAGGATGCAGTGCTGCCACCTGTTGACTTAGGAAGGTACTACTGCAGGGGATTGGAGAAGAAGGTTTGAGGAATTGCGCCAAATTCAAATTTTTCACATAACTAACTTATTTAAGGTAAATAAAATAAGAGGCATTACTTATTGACCCACCCTCGTATATTATGTACAGGAGGGATATGGTGCTGCTTTATGGGATTTTCACCTCTAGGGTTATTGGCATAGATAGAAGCCTTAATTTGAGCTGTTCTGTCTGTGGGAAGCTGGCTGCCCATCTGATCAGTATTCCTGGGATTTGCATTTGAGCCATTTTATACAGGAGGCCTTGTGTCCAGCATTTGTTGAATGCCCCTTGTACGTCCAGGAAGGTAGTGGCTATTCCTTTCTGAATTCAAAGATAAGTCTGTAATATTGCTTTATGGAGAAGCTTACAATTCCAAACTTCAAGATGTAATAGCTTCAATACCTTTAAACCAAATTATTAAAATTAAAGTTTACTTTGATTCTTGAAAATTTAATCACATATTTAGAGGTAAACACATTCTTATTTCTATTTAAGTGTAGCCGTTGTTATTTTTTCAAGTGTAGACAGTTGTGGATTAAGAAAGATAATGGTATTGTGTGACCATGCTGTGGCCGAATGGCTAGACCACTTGACTGTCACCAAAGCAACCCGAGTTCGATCCCAGGCATCCGCATGTGGGATGTGTGCTGGACACAGCAGTGCAGGGATGGGATTTCTCTGGGTTCTCCAGTTTCCCCCACCATCATTCCACCAATTGCTTCATCATCACTTTTCCTATCATCTTTCACCATCACTTCATATCATTCACTTCCTTGCTCTCAGGCTGATTGCCCATCCTGGTTCCTCTGTATGATCAACTCTGGTTACGAAGACTGCATATTCTGACCAGGAGGGCTTGGGGTGCTGACCATGTCCCACTCTCCACCACTGGATCCTGCTTATGACACCTGTAGTGGGCAGAGCTGGCAGATCCAGCAGGTAGGCCAAGGCTACATTCAAAGGGCCATAGTGCCACAGGACAATGGTATCATGTATGGAAACATTGCATAATTTAAACAAACAATATTTTACTGTAGTAGTGATGATAAGAGTTTGTCTTAAATAATTAAGGAAGTAGCTTACTTTATGCATGGGAGGTAACAAAACATGACTATGGTCACTCTTGCCTCTCATATAATCTTTAAATGTGAAGTATTAGGTGGGAAAAAGATATGAAATACCGGGCGTAACTAACCCAGATGATGATCTTTCTAAAGAAAATTTGGTTAAAACCTTTTGTGCCTCATAAAGGAAACAGGCCTTTTTAACTAAAAACCAAAGTAAGGAGATAGTTCAATAAACTTAGATTTCAGTGTTAAGGCCAATATTAACCTGATGACTCCTTTACATAAATCAAATCAAATCAATGGTCACTCTTGCAAATTTCTTTTGAACTGCAGGTTAAACAAGCTCCTGTGCATGCAGTAAAAATGAAAACACTTACTGTGCAGCCGTGCTACTGATTGTTTCCTTACAGATTTACAGTGCAACAGAAGAAAGCATAACATAATATTGATAAAATACTAAGACCAGCATTAACTTACCAATTTTACTGCTTCCTGTAGATAACCACATTGTTGCATTTGTTTGAGAAGAAAAAACTGGTATATCACTCTTCACTATTTAAAAACTACTCAGACATGTTTTGGAGACACTTGCTCATACCCTCTGCAGTGTATTGTGATGTACTCACATTAGTGTTCTGAGATGTTTCTTAGTAATGCATACAACATTTTAAATGAGTTCAATATCACTTTTTTTTTTATTAATGAATTCCCCAAACTGTTAATTGAGTTGCATTATAGACCAATTTTATTAGATTTTATTTGCTGTGAAAACCATGATTATGGGTCCAAAAATGATGTGCTACCACTGATTTATCTGCCAACTTTGTTTTACATTTCTCATGTGCTCTTTGAAGCATTGACTGATGTTCCTTTCTGTTTTATCTATAGACATTTTTTCAAAGTTGTTGCGAATGATTTCATATATATCTGAAATCCCTTCTCGATTTTATCCTTTTTTTTTGCATGTGTGTAGAGGAGCTTTTATAGCCTATGTTTACTAAGGTTAATATGATGTGCCATTTCTTGAGTATCTTTTGGGACTTTTATGAAATTGGAGACATGAAGGTCAAATTTTCCTGAAATGTGTGTGATTTGACATGGAATGATTCACGTACGATGTTGCAAGAATTACATACAATCCACCACAACTATTATGCTACTTTGGTAATAGTAGAAAATGTCTGGGAACATTGATTTTACAAAGCCAACTAGAACCTCATTTTGATTAAATTAAATTATTTTGTTGTTTAACGACTCTGTCAATCACTAGGATCATATCAGTATCACCAGTGTGCTGGAATTTCGTCCCACAGGAGTTCTTTTACATGGCAGTAAATCTACTGACATGTAGCTGTCGTTTTTAAGCACAAAGGTGTGGGCCGGATTTGAACCCGCAACCTTGTGACCAGTAGGCCAGTGTCTAACCAACTGAGCCACTCAGACCGACATCTCATTTTGGAAATAAAAGTAAAAAATAATAATAAGTAAAAGAAAAGAACCATTAACTCACTTAACATTACATTCAAGCAATGTACAGCTATTGACAAAACAATGTTAGAGATTATAGAAAAATGAAGTGCTGTGTTATATCATGCATCACAACATGAGATGCACTGAAAAAAAAATATTGCTGGCTGATAACGAAGAAGTCTTTAACAAAGAGAAAATCAATTTTTGAACCAAGGAGAGTTTCTGGTAACTGAATATTTCAGAAAACTATGTATTACTTATTCAGGATAAGGTTATCTGATTCAACGGGAACATCAATCAGACAATGATACATCTGTTTGTTGTTTATCATAGGCTGGGAGGAGATAGTGAAAAATGTGAATTATTTGTTCACCAGAAAGAACTGCCTGGAACATGACATTGTTGCTATCTACCCATTTCAAAACCAATTAATTTAGTTGGTAATTATTATTTATTTATGCCAACAAACATACTGTTGGTGTTTTTAAACACACAAGCCGTGTGTGGGCAATGTTTGGGAGTAGCTTAATGGTTAGAACACCCACCTAGTAAGCGGAGGGTCTGCGGTTCAAATCCCAGCTGTGGCATTGAATTTTTAAGTTCCAGTTCTACCTCCCAATTAATTTAGTATTTAAAAAGCAACTATTCCATAAAAGATAAAATACCGTATTTTATCGCATAAGGCCCCTCCTCGCATATTTCCCTCCCCTATGATTTTTCATGACTAAAAATTATTTACCTATTAAACATCGCATAATTCCCTCTCCTGGTTCGTTCTTATTGGAGTGGCCTTCAAATGACTTGATAATGCATAACAATCGATGCAGTGGTGTCTGTCACGGACAACAATGGCTCAAAAATACTCGTATTGCCATTGTCACAACGTATTGTAAAATTGAAATGTGAAGTTGCAGACGTGTTTTTAAGTCAGTTTGTTACAAGTCATCATATTGTTAAGAAGAGCTTTTTTTTTAAAAAAAAACTGGTATTTCTTGTGCCATTAATGGTTCTGATGACATATTGTGGAATAGTGAAAATGAAGATGTGTTATCTGAGCCAGATATAAATGAAAATAGTGATGATAGTGACGAAAGTGAGACCGCAGAATAGTCAGAAAAGAAACAATGGAACAATATATTGTAGGCCCGATGAAACCATGGTATGTATCCAGTTCATTCACAAATTACCGTATACCTATATAACTTTTACATAATACTACATGGTTTCCCTTCCTTTCTGAATTCCTAGAAGCACCACTCGCATAATTCCCTCCCCAGTGTTTTCAAGAAAATTTTTCGAGAACAAAAGGGGCGGACTTACGTGATAAAATACGGTATACTATTTCAGAGATAGTACATCCTAGCAATACAAAATCAGAAAGAATTTTTTTAAATTTGTGCCACCATGAAGAACTGTTTGGCATGAATGCAGAATGGCAGTTTTTCCCTTCTTCTTGTGGCAAGGGAGCAATTTGATGGAATTGGAGGATCCAGAAACAGGAAAGCAAGCAATGCTATTAACAGCTGATTAATAATAATCAGATTATCACTTCTCTTTGTTTCAGTGGGCCTTTACAAATTTATGGATGTAACATCTATTATGCTACAAAGCATGAGTGTCCAATGCAAAATACAGAGCTAATGCCAAGATTTGAACATGCATAATTGCTAAAGAGTATGATGTTGATACACATCTGCATTCTTGTCACCATGAAGAAATCTACTACAAAAAATTATTCTTAATAATGTTAGTAGAAACGCAGAGTGAAGTAACCTAGGCCTCCATCCTCAATGGAGATTTACTGGTGAACTTGAGATAATAGCATATAGATCTAGTTGTTTCTTGGTAGTGGAGATGAATTTTCATTTTTTTGGATGAATAAATTCTCCCGAAATTACAATTCGATTAGTTTCTCATGTTGACTGCAGTTACGGTTGTGACTATAATATCTCAATTACAGTATAGGTCTCTAGCTTCTGATATGAATGATGATTTTATTACAAAAGTGGGCTACAGACTCTAATACCCTACCACAAACAATGTCATCTAGGGTGTTTAGAATTATTACAATGTCATTTTTATTGTATCAATGTAACCTACACAATAGCAGTGCTGGCAGAGGTGGTGCTGGTCTCCATTGTCCAACATTATACATGATTTTCATTAATCTAGAAATTTATTATCGATACCACTCAGAATTAATATCTGTTGTACTCTTACAAATGTATTTAGATAATTAAACCTCATATTATTAATTCAACATCTTTGAAAACATCATAAGCAATAATACAGCATAACCTTAACCACGAATATGAAGGGACCGGAAATCAAGAGTTCATGTTCAAAACATTTGTGTTAAGTGAACACGTGCTTGAAAAATTAATGGTACCTTTACTATTGCTGTACTCTGACTTCTTGACAATACTTGTGTTATAGGGGAAACCGCTTATTGGAATACCCCAAAAACCAGCTGACACTTTCGCCCATTATAGCGTGGTCTGGTTATATTTGGTGATATTAGGTTGCATTAGTACCGCCACTGTTCGTAAAGCATAACAGTGGTAAAGCTACAATCATACTTGGTGCTATTGCATCCATATATTGCCACAGAAGCCCTTGTTTTTGAATCCGTTGCAGAGAAGCCAGCTGATAGATTTTAAAACAAAATTCAGTTTAGACGCCTTATTAATTAATCTGTGGATGCCAATGTGTGCGTAGTTTTGTCTTGAATTGTTTTAGAGCATTATATGCAATTAAAATTACTGTTGTTATTTTTGTGTTCACTACCACAGTAGTGCATTAAATATATATTATGATATTTAGCATTCAGAAGTGATTTTATCAAAAGTGTTATTGCTGAACAAGATTTGCCGAAGGTGAGTAGGTTCATCATGTGTTGTGTGGTAACGATGCTAAAACATTATTATTGTTTGAAAAACATGTTACTTTAATCCTGTGATATTTGAGGTTAAAAATAATGCTTTTATTATGTGGGTTGGCAGTACTGCCTTTTGGTGAAAGGTAGACTGCAGCTTAGTGTAATATCAGCCATATTGATTTCTTAGGAACTGTCAATAATCTGTTTCCCCTATACTGGTGATGGCATAGCCATGGAAAGAATGACTGAGCGCATTAGGAGAATATCTTTAAGTCTCACGTCGTGTTGCAGCGCAATTTATACAAGTCGATATTCCCAACATGCAGCCTGAGTTTATTGATAGCCTGTTCTATATGCTATCGTCTGTCCGACACACAAATAGGCTGTCCTTGAATCACCACTCGCATTTGTATTTGTTCCTGATAAAGAAAGGGGGCAGTGTAGCTAACTGTCTATATACCGGATAGAGGGAAGTCATTACATTAATTTAAACCAGTGACAGACCTCGACATTTGGAGCACATTTGTATCTTACGCTTTTGTCTGTGACCATTATTTACGGAAATATTTTAGTTTTCTCGAAAACAAGCTGGCAACACTGCAGATGTGGGTGTCACTTTCCCTAGCTCAGTACATAAACATAGCAACGGTGCTTCTTGAGAACACAAATAAATACCCTGTTTTATCCTTCTGTGTTTACTACGAGAGTGTAGGCCAATCACACGCGTGGCTCCCAAAACATTAAAGCGAAAGGGAATGTGCCCAAGCTGTTTACATGCACAAACCAGTGCAATTCGCTGACCAACCTCAACGCAACGTTGCCGACTTACTGCACGTGTGATAAAGCTGCTTGGAGTATTTCTTCACATCTTTTAAGTGATTAATTATTTCGAAACCCTGTGTGATGTCGCATAATAATTATTACTACATTATTACATTAATAATAATTACTACCGAAGCTATGTCAGAAATAAGTTACTCTACGCATCTTACAAGTAACAAACTGTTATCTTCGTACATTCCTGTGGAATTACGCATCCAAGTTGGATCAAAAGCCATTTATTTTTTTTGAAATCGGCTGATCAAAGAACAAAATGCCATTAGACATTTTTGTTTGTAATGCTTCTATGAAGCACACATTAGAAGGAATGTAATGACTTCCCTTCCACCCTGTATGTGTGCGACAGACGATAACAGACTATCAATAAACTCAGGCTGCATGTTGGAGGTATTGACCTGCAACGCGCTGCAACACGTCGTGGGGCTTAGAAATATTTTGGCTCTCCTAATGTGCTCAATAATTTTTTCCGTTCTAAGTCTTCTTTACCTATCCTTTTGGCAATTATCTTCAGCCCATAATCCTTACTCTTGGCATTTAATCCCTTTAGGTTATTCCTTGGGATCTTTACCTCCTCTGCTACCTGTAGCATATCATAAAATCCCACACCTAGCAAGGCATAATGCGATTGGTGGAGTCATCAGTCTGATTAAGTAGGAGGGAAAATGTGTGGTACGCAACTCGGATATCTCAGTATTTACAACTGAATGCTGCCGGACTACACACATTATGCAGAGAAACTTTTTACATTTCTTCCACAAACAGTAAGAGATATTCAAGTTATGCGTTAAGAAATAGGAGTAAAATATAAGAAAATTTCTTTTGGAATTTTACACATTTCATCTAGAAGACCCAATTACAAAAATTAATCAATTATCTCTCTTACGTGTAAAACCAATAGAACGAAAAAAATTGTTCTGAGTTTACTGACAAATCTGAGCATTCCCTAATATAGAAATAAAAGCATTTCTACATATATTTAAAAGAACTGAAATCCTAAGGAACCTCAATTTGTTCATGTGTTTAGTCAAAGTTCCCAAAACGTGTTCTTTTTCCCTCGCTCTCTCTTACCACACACACACACACGCACACGCACACACACACACACACACACACACACACACACACACACACACACATGCACACACAAATGCATTGGTTTTGAAAGCGGTGTGATTAGAGTAGCCCGTTTTCAAACCGATTAAGTCTATTCATACTCAATATTGAAAGTTATAGCTATTTATCCCTATGCTGTAGAACACACCGATCACCTTTTCATCGTTTGAAACAGTTCCACATTGCTTTCTACAAAAACAAACAGGAAAAGTTGCAAATTTTCATTACTTCCAAAGTAATTTAATTCCAAATTTAAAGCCTTGATTTATGATATTACAGGAAGGAACCAATACATATGTATTTAAGTATTCCAACCTCATTTCGAAGCATTTTCTAGAACTGCAGCATACAGCTGAAAGTTGATTACCTACGTTTAATCCAGAAATCTTTTGATCGGTTTTCAAAACCGATTAAGTCTATTCATACTCAATATTGAAAGTTATAGCTATTTAATCCCTATGCTGTAGAACACACCGATCACCTTTTCATCGTTTGAAACAGTTCCACATTGCTTTCTACAAAAACAAACAGGAAAAGTTGCAAATTTTCATTACTTCCAAAGTAATTTAATTCCAAATTTAAAGCCTTGATTTATGATATTACAGGAAGGAAACGAATACATATGTATTTTAAGTATTCCAACCTCATTTCGAAGCATTTTCTAGAACTGCAGCATAAAGCTGAAAGTTGATTACTTACGTTTAATCAGAAAATCTTCTGATCAGCACAGTGGCCGGTTTTCAAATTAGGTAATATTTTTATTTTCTCCACTACTTAGCAAGTTGCTACATAGATAAAGTATCGTATTCATGCAACAAAATTCAATTTCAATGCACATTTACTGAGGCCCCCCTGAAACAAAAGAGCATTATTTAGAGAGAAAAAAAAAAACATAAAACATGAGCGCGCGCATGTGTGTGTGTGTGGTGTGAGAGAGAGAGAGAGAGAGAGAGAGAGAGAGAGAGAGAGTGTGTGTGTGTGTGGTGTGTGTGTGTGTGTGTGTGTGTGTGTGTGTGTGTGTGTGTGAACAGCGCAATTCAAAAACGAAAAGTCGGTTAAGAACCAAAACTGGTATTTAAGTTCAACAAGTGACTTTTGCATCATCTTTCTTTCTTTCTTTCTTTCTTTCTTCTTTCTTTCTTTCTTCTTTCTTTCTTTCTTTCTTTCTTTCTTTCTTTCTTTCTTTCCTTTCTTTTCTTTCTTTCCTTTCTTTCTTCTTTCTTTCTTTCTTTCCTTTCTTTCTTTCTTCTTTCTTTCTTTCTTTCTTTCTTTCTTTCTTTCTTTCTTCTTTCTTTCTTTCTTTCTTTCTTTCTTTCTTTCTTTCTTTCTTTCTTTCTTTCTTTCTTTCTTTCTTTCTTTCTTTCTTTCTTTCTTTCTTTCTTTCTTTCTTTCTTTCTTTCTTTCTTTCTTTCTTTCTTTCTTTCTTTCTTTTCTTTCTTTCTTTCTTTCTTTCTTTCTTTCTTTCTTTCTTTCTTTCTTTCTTTCTTTCTTTCTTTCTTTCTTTCTTTCTTTCTTTCTTTCTTTCTTTCTTTCTTTCTTTCTTTTTCTTTCTTTCTTTCTTTCTTTCTTTCTTTTCTTTCTTTCTTTCTTTCTTTCTTTCTTTCTTCTTACTTTCTTTCTTTTCTTTCTTTCTTTCTTTCTTTCCTTTCTTTCTTTCT